>CM035839.1:280141557-280651557 GCA_020510985.1 Pholidichthys leucotaenia
ATAAGTGGCATAAGTATAGGCATCGCGTATCGGTCAAACTGCTGTTGTACAAACTGCTACATACAGTATCGGTATAGTGTGGATTTCCCTATTGGTGCACTCTAAAAGGCTTTAAAAATTTCTGGATTGCAGTTCACCTCTCTGTGGTCTAAAGTGCAGGAAGTTTGCATTAAGCGATCTCCTGGCCATATACTATGCCAATACACGCCAACATTTTGATTCGTTCGCCCTTTTAAAAGCTGTAAGAGTGCGTCACACAGCTTCGTAACACTGGATTAAAAAATATGAGAGGCCTCTTGGAGATAAATCTTTGGTAGCTCAGAGTCGGTGCAACTGTAAATATCATATGACAACGATTTTCCTTCCCACCTGCTCCCACCGACACCTACTCCCTCTAACTGTCATCTCCGACCACCGGCCTTAACTCCAGCATGTGTTCAGTTTTACCTCATTAAAACATCCCGGGAACATTCTCTTCCCTCCAACTCGTTTCTCACGGAGCTGATTGAGACGCCACAGTAATAAATTATGAGGTGGTTTGAAGATTAGACCCTATTAAAGTTTCATTGTCTTGCGGGCACACAGATGGTGAACTTATAGCCAATGTGTCTTTTTTAAAATGCCAGTCTCAGCATTAAAGCAGATATGCCGGAGTATGCACGAATCACGATACTCTGCTGCCAGATAGTTCAGGCGGGCAGCTTAAGGTGAAGAAGCAGATAAAAAGCTGCGTTAATTGAGCTGGATCAATGGCGAGTCTTGCCTCTTGGCAGGTCCCAGCACTGGGGTTTCCTCAACTTGATTTTATGTAAACTAAGGCAGGGCGGACCACTGACCCCTTCTCCCTCGCACTGGATGGGCATTCAGGATTCCTGCACCTGAGATCAAATATGGCTCTGCTGAGGGACGACAATAATAGGAAAATCAAAGGAGGTTTGCAGAAGGGTGAGTCAGCCGTGAGTGTGACAGATGACAGGGAACGTGCACGGTGTGGCTCCAACATGACGTCTGGCTCTGTGGCCATGAGTGGCTTCCTGTGGCTTTGGCAACGAAGAAAGAAATGTACAAGAAAAACTACAAATTTATAGGAATGTTTAAAATTTAAGACAAACTCTTTCTTACATGGAAAAAAGCAACTTTTTTTGAAAAAAAAAAAAGAAAATTATGCCAAAGAAATTGCAAACCTAGCAAATTTAATTTACCTGAGCAAATTTATACGCACATACAGTGACAATACGACAGTATATATGTAAATGTATTAGCATATTTATATGTAAATTTAAGAGAAAATTGCTAGTTTTTTAAATAGAAAAAATCACTTGTTTATAAGAAAAAGTTTCAAAATTGACAGCAAAAGCACACATGATTTATGTGGAAAAACTTGCAAATTTGTAGTCCAGCATTTACACAATTAAATCCAAACGTGCAGGATTTAGAAGTCAGACTTTTGAGGAAGAAAATGCATTTTTTTTTTTTTTAATGCTCAAAGGTAAGTTGCATCCTTTCTAACGGACACAGCCCCATGTGCTGCGGTTGCTGCTGCTGTTCCCCTGGGACTCCCGCGTCCCGGGACCCGGAGCGTGTGCAGGATGGAGCCTGAATGAATGATGAGCGCTGCGGCGCTGCCTACCTTCTGCGCCTCATGCTGCCGCGGCCGCGCCGCGGACGCTGCCAGCCCCGGCGCCTTCACCCGCCATCACCGGGCTCCGTCACGCCTCCACCGCCGCCGTCTCTTCTAACAGTCGCTGACACCTTGTTTCCTCGTCCTCATCCCCGCAGGCTCGGCAAACCTGCGGTTCTTTCGGGGGGGGGGGGGGGGGTTCTCCTGCTAAAAAAGCACGGCTCCACCTGACAAAAAAATGATGCCCAGCCTGGCTTTTATTCCCTCCCTCCTGCGGTGCCGCTTCCCGGTCCTAGCCAAGTTTATAACCTCCTCTCCCCTCCAGAGGTGTGAAAACCGTGCGAGAGAAAACACCAGAGCGCAATCGCCCCGAAGCCGCCGGGAGGACGAGGGCAGCAGCGGGGAGCGCGGACGGCGCTTCACGACTGTCGGCGAGGATGCGGAGCTCAAGCGCGGGGGAAACGGAGGGAAAAATAATGATAATAATAAAAAAATAATAATGCAACGAGTCCACCAGGTATTAAAAAATACCACACGCAACAAAAACAACTTAAATATTTACACCTCTCCGCTTCCGTGCAGCCTCATCCCTCCTCTTCTCGCTTGTCTCTCCTCCGCCTAACACCGACCCCCGCTCGTCTCCCTGAGCCGGGCGAGGCAGCTCCTGGCCGCGGCACGCTGGCTGTCAGACGCCGCCACACTGACGGAACTCTCCCACGTCACCGCATTCTTAGCGGTGCCGCTCACGTGACCGGCTCCATCCCTTCATGCCGCGTTCAGGGGGTGTGGGAGATCGAGGCTTCTCCCACCCTGCTGTTTTCGCAGACGCGCTCAGCGGCTCATGTCCGGTACAGGTGCATCCCGTTATGCATGAAAAGCGCGGGCACGATGGTGAGGCGAGTGGTGAAGTGAACAGGACTTAACGAGACTCACTATATCCACACACTCCCGCTAGGCAGAGAGGTGGTCAACGAGGCTGTCCCTCTTCTGCATCAGCCTCTTATACCCCGGGTGGTGGCGGAACCGGAAAGGTGGACCCACTACCCATATCATATAATAATAAAAAATGTTAATATAATAAACAACACCACATCCCCCCTTTTCAAAAGTCCAAAACACCTGCACACAAATTAGGCCCTCCCAGATTTCGTGCCCAAATCACACTCTAACAATAAACAAAGTATGTAGGCCTTTCCATGCACGCACAAACAACTGAAACTAGAGGGGGACAGGTGGACTACTGTCCCACCCCGACATGGCTAGACGGATTATTCTGCCATCTTTATCTATATACAGTCCATGAAAATAAAATCCGCCGTGTTCCTGCTGTAAACAACAACAAAAAAATAATAATCCCACAAACATATATGCATACAGGTTATACCCACGAATCTGAGTTCAATAAACCACTTAATCACAATACATGTCAATATACACATCAATCCCACACCGCAGCCCCATGAGCTAAACACTTCAAACAATCACTCAGCACCATGGACAGCTCACAGAGTAATTTTGTGTGTTAACCATATTGGCATGCTGCTTGCGTAACTAGGACAATGCACACCTTAATATTTAGCAACTCACACAGTAAAACGAACCCCCCAAACATGCTAACACAAACACTATTTATTTTGCACATGGGCAATTAATAATAACACCGTGAACATATTGCCCCTTTTAACTCATCAGTCACACTCCATGGAGAGCCCACTCCCTTGGAGACCCATCACGCGGGTCCCAAACAGAGCGTCATCTCTTCTTGGCGCCGGGGATGACCCACACCGGTACTGAAGCGCCTCACCTTCCTCATAAACACGCTGCATCTCAGTGGGGTGTCTCTCTTTACCATCTGTCAGCTGCAGGTAACCGTCCTCCTGGACAGCCACCACCTGTAGCTACCCCTGATCCTTTTGTCTCCTCCATTTCCTGTGGACCCCTCTCAATCGGTCCTCTGCTCTGGGTCGAACAAAATCAGTGACCCCCAGAGGAGCCCTGCTCGGCTTCTAGTGTTCCTCTGTGGCCCACCGTTTAACCATGTCAGCCAGTCCTGCCCCGCTCCCTTTCATTTTAGACACCAGCAAAGCCATTGTGACCCCCTGCTTCTCTGTACCTCCCAGCCAAACTCCAGAAGCAGAATGAATCAGTCACTTGGCTCCATCTGCCGTTATGGGGGTCTCACGGCACCGCACAGTTCCCTCAGCTAGGATAACTTGGACTCTGGCACAGGAACTCCCCACCCCGCGACGGCCCTGGATGGGGTTGGTCCTGTTCACTTTCCAGTTTACTAGACCAAGGTTCGTCCCATATTGCCTCATCCACCACTGCCGGGATTGGTCTGTCCCATATACCGCAGCCCAACCACTTCTCACCCATGCCGCTGCTGATGGAAAACCCCAGCCCATAGAAGAGATCACAGCCCATCACATTTTCACCCATGCCAGTCACCAAAAATTTCAGGCTAGCAACCACCAATGATTTGTAGTGGGCCGTCAGCTCCACCAAACCCACAATGGGCAGCCTCCGTCCTCCATAGCCTCATACAGGTTTCAAATGACCTCTCAACTGATGATATGGGAAGAAACTCCTCACGGTGGGCCAACTCAACACTGACCGCACTGCGCCCGTGTCCACCAGTAATGGTACCTCCACACAGTCCAGTTCCACCATACAATATGTATGGCCGTCAGTGTCCGGGGAAACGGTGTGGATAACCATGGGAGTTGGAGCAGGGGTATCAGCTTTACGTCGCCGTTCCCCTCGCTCAAACCTATTACAGGCCCTGGCAAAGTGATGCAGGAGTCCACACTTGCCACAGCGTTTACCTCTCGCTGGACACTCTCTAGCCTTGTACCAGTGCTTAGTGGACCCACAGCCCAAACATTTGGGTGATCCCCAGGCGGACCTCATCTTTACAGCTGCAGCGCATTCCTTTTGCTCGCTGTCTTCGCTGTCCGGATCCACAGCCTGCGTCGTCGATTGTGAGTCGTGGCGGCATAGCGTAGCTCTCTCACCAAGGTCATGTGATAACTTGTCCACCGCTTCACACTGTTGGGCTATCTCCACAGCTGTGGCTAAAGTTAATTCGCTGGAGCATGTAAGCAATCTTGCACAAAGTGACGAACACAGCGTGTGCTCCGCCAGCTGGTCACGGACCATTTCTTCCTCTAAGTCACCAAACTGGCAGTCCCCAGCCAGCTGCCGTAGGTGTGCAACGTAGTGCTGCACCGACGTGCTGGCCCGCTGGAGGCGCTGCCGAAACTGGACCCTCCTGAAAATGACATTTTTAGGCACACAAAAATGTTGCGCCATTCGCTCAGCCACGTCATCAAAGCTATCACTAGCTCCCAGAGTAGAAAGGATACGTTGTCCTTCCATACCCAAATTATGGACCAAAATTGCCCTTGCTCGTACCTTCTTCAGTTCGCCGATGTTTAGTGCCACCAGACAGTTCTGAAAGGCAGCAAACCACCTTGTCCAAGGCACCGGAGGCTCCCTCGGAGTCTCTAAAAATGACCGAAAAGACGACATGCCCGCATCCATACTTTATCCTTGTCGCCAAATGCTTTATGTATGAAAAGCGTGGAACAATGATGAGGCGAGAGGTGAACTGAACCGGACTTTATTATATGACTCACTATATCGAGACAGATGCTCCCGCTAGGCAGAGAGGTGATCAAAGAGGCTGTGCCTCTTCCACATCAGCCTTTTATACCCCGGGTGGTGGCGGAACCGGAAAGGTGAAGCCACCATCATTCAGTAACACAGGGTTACAATAATAATTTTTTTGTAAGTTGTCTGTGTTTTTTTTCAACTGATTTAAGACAATTTTGCACCGCTGAATCTGAAAATGACATCCGTTTCTCTCGATCAGGTGCTAAGTAGTGGCGCACGGTGGCGCAGTGGTTAGCACTGCGGTAGCACAGTTTACCCTTGGCCGGGGGATCGTGGGGATCGTGGGATCGTGGGTTCGATCCCAGCCCCCGACCAACAGTGATCTGTGTGGAGTTTGCATGTTCTCCCCGTGTATGCGTGGGTTTACCCCGGAATTTCTCCGGTTTCCTCCCACATGCCAAAAACATGCAGGTTAGGTTAATTGGAGACTCTAAAGTGGCCCTAGGTGTGAATGTGTGTGTGAATGGTTAAGGGATAGCGCCGTATCGTGGCTGCTTCATCCATCCAGGTGGTGGATGACCCTCAATTTCCCCTCTGGGGATCAATAAAGTATACTAAATCTAAATCTAAAAAAAGTGAAAACCTGTACTTACTTAGTACTTACTTAGTACTGTGCATGTACTTACCTTTATATAAAGGTAAGTACATGTAAATTGAATGTTACGTCATCATTGTTCAAAATTCATAGAATTTCAAGACAGAAAAAATAATTTTGCATCATATAAAGTGAAAATACCCGTACATATAAACAAAAATGTATAAAACAACATGTGGCCATAATTCAAAAAGTTAACCTGATTGAGCAAAACCAATGGGATTTTTGGGTTCAGCACATCAAAATTGTCCTAAATCAGCTAAAAAAACTTAGACAATAAATTTGGTGTTGACCAGTGTAATGCAACATATTAATATAATAAACAACACCACACAGTCCACCTGGTTAATATTGGTTATATTCCAGATGATAGTCCAGGTCAATTTTGAGCAAGTTTTAGTTCAAGAATCTCTGTGGAACCACAAAATATACTCAGGCCATAAAGTGAAGTTGATCCTTTTAGTACTATAATTATAAGATTTTGCCTCGTACCTTTTATCTTTTTTTGTTAATAAATATGGCAAAAAATGTCCTTTGTGTAACACATTTTGCCTTGTATTTCAGGGGAAGTGTACATTTCAAAATCTGACAAGTCTGTGTCAATATTATATATTTTAAATGCTTAAACAGCCGACATGTAAGCTTAAATTGGAACGGCAACCATTTTTTCCCTCTTCAGTATCCATCCATCCATCCATCCATCTTCTACCGCTTAATCCTTTCAGGTCGCGGGGGGTGGCTGGAGCCTATCCCAGCATCTTTGGGCGAGAGGCAGGGTACACCCTGGACAGATCGCCAGTCCATCACAGGGCCAACACAGAGAGACAGATAACCATTCACTCTCACATCCATACCTAAGGACAATTTAGAATCCCCAGTTTTGATGCCAGTTAACCTAACTTGCATGTTTTTGGCATGTGGGAGGAAACCGGAGTGCCCGGAGTAAACCCACGCAGACACGGGGAGAACATGCAAACTCCACACAGAAGGGTCACCGATGGTCTGGGGGTGGGATCAAACCCACGATGGTCAAGGGTGGAATCGATCCCATGACCTTCTTGCTGTGCTGCCACTGTGCTAACCACTGTGCCACCGTGCTGCCCCTCTTCAGTATGAAAACTTCTAATAAATTTGCAGCTTTTCCTCATAACTCTAACTTTTTCTTGTAAATGGGAGAGTTTAAAAGTGAATTTTTTTAAAATAATTTTGTCTACATAAACTTGCATTTTCCCTTTGAATTTAGCACTTTTTTCTTGTAACTGATTTGGATGACCTTACAGCAGTGCTGAACAGCCATCTCAGTTTTCATTCTTTCATCCTTTATGTAAACAAGCTTATTAATGCACATTGTCATAAAAGGGATTCATAACAGCGGCATGATGACGTAGCCGGTTGGTGTCATCATCACGCCAACATACATAAGGGAGGAGCCGGCCATGTTATGGGTCTCCTGCCAGCACTCCCACTCAGGCACACATTGGAGCTCAGGGCTCAGTCACGTGTACTGTATTATTAAGCATTTCTGTAATAAAGTTCAGTTCCTGTGCAGCATCCTCGTTCGTCATTATTACCAGGTTTGTGGACATAACATTTGGCGATGAGAATTTACAAACAATGGAAGCATGCCTAAGACCGCTGAGGCCTTTCCTTGAGTCTCCAGGTGAACCGGTCATCCCGTGGCCACGTTGGCTGGACGCGTTTGAGATCTACGTTGCAGCATTGGACCTGGAAAAGTTGGATAAAGGATGGAAGCAGGCACTGCTTGTCCACAACCTGGGCATAGAAGGTCAGAGGATTTTTCATATGCTTGATCCAACAAACTCGTATGTAGATGCTGCGGAGCTACTGGCTAGCTACTTTGCTATGCCAGACAACATGCTAGTGTGCCATATAAGATTCCGCCAGAAGCGATAGGGAATTGGTGACTCCACGGAAAAATTTGCCGCTGATTTGAAACAACTGGGTAGTAGGTGCAGATTTGGACTGTTAAAAGACGAGATGGTATGGGACCAGTTGGCTGAGCTCACAAACAACCCAAGGCTAAGAGCTAAGATGCTAATGGTGGCAAACGACATGATGCTAGCTAACACCATTGAGGTAGCATTCCAACTGAAATCAGCAGACAGGTTAGCATCGGAGCTAGGTGTGCACCAACAACAGAGACAACCAGGACAGACGACGTTATCTAACACGGTGGACATGGAGGACTATGAAGACACAATAGATGAGTACGAGGTGAACGCCGTTAACCGGAGGATGACTCCGAGAGGCCCTGTGTGTGGTAACTGTGGCTCCCCGATGCACCATGAGAGAGCACCTTTTTGCCCAGCAAGAGGATAACAATGTAACAAGTGTGGGAGGTTCAACCATTTTGCCAAAATGTGCCAGTCGCTGACACTGTGGGACCCGCCAAGCAAGGAAAGACGCCCGCCAACGACCACCATCAATACAGTAAGCCTAAAATTAATTAATACGCATATGGCATGGTTGAATTGGATGACATGACTGTGCCGCTGCTGCTCGACACTAAGGTGGTTAAGTGGATGCTGAATTGGGCCACGGTGAAGAAATTTTTCTCCAACCACCCGATTAGAAAAAACCCAGCAGCGCTGTATGGAAATGGTGGTCAAAGACTTAGCAATGTTGGAACAATCGAGCTAATGGTCTACTACAAGTCAAAGATTGCTTACGATTTCAAGTTTCAAGTGACTACACATGGTGAAAACATTGTGTGAGGTGACCTCTTCTACCGACTGGTCTTCACCATCTGCAACGGTGACGGGCTCAACTTGTCAATCTACGGTAATTGGGACATGTTTACACAGGGTGACACCGACGCCAAACAAGCCATTCCAAGTGCACAGGAGGAGAACTGGGAGGAGAGAGGGCCGCAGTAGGACTCACCTCAGATCCTTGCCCAGCCGGAGACTATGGAGGTTGCTGCAGAGTTGCAGGAGAGGAAGCCCGTGCCCGCGGAGAACCTCTGGGCACAACAACTGGACATGGGTGCTACCTGCGATATGGAACACCAACAACAAAAACATCAGGTAAAGGAGAAGAAGAGCTGGACTACTTCAGTATCCTTGCTCAGCACCAGTCTACGGGAGCCACAGCTAAGCCGACAGGTGAAGGGTCTGCGGTGATGAGCAACACGGGAGAGATGCCGGACGTCTTCAATACCCGTGACCAGCCTTGGACCCCTGAGACTGCTGCGGGGGCGTTCGGTGAAGGGTCCACAATCAACATAACGACGGGGGTAAACGAAGTGCCACCGCAACCGCAAAGGCGTGTGAGATCAAGCAAAGCACCCCTCAAAGTCATGGACTGGGTTTGAGTCCGCACCGATGAGAGGCTGGGACAATGGTGGGCCAAGGCACAGTCGATGAGACCGCGGACACCGCTGAGGATCGTGGCGCAGCTGGGACCAGTGCATTTCAGGCTGACGGATGGTTCGGTTTGGCACGCAAACCATCTCCAGCGTGTCCAAGTGATGGTTCCAGACAGCGAGGCTTTGCAGGAGTCAGCTGATGCATTGTGGGTCCCGGGCTTCAACATTACCAAGATCAGTCCTGGTCCCGGGGGCTCAGCATGTCCAGGGGTACATCCACTACGGGCTCGCTACAGGGCCCCTCCAGCAGAGCTGCCTTCCCCATGGAAGACTGTTAAAAAGAAGTGACTGTTTAAGTAGGAGCGTGGCTGGCAAAGTGGTAGAATAATCCACTCAGGCGCTTTGGGTCCAGCGGTGGTCCACCCGCTGACCCTAGTTACCTCCGCCAAGGAGGTAATGTTTTTACCGGTGTTTGTCTGTCTGTCTGTTACCAACATAACTCAAAAAGTTATGAATGGATTTTGACTAAATTTTCAGGAAAGGTGTGTAATGGCACGAGGAACAGATGATTAAATTTTGGTGATGATCTGAGAGTGCATACCTCCACCAACGGCTTTGTGCGGCAGGATTACTCAAAAACTACTGGATGGATTTGGATGACATTTTCACCACAGGTGGATCTTGGTCTACAGAGGAACCATCACATTCTGGTGATGATCTGGGAATGCATACCTCAGCCAAGGCTCTTCTCACAGTGTGTTACCCACAATACTCCAAAACTAATGGACAGACTTTGATGCAATTTTCACTACAACTGCCTTTAGACCTACACACAAACCCATTACATTTTGGAGGTGATCCATGAGAGACTGAAGGAGCCTTGGCGGAGGTATGCGCTCTCTGAGTGCTTTTCTCAGTTCAGTTAATGTTTATGCTAAATAAATAAAGTGTTCTGTGTTTTTCCAAGAGGGGGTTGAATGTTATTATAGGGATTTATAACAGTGAGTGGCGTAATGACGTAGCCAGCTGGTATCGCCATCACGCCAACATACATAAGGGAGGAGCCGGCCATGTTATGGGTCTCCTGCCAGCACTCCCACTCAGGCACACATAGGAACTCAGGGCTCAGTCACGTGTACTGTATTATTAAGCATTTCTGTAATAAAGTTTGAGTTCCTGCACAGCATCCTCGACTGTCATTATTATTACCTCCGCCAAGGAGGTTATGTTTTTACCGGGGTTTGTTTGTCTGTTTGCCTGTCTGTCTGTTACCAACATAACTCAAAAAGTTATGTTTTTAACATAACTTTTTATGTGGCCCTATCTCGCAATGATAAAGAATCCTTTAAAAAATTCCTGGATCCAGATGGTGATCCGGATCGCTTCCAAAATCTAATCAATTCTTCCTTGTCCCATTTGGGATTCTTTATCATTGCGAGATAGGGCCACTTTTAGCATATGTGTATATCACTCCACAATAAATGGTCAGGACGCTTGCCAAAAAAATACAGGATAAGATCCCAATAGGTTCTAGGAAATATCAAAGACTGATCCAGATCCTGCAAAAAATCCAGATACTGTGATCCAGAACAGGAAATAATAGGGGATCTTTGGAATTTTCATCACTGTAAGGTAACAAATTAAGACATAAACATACAACAAACACCACAATATAGCCAAGACACTGAGGAATCAGTAGTGTGCAAATGGATTTGTTGTATCTTCAAAAGCTATGGAGCTATATCCAGAAGAAAACCGCCATTACTGAAAAAGTGCTTTCTGTCAATAACTACTGAACTAATATAGATATCAATGTCAATCCACTTGCTAAAGGTATGTTTTGATGGTCAAGGAATCTGAAAATATAGATAAAATAAATGTAGCATGATAATGATAAGTTTCTATGACAGAAAAATGAAAGGGTATCATCAGTCAGGATTTTTCAAATTGTATTAGTGAAAACTAAATGTGTGCATGTGTGTAAGTAGGTATAGCTGTTAAGTATAGCTGTTTAGTTCATATTCATGGAGGACTCTCATGGGCACCCTTTCTGTGAATTACAGCCCATTTCGGGGCATAAGGGAATATTAGGAACTGGACCGTGGCTCATAAATTGTTTCTATGTTCTTTCCCCCTACAGTGACAAATACACTTCCTCTATATTTTTTCTCTCTTTAATGTGAACAAGATGATGCAGGAAACTTGTGAAATTTCTCCAATTTTTCCTCTAGCCACATGAATGCATCACCCCCCCCCCCCCCCCCACACACACACACACACCACCACCAGCTCTTCCCTCACCCCCCTCTGTGGGCGGAAAAAAGGGGATTTAACTCCATAAGAGCATGGTGGTCAGTGGTTGTCTGGTAACAGCTGGATTTACCACCATTGAGCTCTTTGTTTAACTCAGCCTCCAACGGGTTTCCCTGGCCAGCACCCTCTTTATGCTCATTCTAAACATTTTTTTTTTTTAAATCCATTCTTTACCCTGTTTTGCTAGATTAGTGATGCATTCTGCACAGATGATTACCAACTATATTTAGCATGCTTTCAAGATCCCAAAAAGCCAACACAACACCCCACCAGCACAGAGCTGCGTGGCAGTTGACGGTACAACGATGAAAGCCCTAGCTTCCACACCTAAAAGATAATGCAAACTCATCATCAGCCCTCAGTCGCATTTACAGCGATGCACCTCAGGAGGCCGGCGTGTTTTCCGATAAGGGATGAGAGCAGCTCGTCTCCTTCCTCCCCTCAGTAGGAATGGAGCAGATGGAATTATGGCTGGTGCAGAAGCGGCTCAGCACCGTGGGGGCAGCGCACCAGTGGGAGAGCGGCCTCCTCACCAGCACTGTAAATACTGTACGGCAGCGCCGCGGCTCTGGAGCACAGGTGACTGAATAATTAATAGGAGACGCGTCTTTGACAGGAATACTTTGGTGGCCATTAGCTCAGCTTCCTGGCCAGTGAGAGCATATTTGTCAGAAGAAAGTGATGCCGGGGTGGCGATTGATTTCCCCATGGCTGCCAGGTTAGAGGCAGCACACCTTCGTACATTAATATCGTCTGGCATCTATTATAGGTGGCTTCCTCAACCGGTCTGAGCCCATCTGTCCCACAGAGAACAGCATTTCCAGATTTAAACTGTCATCATTAATTGTCAATGCCAGGGAGTGTCTGGTATGCCACCTCCGACTCTCCCCCAGAGGAACTCCACTCTGCAGAAGGCACACAAAATGTTCTCTCACAAACACACACACACACACACACGCGCGCTTTATATGTTTTTAAATTCTCAGAATTGCCTCACAGATATTTCTTCATAAATCACATTTGCTGTTCCTGAACTGCGATCTGCTGTCATCTCACAAAATTTAAGCACTCAAGCCTTGAAGAGCGAAGCCAAAGAAAACACGTGAGGGCTTTGGCACAAAGTGAGACGCCGCTGCTAGGGAAAAAGAAAAAAATCATCCTCCTGTGGAAGAGCAAATAAAGACAGACACCTCATTACTTCCACCAAGGAGGCTATGTTTTTGCCAGCATTAGTTTGTCTGTTTGTCAGCAGGATTACTCAAACACTGTGGATTCTGATGGAATTTCTTGGAGGGGTGGCATTTGGTGCGAGGAAACAGCCACAAGATTTTGGGGATGATCTTGATCATGATGTGCAATTAGGATTTTCTTAAACTAGGGATTCCAGAGGTGGGAAACATATGGCTTTGCCAGATGTTTTGATGACACTAAAGTAAAACTTCGTTGTCTGCACTCTCGGCAGGACCAGGGTTTTCACTCTGAGTGGTTTTCCTTTCTTCACGGTTTTGTTTCACATATTTCCACAGTACAGTCATAGGCACAGGAAGAGCAAAGCTTGACGCGCAAAGAATCCTTGAGTGAAATCACTGGGTGACAATCATGTATGGGGCAGGTTGTTACGGGCTATTTGGTCATCAGTAATCCTCTGTAAACTTGACATGTTCCTTTGGACTCTGCCAGGGCTGCCTTTTGCCACTGGTTCTGTTAACTTTTACATATTGAATTACCTCTGTGTAGTAAAAAACAGAAAGGTACCAAGTTCCAGTGCAGATTCTCCACAGATAGGTGAAAATCCAGTTCTTTTCCAGTATTTCTTGATTTTGAAAATGAACAATGGCAGGATGATAACCTCCTTATCCTCAGCCCTGAGAATAACAAAGTTATGAATTTGCAATTGCTCTGACAACTTACTTGGGAGGAGAACTGATGGATTTAACGGGTTGCACAGTTCCACCAGGGAGACTCCAAGTCCGTCAAGGTAACAACTGGTTTTCTTAGGAGAGATGAGGCAGAGGGTTTTGACAATGATGATAATTTTGAGTTCTTATATTTTCCAGCACTGGAGGAGACTAGTGATGTGACACTCGAGCCAAACAGCTCAACATCGTGTCGACCGTTTGAAGCTGAAGTGTCACACAAAGGTGATTCGACACTTGCTTCAGGGTGCCCACAAATCATGTGACCATTCCAAATGAGGCTTTGCTACGTCATACACCTGTCAAAAGCTTTGAGGAATTTTTACTTAATTTGAGATTGTGATGAAACCAAGACTGGATTTCCACAAATGCACCATCACAAAGAGACTGGATTGTTGAAGCTGTGTTAGAAAAGTTAGCTTTTCGTTTGCAGAATAATAAAATGGAATATGAAAAAACATGGACACCATGGTGTCCAACTGCAGTTGAACAATATTTACTGTCATTATTTTTAAAAAATGGGGACAGTCAGATAAATTGCAATGTTTATTTTTATTTCTATTGTTCATTTGTGTGTGTGATTTAGAGATGATGATTATAATATCTGTGAAAATCCTGCTGTTAGATGATTGTGGCTAATATGCTGTGATTTAGTTGTACAAGGGGGGCTGAAAGGTAATAAAAAGGTTTAAGGTATAAAAGTAAAGATATTAACTGACACAATATTCACAGTACTGATACAGTATGTGGGACATGCTCAGCAGGACGAGCTGTAGAACAGCCAGTGTCATTTTTTTAAGCACTCATCGTTTTTGCTGTAAAATGTGGAGATTTTAAAGGTTCCCCTTATAGCTTTGAATATAAACCCACTTCTTTGTAGAGAGAAGTTCTTTCAAAACTCCACATTTCAAAACTCCACACGCTGAGATAAAATGATGAGAGCAGAGAGAAGCCTCCACTGATCCTGGTTGTTCTGTCATCCTGTGGAGCAGTGGTCTCTGTGTCGGTAATCATCTCAGACATTGGTTCAAATTTGGAAGTGTATCATCCATTTAATATCTACAAGAATTAAGTCTTTTTTTTGTGAAACACTTTTAGCATTGTCCTCAGATTAAAGGTGTCATACATCTAAAGTTTATTATAAAGTGAAAAATCAAATATTAACGCAGTTGCAGATTCTTACCAATGCACTAAGTTGTTATAAATTTAAGCTTTCAAGATTCACATCTACAACTGCTTAAATGGTTAATAAGCCCAAACCACTTTTATCACAATACCTGTATTATTTTCCATTTATATTAGATTTGATTTTTTTTTAAAGAAAGCTGATATCCATTCACTGTTGTTTTAAAAGTTGCTGAATTCTGTCACACAAGCATCTCCTACCAACAAATTTCACTCAGTTCACACACCCACGTTCCATTTATCATATCATGTTACATCATATAGAACACATACATACACATCATATCTGGATTTCACAAAATAACATATTGCCCACCAAATCAAACATGACTCTTTGAGCACACTTCCTTCAACTCTCAGATGCAATAATTAGGCAAAGCCATGAGATGTCACTCTTCACAACTGTGTTGAATGGTTCAAAGCAGCGACTCATTTTCAGTGCACGGGGTTCAAAGTAGTTCATTGCTTCAGAAAGCTTCGGTTTACCCATCACTAGAGGCGACTGAAGAAGGAAGGCACAGAGAATATCCAGGCTGCACACAGGAACTCAGACCACACTAACTTGCCGGTTAAAGAGTCAAATATTCCCATGATTAGTAGGGGGCCCTGCCCCTAATAAAGGCTGCAGGTAATGAGAGTCAGGTGATGAAAAGCAGCTGTGACTGATTAGCTAATCAGCAAGGGAAAAAATTTAGATTTAGATTTTAGATTTAGTATACTTTTTTGATCCCCAGAGGGGAAATTGAGAGTCATCCACCACCTGGATGGATGAAGCAGCCACGATACGGCGCTATCCCTTAACCATTCACACACACATTCACACCTAGGGCAACTTTAGAGTCTCCAATTAACCTAACCTGCATGTTTTTGGCATGTGGGAGGAAACCGGAGAAATCCCGGGGTAAACCCACGCATACACGGGGAGAACATGCAAACTCCACACAGATCACTGTTGGTCAGGGGCTGGGATCGAACCCAGGATCCCACGATCCCCCGGCCAAGGGTAAACTGTGCTGCCGCAGTGCTAACCACTGCGCCACCGTGCAGCCCACAAAAAGTGTGCAAAACCCAGAATATTATAATGTGCTTTTTTGCCAGAAGAGGGTGAATTCTTTACCCCAATTTAGGACTGAGTTCCTATCTTAAATGAATGGTCTATATTGCAGTATATTAAAAGAGGGTCGATGTGCTAAACCTTCCCTATTGTCACAAATGATGGTGTCCAACAGAATGTGAATAGAGCCAAAAATGGTTTCTAATGGGCATCTGAGCTCAAAATTCAGTTAGCGTAAGGAGCTGGGCCATTTTGGAGGCGCTTAGTGTAGGGGTGTTCATTTATAAAACAAAAGATGAATGACTGGATTGGAAGTTTGTAACAACAAAAAAGTTGAAATAAAAAAAAATCATCAGTAAAAAAACTTTTCAAAGCCCTATTTTGTGAAAACATTTTAGCATTTTTATCAAAGTTGACCAGCATTGCTTCACATGGAGTTTTTAAAGTTAATTTTAATAGTTCTTGAAAGCAACCACTTTCAAGGTGGTTACATTTGGTTTTTGAAGAAGTTGTGGTACTGCCCATTTCTTTTCTACATAAAGCAATTGGTTCAAACTTAAATGGTCTAGCATTTTAATCACAGCCCTTTCACATTTAAATAATTTCTAATTTCTATGCTTTCACTCATGGTGAGTCCACCGTGTTGTCCAGCAACTGCAAAGAAATGCCAAATGAAATGGGGAGAAACTGAATAATTTCTACCCATTTAAACTGTCAGTCTGCCTATTTGATGAGCCCGTTGCATTTTCTTTGTTCTAATTCTTTTGTGTTTACCTAAAGGTGTCCTCTACTTTGCTTTCTGTCAGACAGTGCTGGGTTGGTTATCTCAGTGCTATACAGTATACACCTTTTAAGAAATGAAGTCTCAGATGAAATGTGAGCTGGTTATTGCTTCTCTTAAAGAGTGCAGCAGCAATATCCTGTGGCAGAGCCTCAAGTGAAGACTGGCCTGTCTCTGTGAATATCTTTGCCTTCACTCAGGCTTGGGCCTATGCTCAGCGAACAAATGCTGGGGGTCAGCTCTATTAATGTGGAGGGCACATTACAAAGAATTAATTCGCTCAATTTCCCATTATCTCTGAATGCTTTAAAGTACAGAATTCACACATGACTTTTTACATCCCAGTAAAATTTGATCGCTCAGTGTACCTGCAATTCACACATTTTAATGCATGGTTGTCTACATCCAGTTAATAAATTGTTTGCATAAATCACACAGATGGTGCAAAGAGAATAAATCAGAATTGTTGCAACAGACATTAGGCCAAACTAATGACAGAGTGAAAATGCAATGCGTGTCACATCCATATGTGAATGTGCCTCCTGAGCACATCCAATCAGAAAATGCATGCTATTTCCACATAGTTGGCAGGCAGTTTGAATAGCAGCATGCCTGTCGAAATGGATAGTCTGGATTCGTGCAGACAGGCAACAAAGGAGCCGTGTTTGCTGTCAATATACAGAAGCAGAATAATGAGAGATGGCACACATGTATCAGGCTGTCTGGGAGAGATTTCATATCAGTTTGTATTCAGGTGACAATTTAAATCCACGCGTAAATCCCATCTCAGCATCCACAGACGCATTTGATGCTCGCATTCTCGGCGGTACAAACCCAGGGCCGTCAGTGGCAGACATAGATGTGGTCAGACAGTCCAAGATCTCACCCCAGTGTACAAATAAGCCATGTACACAACAGGAGCTGAGGGCAAGAGCGGCAAGTCATGAACAGACAGTTACAAGGCATGCATGACATTCCCTCCATGGCATGAGAACATGGTGAAGTAATCTCACAATTACCAGCCTACACACACAAACAGCAAAAAGGACGAAGGGGTGTAGAAGGCATTTTGCAAGGAAAGCTTTTAATATTTATTAAGAAAAAAGCATGAAACAAAACAGGCCTTGCCAACCTTGACATTTAAAAAATAACCTCGAATGGTAAAAGAGGGTATGAAGTGTGTAGCTGCTGAATAAATAACTTGTTTTTTTCTTATTTTAGTTTTTTCAGTAGATGCAGCTTCAAGGCCACGTAGTCTGTGAAACAGGCTTTAGTTCTGAATCACGAGCTGAATCATGAAATCTGGCAATTAACTACATCAAACTATTAACTATGATTGAAAGATGCACATGAGGTGAGCTTGAGGGTTCGCATTTTGAAGCCTCAAGTTCTGGAGCTGTCAAAACTGTCCTAAAATAACATCTGAATAATCATAAAAAAATGGAACCAAACCATTCAGATTGTGCTTGTGAACATGCCCACAACAGGGTATATCTAATACCAGCAGTGGGACAAAAGATCAATTTAGTGATGGATTGCAATACTTGACACTAACGATGATCCACCGAACCCTAAATGCATGGATCGATCTTTTATGAATTATACTGTATATATTCATGTAAACGTTGCATACTGTGCTCTCTTGGGTGGCCAACCAATTGTGTTTTCAGTCTGCTACATGGCGAAAAGCAAGCACCCAGTCAAGTGAAGTCATATCTTGTCTCGTGAGATTTGCAGCCAGCTTTGAAAGTTAGGAAGCAGTTAATTCAAAGTTAGTGTCACGCCGCGCCGCTCATCAGCGGCGCCACCTGCTCGCACACCTGTTCTTCATCAGCGGCGAGGGATATAAGCCGCCTCGCCCTGAGCTTCGGCCTGAAGCCGTCAGACTTCATCCCCCCTTCAACGAGAAGCAACCTACTCTTCAGCACGACGCTGTGTGGTAAGAAATCCTTACCTCATCTTTTCCAGTCTGCTCCCCTGTGCACAGGTGGATTCCTCGGCGGCGGACAACCCCATTCCCTCGTCGTTCCTCGCTGCTGCACCGAGCCCTGCAGGTGGCTGTCTCTCCGGGTTCCGTCCTTGTTGTGCCAGTCATCTGTCCCTAGCAAGTAAGCTTCTCTCTCGCCTATTCTCCACCCTGTGTCTCTGTGTTCTCTCCCATAGGGTTGCCGGCTGTACGGTCTCCTGCCTCTGTGCCTGAAGCAGACGCCGCCACCAACACATTAACATTCCGCAGACACACATTCATTCACCCCTGTTGCCAATAAACTATTTGAACTACTCTGAGCCTGTGTGTGTGCGTCTCCTGAGCCGAACGTTATGTCAGTACGGCTTCAGCAGAGCGGCTCGGCAGACGGCGGGCTCACACACCGGTTTTCCACTCTCGAGGCTCGAGTGGATCAATTAGCCTATCAGCAACAGGTGATTTTCAATCAATTATTAAATTTGACTAACCGGTTGGGCCGCTTGGACCCCCAGCAGGCGTTCCCCCCGGCTCGTCAGGGTGGCGCGGCTCCTGCTGCTCCAGTGGCCGTCCAGCAGGCTCCGAGTGCACCGGTTCGGCTCACACCCATTCCAACCCCCGCCCGCTTTAGCGGTAAGCTCGGCGGAGCGCGGGGGGTTTATTATGTAGTGTGAGTCCGTTTTCCACCGTGTGCCCGGAGACTTTCCCTCAGATCATAGCCGAATTGGTTATATCGGGAATCTCCTGGAGGGGCGAGCTTTAACGTGGACCTACGCCGTAATGGCGAGGCCCAGTTATGCCGCCCTCACATATGACCAATTCGTGAGGCGCTTCCTGGAGGTCTTTGACCATACTCCAACCGAGACGGTCCAGGTCGATCGGCTTCTCACCCTCCAGCAGGGAAGCCGGTTGGCAGCGGACTACGCGGTCAACTTCCGGGTAGCGGCGGAGGAAGTAGGCTGGGAGGAACGCTCCCTCTGCGGCCTTTTTCTCCGCAGCCTCAATGATGATCTGAGGGATGAACTGGCTGGGCGGGATATTCCTGAGACGCTAGCGGAGCTGACATCCTTAGCGATTAGTTTGGATAACAGGCTGCGCAAGCGCTCCTCAGGGCGGAAGTCGTCTTCTTCTCGCCCTCGTGGAGCCTCGCCGCGCCTGTTCCAAGCTCGCCCCCTGGCGGCGCCGCCACCATCGTGCCCCGAGGAGTCGGAGCCGATGGTGACGGGCTGGACAAAGCTTTCACCTGCGGAGAGACAACGCTGCCGTGAGTTGGATCTCTGCATGTATTGCGGAGATGACCAACACACGGTGAAGCTTTGCCCACGGAAAGCCAGTCGGCGGGGTCCGCGAGTCACTGTTGGGGGCCTTGTGGATCCCAATTGGTTAAACTCACACACTCAATTAATGCTGCCCATCCGTTTCTGCCACAACTCCACTGGGCACCTCACCCACGCACTGGTGGATTCGGGCGCAGAAGGCAGCTTCATTTCACAAAGCCTGGCAACCCGATTGGGCATCCGCTGCCAGGCGCTCAAAGACCCCATCTCCCTGGTCAACCTCTCCCGTGCTTCCCTTGGGAGAGTCACACACCAGACCGTCCCGGTCCCGGTGATCATCTCTGGTAACCACCGGGAGGAGATAACCTTTCTCATCCTGCCCAACTCTGTGTCGCCCGTCATCCTGGGGTATCCCTGGCTACGCCTCCACAACCCTGTCCTGGATTGGAAGTCAGCTGGGGTCTCGGCATGGAGCACGTTCTGCATGGGCACCTGCCTTCAGTCCGCTGCCTGCTCTCCGTCCGCTTCTCCCCTGCTACGGACGCTGCACCCCCGGACCTGTCTCTGGTGCCTCCGGAATTTCACGACCTGGGTATGGTGTTTAGCAAGACTAAAGCTACGTCTCTCCCCCCCTCATCGGCCCTATGACTGCGCCATCAACCTCCGCCAGGGGGCTCCCTTACCTTCTGGTCGGCTCTACAGCCTGTCAGCGCCGGAGAAGGAGACGATGAACGCCTACCTAAAAGAATCACTGAGCGCTGGGATAATTCGCCCATCGTCATCACCCGTGGGGGCAGGATTCTTCTTCGTTGGAAAGAAGGACGGATCTCTCCGCCCGTGCATTGATTACCGGGCTCTGAACGACATCACGGAGAAGGATCGTTACACCCTGCCCCTCATGGACACCGCTTTCCACTCCCTCCAGGGGGCGACCTGGTTCACCAAGCTGGATCTACGCAGCGCATACCACCTCGTCCGGATCAGGGAGGGAGATGAGTGGAAAACAGCCTTCCGCACCCCGAACGGCCACTTTGAATACCTGGTAATGCCGTTCGGGTTAACCAACGCTCCTGCCGTCTTTCAGCGCCTCATCAATGACGTCCTCCGGGACTTCATCGGCCTCTTTGTGTTCGTCTACCTGGACGATATTCTCATCTTCTCCAAGTCCAGGGACGAGCACCAGGTCCATGTGAGGCGGGTCCTCCAAAGACTGCTGGAGAACCGGCTATACGTGAAGGCTGAAAAATGTGAATTTTACGCCAGAACGACATCCTTCCTGGGTTTCATCATCGCTCATGACCAGGTGCTCCCAGACCCAGAGAAGGTGAAGGCGGTGGTGGAATGGCCTACACCTGCATCACGGAAGCAGGTGCAACAGTTCGTTGGATTTGCAAATTTCTACCGCCACTTTGTCCCCAATTTCAGCTCCATCGTCGGACCACTGACCCGCCTCACGTCCCCTAAGGTCCCGTTCCGGTGAACCGAAGAGGTCGCTGCTGCCTTTCAGGCGCTGAAGGCGGAATTCTCCTCCTCCCGGGTCCTTCGCCAGGTCGACCCCGTGCTGCAGTGCATCGTGGAGGTGGACGCCTCGGATACGGGAGTGGGGGCGGTGCTATCCCAGCGGTCGCCTGACGATGGCGCCAAACGGCCCTGCGCCTTCTTCTCCCGGCGCTTGTCCCCGGCGGAGAGGAACTACGATGTGGGGGACAGAGAGCTCCTGGCCATCAAACTCGCTCTGCAAGAGTGGCGCCACTGGCTAGAGGGGGCGGACCTGCCTTTTGTGGTCCTGACGGACCACAAGAACTTGGAATACCTACGATCTGCCAAGCGCCTGAACGCCCGCCAGGCGCGCTGGTCCTTGTTCTTCGCCAGGTTCCAATTCTCCATCACCTTCAGGCCTGGCTCCAAGAACGGCCTGCCTGACGCCCTCTCTAGGCAGTTCACCCCCGTGGAGTCGGAGGAGACGCCCCACACCATCCTGCCCAGGTCGTGCGTCGTGGGAGCCATCTCCTGGGACATAGAGAGCAAGATCCGGAAGGCGCAGGAAGTGGAACCTGACCCTGGCGGCGGACCGGAGGGGAGGCTGTTCGTGCCATCCGCGGTCCGAGGAGAAGTCATCCACTGGCTGCACACCTCCAAGCTCACCTGTCACCCTGGCACCTCCCGGATGATAGACCTCCTCCAACGGTCCTTTTGGTGGCCAGGCCTGCGGAGGGATGCAGCCTGCTACGCCCGGGCTTGCCCAATCTGTGCCACCAGCAAGTCGGGAAATGCCCCTCCAGCGGGTCTGCTCCAGCCCCTGCCCATCCCTGGCAGGCCCTGGTCGCACATCGCGTTGGATTTCGTCACCGGACTCCCCGTCTCCAGCTCCTACGACACCATCCTGACCATCGTGGACCGTTTCTCCAAGGCTGTGCACTTCGTCCCCCTGCGAGGTCTCCCTACTGCCCTGGAGATGGCGGATCTCCTCATCCAACACGTGGTCAGGCTGCACGGGATTCCGGTGGACGTGGTCTCGGACCGGGGCCCCCCAATTTTCCTCTGAGGTTTGGAGGTCATTTTGTAACGCCATCGGAGCCAAGGTGAGCCTCTCCTCCGGCCATCACCCCCAATCCAACGGGCAGTGTGAGCGGACCAACCAGGAGCTGGAGGCTGCGCTCCGCTGTGTGACCGCATCCAAACCCACGTCCTGGAGCAACCATCTAGCCTGGGTTGAATACGCCCACAACACCGCTCGCTCTTCTGCTACAGGGATGTCCCCCTTCAAGGCGTCCCTGGGTTATGACCCCCCGCTGTTCCCGGTGCAGGAGAGTGAGGTAACTGTCCCCTCAGTTAGGGCGCATCTCAGGCAGTTCCGCTCCATCTGGGCTGCCGCGCGCAATGCGCTTTTACACACAGCGGAGCGCAACAGAACTGTGGCGGACCGGCACAGAAGACCTGCCCCGGCGTACAGAGTTGGGCAACGTGTCTACGTGTCGACCCAGGACGTCACTTTAAAAGGCGAGAGGAGGAAGCTGGCACAGCGATTCATGGGTCCCTACCCCATCACCCGGATCATCAACCCGGTGGCTGTGCGCGTGGCTATTCCCCCCTCCCTCCGCATCCATCCCACCTTCCACGTGTCTAAGGTGAAGCTGGCAGTCACCGACCCCCTTTGCCCTCCTCCTGCTGCGCAACCCGCACCCCGGATGATTGGTGGCCATCCGGCCTGGTCCGTCGCCTCCATCCTGGACTCCCGGCGCCGGGGTCGTGGGTTGCAGTACTTGGTGGACTGGGAGGGCTATGGGCCCGAGCATCGACAGTGGGTACCCTCGTCGTTCGCGTTGGACCCATCGCTCATCGCGGACTTCCACCGAGCGCACCCAGAGAAGCCATCGCCAGGAGGCGCTGCTAGAGGGGGGAGTACTGTCACGCCGCGCCGCTCATCAGCGGCGCCACCTGCTCACACACCTGTTCTTCATCAGCGGCGAGGGATATAAGCCGCCTCGCCCTGAGCTTCGGCCTGAAGCCGTCAGACTTCATCCCCCCTTCAACGAGAAGCAACCTACTCTTCAGCACGACGCTGTGTGGTAAGAAATCCTTATCTCATCTTTTCCAGTCTGCTCCCCTGTGCACAGGTGGATTCCTCGGCGGCGGACAACCCCGTTCCCTCGTCGTTCCTCGCTGCTGCACCGAGCCCTGCAGGTGGCTGTCTCCCGGGTTCCGTCCTTGTTGTGCCAGTCATCTGTCCCTAGCAAGTAAGCTTCTCTCTCGCCTATTCTCCTCCTGTGTTGGTGTGTGCCCGTCACCCTGTGTCTCTGTGTTCTCTCCCATAGGGTTGCCGGCTGTACGGTCTCCTGCCTCTGTGCCTGAAGCAGACGCCGCCACCAACACATTAACATTCCGCAGACACACATTCATTCACCTCTGTTGCCAATAAACTATTTGAACTACTCTGAGCCTGTGTGTGTGCGTCTCCTGAGCCGAATGTTATGTCAGTTAGCTTATATGTCGGTCTTTTTTGGATCTTATTAAAAAGATGGGAGAAAAGACCTTGACATGAGACACAACCCGCAAGAAGTGCTGCATGAAAAAAAAACAACCCACATGTCTCAGAGCAGCGTTAGTAACGACTAAGCTGAAAACGTCGACATGGAGCCTGCGAGCAGTGCTCGGAGAAAAAGTAAGTACCGTTTATTTATGAAGCACTTTTCAGAGACATATAGTCACAAAGCACTGTACAATAAAATAGAATAAAAAATTTCATAGATAAAAATAATTTAAAAAATACAAAGACAAGTTAAAACACAAGGTTAAAATAATTTTAAAATATCTGGCTTACCATTAAAAAGCGGTTGAATTGAAATTCAGTGCAAAGTATTCTTAAACAAAAACGTTTTCAGCTGCTTTTTAAGAGTCCACAGAGTTAGCTAAACATAGCTGGAGTGGGAGTCTATTCCAAGCAACACTATCCACCGCCCTCCCTGTGTGCAGAGACACGTCTCCACGGAAAATGAAGCCCCGAGAATACTTTTTTATATGAAAGCGATATCAACAGTTTTACTTTATGACATGATTTGAGATTGAATAAGGTGAAAAAACATTTGAAAGCTATGGTATTGTGATACTCAATACCGCAATATTGTGATTATCGTTGAATCGTGAGAGGATTGTGTTGTGACCTGTGAGAGACCAAGCAGTCAAAAGATATACCGACACAGGTATAATTCTAAAAATCTGGATTTTTATTATACCCCAGTGAACAGAAAGCTCAAAAACACATAAAAAAAAAAAATCTGTTTGTTTAAAAGAGGCCAACTATACAGAACTCTGCTCAAAAAATAAGGCTCAACATAGCAAGACCTGAACTCAGCAAACTGACCTGAGTAAATGAGTTAAAAACTCAACCTATATACCAGCAGAATAAACCATCTTAAATTAAAAGTTAGAAACTACAGAAATAACAGTGGAATGCAATACAAAGTAGCTCCATTTTCCCCCATGCTATCACGGCAGATGGTTCAGTCCACTTTATTGGCCTCTGCATTTAAACCAGCTTCACCCTCAGCCTCCTCTTTGACACCAGACAGGAAGGAGTGAACCAGCAGGTATCTCAAAATGGAGAATATAATTAATGCAACTTATATAAATTAATGGCAAAACAATCTAAAACCAATGTCCATGTCACTATTTAAAGCAGTATAATGTCAAAACATTGTTTTAGTTTAAGTGACTGCAAATTAAATTAAATTAAATGTGAAATGATGTAAAGAATATATCTAAATGATGTGTTAGTTGGGTGAATATTACCAAATTATTAGTTCCATTGTGTGACTGTTGATACAGCCATCATACACTCCCCCTCTTCAAATCTCTTGCTGGAACAGCAAGAGAGGTAATCTGCCGTACAGTTTTCATTGCCTGGAATATGACGGCTGGTGAAACAGTATGGCTGCATTGCAAAGTATCACAATGTAATTCTTCCATTTGTATCCTTTCTTTCCAGCCGTTGGAGAGCCTTGTGGTCCGTTTCCAAAGTGAACTCTCTTCCAAGAAGGTACAACTTAAACAAATCTAGTGTCCACTTGATTGCCAGTGCCTCCTTCTCCACTGTTGAATATCTCCTTTCCCTGGGAAACTGCTTACGGCTAATGAAGGCCTCTGGGTGTCGCTCATCTGGTGGTCCCTGTAGAAGAACAGCCCCCAGACCTCTCTCCAAAGAATCAGTTTTAAGAATAAAATGTTCATCAAAATGTGGACTATACAAGACTGGGCTCTTCCTCTGACTGCCTGATGTCCTGGAAAACTGCCTCTGCCTCCTCTGTCCACTGGATCTGGTTGGGGCATCTAGAGCCAGTCAAATCACACAGGGTAGCTGCCCTGGCAGAGAAATGGGGGATAACGCGATGATAAAATCCAGCCATTGCAAGAAATGATCTAAGTTGTTTTCTTGTTTCTGGCAAAGGGCAGGACTCAATAGCACCGATCTTGTTCACTTGTGGCTTTATTACTCCATTTCCGATAACAAACCCCAGATATTCAATTTCAGCCTTGGCAAAGACTCACTTTGAGGGGCTGACAGTCAGCCCAGCAGATTGAAGGCACTCCATTTCCTTCTGCAGATGTTTCAGGTGATCCTCCCAGGTAATGCTGTAAATCACAATATCATCCAGATAGGCTGCAGCAAAATCAGACAATATATTACCTTATCCATCAGCCTCTGAAATGTTGCTGGGGCTCCATGCAATCCTAAAGGCAGGATAGTAAATTGAAACAACCCCCATGATGTTCGAAAGGCAGTCAGTTCTCTGGAGTGATGAGCAAGTGGTGCCTGCCAATAACCTTTGCAAAGATCTATTATTGTTAGATATCTGGCTTTTCTCAAGCACTCAATCAAATCATCGATTCTGGGAGTAGGGTATGAATCAAAATGTGAGATGGAGTTCAGATATCTGAAGTCGATGCAAAACCATATGCTACCATCCTTCTTTAGAAACAGGACCACTGGGTTGCACCACTCACTCTTAGATGGTTCAATGATCCCCAAAGAAAACATGTTGACCTCCTTCCTCAGTGGAGTCAGCAACCATTCAGGTATTCTGTAACTCATACGTTTCGCTGTAGCATCATCTTTTAACATGATGTCATGTTCAACAATATTTGTCTTGCCAGGGTTTTCAGAGAACACATTTAGGTTGCATAACTGTCTCACCTGGAGCTGCTGTTCTTCTGAGAGGTGACTGAGATCCAGATCCGAAGGAGTAGCTGAGGGTAGATACTGCTCCGCTACCTCCTCCTCCTCCTCAATCCCCCTTATTAATAAAACCTCTGCTCTCTTGGGTTTCTCCTCCCACTCCTTCAGGAGGTTTATATGCAAAACCCTACTAGAGCAAGGCTGACCTGGAGTGGCTACTTGACAAGTGGTTGGTCCAAGCTGTCGCTGGATCCTTAAAGGTCCTTGCCATTTTGCTAACAGCTTACTGTCATTGCTTGGGAGGAGTACAAGTACCTTCTGTCCAGGATCAAATGTCCCCCTCCCATGTCTCTTTCAGCAGAGACAGTGGGCATCTTACTTCATAAGCATAAAGCAGTTCAGAGAGAGAAAAACCAGCAGAAGCTTGGGGCACTTCTCTATATGCAAAGAGGAGGTAAGCCAACAACTGATCCCAGTCTGTACCAGTTTTGTCCACAAATTTATGCAACATTTGCCTCAAGGTCTGGTTGAAACGTTCAGTCAGGCCATCTGTTTGAGGGTGACAGAATTGTTCTCAGGCTTTTAATACCAAGAAGCTGATCTACTTGTTTTAATAAAGTGGGCATTAAGTTTGTTCCCTGGTCTGTCAGGATCTCACGAGGAAATCCAACCCTTGAAAAAAACTGCACCAAACAAAAAGCCACAGACTTTGCCTTTATTGACTTAAGAGGAGAAACTTCAGGATATTTTGTGGCATAATCTGTTATTACCAACATGTAACGGTTGCCTGCTTTACTTCCTTCAACAGGGCCAACAGCATCCATTCCCAATCATTCAAATGGGGTACTAATAATTGGTAAGGGCTGGAGTGGAGCTCTGGAGGGGACTTTGATAGAAGTCTTTTGGCACTGGGGACAACGTTTACAGAACTGGGCTACATCTGCACACAGACCAGGCCAGTGGAAATGTTTTTTAATACGAGCAACAGTTTTGTATTTCCCAAGATGACCTGCCCATGGGATGGAGTGCCCCAAGTTCAAAACAACTTCCCTGGCTTCTTTTGGAACCATCAACTGCATTTCTGACCCCTGCTGGTGATATAAGATACCACCTTTCAGGAAGAAATCCTCATTGCTGTTAAAGTTGGGTTCCATTTCTTGGTTCCACTCTTTGGCCTTCTGCAAGAAAGGTGTCAATGTTGGATCATTATGTTGCATTTCAGTGATATTAACAGGAACTTTAAGAGCAAAAGGCATTTCAGGCTCAGTGCTAAAAGATGGCTTTACAACAGTGTGATGGAATTTTTCTTTCCTTTTCTGCATTTGGGACTTACGAGGCGTTCCAGGTGCCGTCTCCAGTTCCACGTCATAAAAGGGCAAGGCACTGAGGGCCTGAGAGAACTCAGACTTTTTAGTGTGAGCCCTGGTCACTGCAACATTACTTGTATGGCAGCAATCAAGTAAATCAAAAAGCACGGGCAGGTCTTGGTCAAGTATAACTGGAAATGGCAGATTATCAGCAACACCAATACTTAGGAGGTAAACCTGCCCTTAGACCTTGATGTACATTTCAGCTGTAGGATAGGGCTTCTCATCACCGTGCACACAACACACAGGTATTATTTCACTTGTATTGACAGTGTTTGAGGGAACAAACAGTCTATGTACCAGAGTCTGTGTACTGCCTGAATCAATTAGTGCATTTACCATTTTGCTATTAATCTCAACTGGGGTTATTTTTAATCCTCTGTCCAATTTTACATCAGAGTCAATACAGCTTTAAGGCACAAAACACATGTGGGTTACCTTTGCTGAATTTTGGGGGCACATAGGTTTTGTATGGCCTTCTATTCCACAATGATAGCAAATGACAGGTTTGGTGAAGGGCTTTGAGGATGCGTTAGCTGGCTGGCTTGTTGTAGTCCCTCTTATAGTTGATCTGTGAGGGACTGGTCTATGATTGTCCTTTGCTTTCCAGGCAGCGAAGCTCCAAGGCTGTCCCTTTTTCCAGGCTGCCACAAACACATCCACCAGCTTTGCAGCCTCTGCAGCAGAAGTTGGATTATGCTCTTTTATCCAAACCTGCAACTCGGGAGATAACACTCTCAAATATTGTTCAAGGATTATGATTTCACCAATTTCCTGGACTGTTTTATCTTTAGGGTGTGTCCATTTTCCTTACAACTCCTTTAAATATGCATATAGCTCTTTAGGGATTTCATCAGGATTTGCATCAAAAGAGCAGAATCTCTGCCTATATGTCTCAGAATGGATATCATATTTATCAAGAATAGCTTCCTTGACTTTATTATAATCCAAACAATCATCAGTGTCCGTGTGTACATATGCACCTCTTGCTTTACCAGTGAGTAATGGTATAAGATGAAAAACCCAGTCACTCTTCTGCCATCGATAAGCCAGTGCAATACATTCAAAGATAATTAGAAACTATTCAATGTCATCTTCATCTGTAAGTTTTTGTAATTTGGGCTCAAAAAAATGAAACTGACCTGAAGTGCTGATTGACTTGCTTGAGTCAGCTTGGGGAGGAGGAACATTGTCTGGAGGCTCCACATCAGGTGTTTCAACTGACTGAGGTCCAGGTACTGCAGTGTGGGCCTGCACTTTAACCTGTAAAAGCTGAAACTGATGTTGAAGTGCTCTAAAACGCTGCTCTTGCCATACATTTTCCTCCCTCTGTCTAATCTCTCTGGCCTCCTGTTTCTCCCATATGTGAGTGGAAAAGAGAAACCAAGTCTGATATGGTTGGTGCCTGACCTTTGTCCCCAGTGCTGTCTATCCCTCCAGAAACTCCATTTTCCTCCTGTTCCACATTAGTTTGCCTTTCTGAACTGATCTGTTGGTTTTGTTCCTCTCCTCGGGGTCCTTTTGCACTTCTTCCACCCCTCTGCATTGCTTACAGGTTGAACGAAAAAGAAAAAAAAACAGGAAAAAAAACCTATGCCTTTTAACTGGATGATTCCACCGCTGTCACCAAATGTGAGGGACCAAGCAGTCAAAAGATATACCGACACAGGTATAATTCTAAAAATCCGGGTTTTATTATACCCCAGTGAACGGAAAGCTCAAAAACACATAATAAAAATAGTCCATTTGTTTAAAAGAGGCCAAATAAAGAAAATAAGGCTCAACACAGCAAGATATAAATTCAACAAACTGACCCGAGTAAATCTTCTTCTTTAGAGTTTAACGGCAGCTGGCATCCGTGTTGTTGCATTGCTGCCACCTTCTGGTTTCCACACGCCTCTAATCATCCTGCTTTACATCTGTCTGTCCAGTCTGGTCCCTCTTAGGAACTGTATTATCCATTTCCTCCCCTGCACTCAGTCCCCATAGTCCAGTATGCTTTTTACAGTCTTTTCTACCCGTCCTATTTTCTGTAACTGTGGAATCATTTCCTCCCTTTCCTGATTAAATTTCCTACAAGAAAACAATACATGCTTTATTGACTCTGGTTCCTGACAATTTTCACATAAGCCAGTTGGGTGCTTTCCTAAGATGTATAAAGTGCCGCTGGGATGGCCATGCCCAATTCTCAGTCTACTTATTAGTACTTGTTCTTTGCATTTCGTTCCCCTGCCTCTTGTTTCACCTACTGTATTCTGAATGGAGTGCAGATGTCTGCCTTTTCTGACCTGAGTAAATGAGTAAAAACTCAACCTATATACCAGCAGAATAAACCATCTTAAATTAAAAGGTAGAAACTACAGAAATAACATTGGAATGCAATACAAAGTAGCTCCATTTTCCCCCATGCTATCACGGCAGATGGTTCAGTCCACACTTTATTGGCCTCTGCATTTAAACCAGCTTCATCCTCAGCCTCCTTTTTGACACCAGACAGGAAGGAGTGAACCAGCAGGTAACTAAGAAAATGGAGAAAAATATAGTTAATGTGACTTATATAAATTAATGACAAAGCAATCTAAAACCAATGTCCATGTCACTATTTAATAGTGAAGGCAGAAATGGAATGTTCGAGAGATCGAATCATTTGGAACAATTGATTCAGAAAAAGAATCAATCTTTTGGAACATTTGAAACATCTCTCCACAGTGACAACTGTTGGCCAAATGTTATAATACTACACTCAAACAGTTATGTGTTTCCGTGTGTTTCTGGATGGAAGGATGTAACTGGGGTCAAGTTTACTGACAAAGTGCCTGAAACCCTCATCTTCCACAACTGAAAAAGGTTGAGTCCTTCACAATAAGGTCAGCTAGTGCCTCGTCTAATTCTTTTTGCCTTCCTGTCAAGGAACAACAAAAAGACTGATTCAGGAGGAATGTTGTCATGCAACTTGATGTATTGTATGGTAAATATTGTAAATATATGTAAAATATGTAACTATATGTAAATGTACAACAATATGGCTTCTTTTAGTGATCAAATACATAATTATATTTTATTGTAAATAATAATAAAGGTGTATAAATAATAAATGTATACTCGTATGTGTATTAAAAGACCATGAATACATACCACAGACACTATGCTGGCCATGGCTTGATCCAGCACTCGGTTGTGTTTTGCTAGGAATTTATGCATCAGGATGTTTTGTCCATAGGTGTCTCCATACAGTCATGTGAAAAAATTAGGATACCCTGTATAAGCCTGTGTTTTTTTTTTTAACATATTTGGATATATGGATATTTAACATCAGTGTTTAAAATAATGGGAGATTCATGTAATACGACTAAACAATTAAAAATGAATTAAAGACTTTTTTTTTTTTAATTTTCTGTAAAATATAGTGAGGAATAAGTGAGGACACCCCCACATTCATTCCCACTTAAAATGGCTAAAATAAATGTTAAAAAATGCAAATAAAAATAAAAACCAGGTTAGCCACAGATATGTGAACATTTCTTAATAAAGAACTGAATATTTAATGGGGTATCCTAATTTTTTCACATGACTGTAGTTGTTGTATTATTACAAAATGCAAGATGCTGCATACGATGCATACATTTAACTTTTTTCCCTCAAGAAGGTCGAAGTGAACCCAAACATCTGACCTGGAACGCTTTCTACCCCATCCATTTCCAAATAGTGTAAATCCAAAAGCAGCTCAGTATAAGACACTCAGAGAGGCAAGACTTCGCAAACAAACTGCACTTTAGAGGAGCTTTAAAGCATGTGGGCCGATGGATCAGCAGCCAGTCAGGCAAGGACACGACAAATTAGTATTTTACATATAAAGTATTTATATAATACATATATTGTGCATAGAATAGGCATTTTCATATTGTGTAATGGTAGTGTTTTATTTATTATTCCATTTTAGAAACGGGATAACAAAATCAAAGCATAAAACAACGGTGACGTTTCAAAACAGTCGGTGACGTAATGGAACGCGACATGGAACAGTCACTCGACGTCCTCTTTCTGATACAGACCTCGGAACAGTGGTTCGATTCAGAAGTTCCACCTAGGTTTGGGTACGTACCAAAACATTGTTTTGACTTTGCCATCACTACTATTTAAAGTAGTATAATGTCAAAACATTGTTTTAGTTTAAGTGACTGCAAATTAAATGTGAAATGATGTAAAGAATATATCTAAATGATGTGTTAGTTTGGTGAATATTACCAGTTTATCAGTTCCATTGTGTGGCTGTTGATACAGCCATCACATGACCCAAGTTTTGAGATCCAAATCAAATCGTGAGGTCCCTCGTGATTCCCACCCCATCTAATACAATGAGTACATATGTGTAATGGGCAGAATTGCAAATGCAGCATATTTTATAGTATGAATCTCTTTTTTTCCAAAGATTTAGATGGCTCCACTGTCAGGAGCTAACCTCCAGCAAAACATGAAGGATGACTCCTTAAGGCAGGCTGGGCTTAAAGTGCAGGAATAAGATTTATTGTACAAACTGAATCAAACAATACAGCACAGGGGCTGCAAATGAAGCAACACTTACACAAGGATAACTAACCAGAGGGAGAGTTCTGCAATGATGCTGCAAGGAGGAAAAGAAAGGCAGGGCTGTATATAGGATCATGGGAATTAACTATTCAATTCAATTCAATTCAACTTTATTTATATAGCGCCATTTCACAACAACAGTCATCTCATAGCACTATCAACTGTAGGGAGGACCCCCACAGTTGCAGAAAGACCCCAGCAATCAGGCGATCCCCTGTGAGCAAGCACTTGGCGACGGTGGAGAGGAAAAACTCCCTTTTAACAGGAAGAAACCTCCAGCAGAACCAGGCTCAGGGAGGGGCAGTCATCTGCTGCGACTGGCTGGGGGGTGAGGGGACAGAGAAGAAGAAAAGAACAGACATGTAGAGAGCAAACAGCACGATGGGGACTCAATCTATGGGAGAGAACAAACAAATGTTAATGACCAGCAAAAAAAAAAAAAAAAATATTTCATAGAGAGTGAGGAAAGGAGTGAGGCCCAGTGCATTACTGGAGGTCCCCCGGCTGACTAAACCTATTAGCAGCATAACTAAGGGAGGGTTCAGAAACACATGATCTCTCCCTAATTGTAGGCTATATCAAAAAGGTAGGTTTTAGCCCTATTCTTAAAAACAGAGATCAAGTCTGACTCCCGAATCCAGATTGGCAGCTGATTCCACAGGAGAGGAGCTTGATAACTGAAGGCTCTGCCTCCCATTGTACTTTTGGAGATTCTAGGTATTACAAGTAAACCTGCATTTTGGGAGCGTAGTGCTCTGTTAGGATGATACGGTAGTATCAGATCTTTTAAATAAAAAGGAGCCTGATTGTTTAGAGCTTTGTAAGTAAGAAGAAGGATTTTAAACTTAATTCTAAACTCTATGGGAAGCCAATGAAGGGAGGCCAGAACCGGAGAGATATGATCTCTCTTTCTAGTACCTGTTAAAACTCTTGCTGCAGCATTTTGGATCAGCTGAAGACTTTTTAAAGATGTTTTAGGACAGCCTGATAATAAAGAATTACAATAATCTAATCTCGAGCTAACAAAAGCGTGGATCAGCTTCTCAGCATCACTCTGAGACAAGATGCTCCTAATCTTGGCAATATTACGCAAATGATAGAAGGCAGTCTTAGAAACAAATTTAATATGTGAATTGAAGGACAAATCCTGATCAAAAATAACTCCAAGGTTCCTCACAGAGCTATTAAGAGAAAGAGTAACTGCATCCAAACTGAAAGTTTGATTTGGAAAGGAATTTCTAAGGTTTTTTGGACCAACAAGAATGACTTCAGTCTTATCTGAATTTAATAGCAGGAAATTACAAGTCATCCAAACTTTGATTTCCTTAAGACAGGCTTCTAACTTGGCTAATTGATTAGTATCATCTGGCTTCATTGACAGGTATAATTGCGTGTCATCTGCATAACAGTGAAAATGTATACAGTGCTTTCTAATAATGTTGCCTAACGGAAGCATATATAAACTAAAAAGAGTAGGGCCAAGCACAGATCCCTGTGGAACTCCATGACTAAGCTTTGAGCTGAGAGAAAACTCATCATTTACATGAACAAACTGGAACCTATCAGATAAATAAGATCTAAACCACTGCAACGAAGTTCCATTAAGTCCAACATAGTGTTCTAATCTATCAAGTAGAATATTATGATCAATAGTATCAAAAGCTGCACTAAGATCTAAAAGGACAAGTACAGAAACTAGTCCATTATCAGATGCAATGAGGAGGTCGTTAGTGACCTTCGCTAAGGCTGTTTCAGTGCTATGATGGATTCTAAACCCAGATTGAAACTCCTCAAATAAACCATTTCCCTGCAGGTGGTCAAATAATTGCGTAGCAACAACTCTTTCTAAGATTTTTGAAATGAAAGGGAGATTAGAGATTGGTCTATAGTTAGCTAAAGCTCCTGGATCTAGCGTTGGCTTTTTGAGTAAGGGTTTAATTACAGCCGTTTTAAAAGCCTGTGGTACATGGCCTAAAGTTAATGAAGAATTGATTATATGAAGAATAAAGCTACCAATAAGTGGGAAGACTTCTTTAAATAACCTGGTAGGAATAGGGTCTAAAAGACAAGTTGAAGGTTTGGATGAGGAAACTATTTTGTCTAACTCACAAAGGTCGATTGGAGTAAACTCATCAAGACAGACATCAATAGAAGGAGTTGTAGTAGTTACAGTATTTAAGTTAACTGTGGGAAGAATCTGATTGATTTTATCTCTGATGGATGAAATTTTATTATTGAAAAAGTTCATAAAGTCCTGACTAGTAAGCTCTAAGGGGATGCTAGGATTGACAGAGTCCTGACTCTTTGTCAACCTGACTACAGTACTGAAAAGAAACCTGGGATTATTCTTGTTCTCTTCTATTAATGCAGAGTAATAACTCGTTCTAGCTTTTCTAAGAGATTTTTTATAAATTAAAAGATGATTTCTCCAAGCTAAATAGATTTCATCTAAATTAGTAGAGCGCCATTTTCTTTCTAATTGACGAGTCTTCTGTTTTAAGCTACGAGTTTCTGTGTTGAACCAAGGAGTTAAAAATCTCTGATTAGACTTTTTCTTTTTTAAGGGGGCCACCAAGTCTAGAGCCTGATGCAGAGAAGCTGAAACACTATCCACCATGTTATCAATTACAGAAGGAGCAAGCTGTCTATAGCTTATTTCCGTTGTGTTGACACATGGCATAGAGGAAACAATCTGCATAAATTTGGAAACAGCATCATCTGAGAGGCATCTACTGTGATAATATTTTTCTTTAGGAGCCAAATAGTCAGAAATAGTAAAATCAAAGGTTAACAGACAATGGTCTGACAGTACAGGGTTATGAGGAGACACTACAAGATTTTCTATTTCTATGCCATATGTCAGAACAAGGTCCAATGTATGGTGGAGGTAATGAGTAGAATTTCCTACTTTCTGAGAAAACCCAATCGAGTCTAATATTGAATTAAAAGCCACATTAAGGCAGTCACTATCTACATCCACATGTATATTAAAGTCCCGGAGAGACTCAGATTTCAGCACTAAATCAGCTAAGAAATCAGGAAATTCGGATAAAAATTCTGAATAGGTTGATGGGGGACGATAAACTATGGCAAATAAAATTGGGTTTAACCTGGAATTGCTAAAGTGCCCAACACTGAGGACCAGGCCCTCAAAGGAATTATAACATGTTTTTTGCTTTACATTAACTAGTAATTTGGAATGGTAAATTGATGCTACTCCTCCTCCACGACCAGAACTTCTGGGATTTTGACAGTTTAAATAACCAGAGGGAGTTGATTCATTTAAACCAACATAATCCTCTTGTCCTAACCAAGTCTCTGTAAGGGAAATTAAATCAATCTGATGATCAATTAACAGATCATGGACTAACAGAGACTTGGGAGTTAGAGACCTAATATTTAATAAACCACATTTAATTTTTAAATTATGAGGAGGAACAGAGGCCAAATCATTCAGTTTAGAGGCTTTATGTTTAATGTTTAACTAAACAACAAACAGCTGGGTAACTAATTAAGGCCAAATGAAAACACACGAGTGGCTGAAGGAAATGGGAAAATGACGGGAGAAACTAGAAAATGACTGAACTAAGAACTGAGGATAACCCAGCAAACTAATGATAACAGAATCTTGCAAACATTTCAAAAATAACTGAAGGCGTGGACAAAATGTCCAGATCATGACAAGCACATTTCAAAATAAAAATTATTTTTAAACTTGGCAGTCAGAAGAAAAAAAATAGAGATGCACTGTAAACATAAAGAGGGAAAATTTTTAATTTCCTGAATATGAATCAAAGATTAACTTTTTTTTGTATTTATACAGGGGAGGTCCAGTGAGAGACAAACTCTATTTTTCAAGGAGGCCCTGTTTACACTCGCACAGATACATTCACACCTGGAAGCATCCCAGTACAACCACAGACTGACCTGAGGCCACTGAGCAGCTCCACTGGAGCAGCTGGAGTTAAGGGCTTTGCTCAAGGGCACCACAGTGGGGTTAAGGAGGTTGGGGAAAACACTGCTACGCTTTCTGTTCCACTCAGATATGATCCTGCTATTCCAGGGACTGAACTGGTGACCCTCCAGTCACCAGTCCACATCCCTAACCTTTAGGCCACCACTGCCCACACTGCCCTGTACAGCAACTAAGTGCATAAAATGTTTGCTTCTTACTGTGCCATCAAGTGCAGTTGTTCCGGACGGAGTTCTGGAGGTCAAGCATTCTCATTCAGCTGCATTTTATTCTAAGACCCCCCCTTGGTGCTGGCATTAAGGGGTGGTTGTGGCTTGCATGTTTTTGGTTGGCGGTTTATGCTTCTTCTCTTTTGCAGCATGTGCCTGACATGTTTCTGAGTGGGGCTTTGAAAATGACACTGTGGTGTTAAAAGTTTCACTTTCAGCCTGGAAGACCATTGAAGAGCAAACCTGTCCTGTTCTATTTCTCTGTTCAAAAAACTGTGAAAGACAGCCAAGTGAAGTGTTTATTTTATTTCTCAAAACCAAATTAATTTTAAGATCAGAATGTCCCTTCTTTTAATTATTGACATATATAACTTATTTCTGAATAGTACTGAAAGGCTGGAAGGTATGGAACTTTTGGAAATGTTTTTGAGATGGACAGTGGATCTAAATCATTCTAATTTCACCTTTTTAAACAGTCCGGCGTCAGGGAAATATGTATAAATGACACGCCTGGTTTGTTAAGTGATTCTGTGTTACTGTCACATATTTTTGAGTTTTCACATGTAATTTCACAACACTCTTTTACCGGCATGAATGAGGAGCTGCAGGTAGAATTGGAAAAATAATGACATCTATTGGCCATGAAAATAACTAAATGAGGATAGCTGGTGCCGCTTTGAAAGTGCGTGTGGAGAACAAATGAGAGCCTACCCCAAACCTAACAATTTCTCTTTAAAGAAAAGACGCTTGTAATGCATGTACATGATATTTGAAATAATCTTAAAAGAAGATCATTCTTAGGCCATTTATGCAACTAAAACACAATAATGAACACAAGGTGTCATCAGACATTACATAAACATTTAATCTGGGGTTGCAGTAGCAATTTGAAGCACTTGTCAGAATTACATCATGTTCCTTTAAAAGTGGCAAGGTATAGACTCATTTCCATGAAAACACATTGCATCAAGACTTTTTTGGAAGTCTTATTTAGTGAAATGTGGCTGCTAAGATTAACACCTGCACCACAATTGTTTCATATAAGTGTGTAAAATACAAAAAGTGCATTTAGTTTTACAGCCATCTCTGCACGTTACACTTGGCTTTACATATTTATGAGCATTTCATAGTTCCTACAACCTTGTAGCTCTACCCCCTGCTGTACATGGTTCTGGAACAGTTCAGGTATAATTCCCTAATCAAGGCCAATGCAATATATCATAACAAACAATTTACCTTATATAAAGAGACGCTTGACTGCCTCTTATGAGTGGGTGACCTAATCCAGCTGACAATACATACCGGTACTCTGTATTTCAATGTGTGCTATACCATTTTCTAATTAGCGTTATATTAATAGGTTCTAAAGGGATGTGAGGCATAGGAGTGTGGCAGGGAGGCAGAGTGGTTATAGAAGCAAGGCTAAGAATCAGCCACATACACGGGTTTATGTGTGTGGGCCAGAAGACACTGGATGCTCAAAGTCAGACTCAAACTGACTGCAAAGTGTTTAAGTGGCTGTTTTTACTTTATTGCACCTCCCTGTGATGATCTAGTTATTTTATGGCACCTTCATATTTCACACTAATCAGCTGCTTCATATAATTAAAGGTGTGTCAGGCAAACTGTTATAAGTAACACTTACTGACGAACCTGCTCTATATGGGCTGTTTTCTGTACAGCTATTTTTAAGGTGTCCCATCAGCCATTGTTTATTGGAACTTCCAGAAACTTTCCTATTGATGTACTGTCATGGTGGACTACGTGGCAGTCAAAGCTGACATACTGCACACAGGGCGATGCACATCGGCAGGGTTTAAGCTGAAGGTTTTGGTGTCCTTTCAGGTTCAAGACAGCCTGCCATTTTTCAGTTCCTGCCCTGCACTGCTGGACTCTAAGCAGATAAGAGATCAGTCGGCTGGCATTCTGTTGGGCTCCTTCTGTAGTCATGCAACTTTGCCAACATGTTTGTGTGACAAATGAATTGTGTCAGACAGAGCTGGGCTGGTGTGGAGAGATAGACTCATTATTAGATCTTCAAGGATAATAGCATTCAGCTTGGAAAAACTGAGCACCTGTATGTTTCTGATAATAAGTATTTCTGAACCTCAGAGTGACTCCAATGTGTTTTCAACCTTTTCATTTTCAGTATAAAGTATACAGAGTCAAATTTGTGCAAGCTAAATGGGACAAACATTGTCACTTGCGAATGCATATATTTTAGAAAATGCCAGATTTCACACCATGTGGTGTTAAAGTGCTTAAAATAAAAAATCACAAACGTAAAACCTTAAGCAGCAAGAAAGCAGCATTCATGACTGTACAGAACTCAACTCCCTCCCAAGCTCTTTTTTTGAATACATTCACACTTGGGCACCCATTCTTGCTTATTGCTTTTAATCAAAGTGAATAAATATTGTTTGTTTTTTCTGAATCTACGTTGCATGTGGTTAATAATTTGCAAAGGCTTCTACTGTTTGGTGTTTTCTTTTTCTTTTAACCTTAAATAATCGGTAAGGGATAAAACTTGGTCTCACTGGCACCCTAGACTTAGAAATAATTCAAGATTTGTTGGTAATAATATTAAAAGCTTAAAATTGCCCCTTTTAAGTGCATTTACAACAGGAAAAAATATGTCATTAAATCACAATTAATCATAAGTTAACTGTTGGCAATCATGTGATTAATTTTGAATAAATCTTTTAATGTACTGACAGCACTAGTTATAATACAGTGAGAGCTAAACTAGTTCCAATGCTAATAGGGGATAAGGACCTGAACTTATATAGTGCTTTATCTAGTCCAGTAGACCACTCAAAGTGCTTCGCTAGTAGTTATACTAACCCTCTATTCTAAGGGCCTATCAGAGACTGATACCTAGGGACAATTTAGAGTCACCAGTTAACCTAACATGCATATCTTTTAATTGAGGAAGAAAACCGTCAGAGTAAAACCACACAGAACAGCTGGGAGACAGTCTCTCCAGTGTATCCTTGGCCTGCCCCAGGGTCTCCTCCCACTGGGATGTGCCCAAACCACCTCAACTGGCTCCTTTCAATGTGGAGGAGCAGAGGTTGTACTCCGAACCTCTCCCGGGTGACTGAGCTCCTCACCCTATCTCTAAGGGTGAGTCCAGCAGTCCTACGGAAAAAGCTCATTTCAGCTTCTTGTATCCATGATCTCATTCTTTCAGTCATTACCAAAAGCTCATGACCATAGCTGAGGGTGGAAACAAAGATTGACCGGTAAATCAACAGCTTTGCTTAAGAGCTTAGCTCCCTCTTTACAACAACATCATTCATCACTTCAGATGCTGCTCCGATCCATCTGTCAATCTTACGTGCCAATCTCCCCTCATTCATGAATGAGACCCTGAGACACTTAAACTCCTCCACTTGGGGCAGGAGCTTGTCCCCAACCTGAAGAGGACAAGCCACTCTTTTCTGGCTGAGGACCATGGACTGAGACTTGGAGGTACTGATTCTCATCCAAGCCGCTTCACACTCAGTAGCAAACCATTCCAGTAAGACCTGTAGGTCATTGCTCGTTGAAGCCAACAGAACAACATTATCTGCAAACAACAAAGATGAGATCCTGTGGTCGCCAAACATGACACCCTCCGATCCTTTGCTGCACCTAGAAATCCTGTTCATAAAAATTATGAACAGGTGACAAAGGGCAGCCCTGGCAGAGTCCAGCTCTCACTGGAAACAAGTTTGACTGGGTTTTGGATATATTGGATATACGAACCAAACTCTTGCAACAGTCGTACAGAGACCGGATAGCTCGTAGCAACAAGCCCGAAACCCCAGATGCATGTCAACCATGACAGCCCTACAACATCCAGAGCCTTGAGGTACTCAGGGCAAATCTCATCCACCCTTGGGTCCGGGCCACCGAAGAGTTTTTAACCACTTCGGCGACCTCAGCCCTTGTAATGGGCGAGTCGTCCCCCTTGTCCTCAAGCTCTGCGTCCTCTGTGGAAGGCGTATCAATGGGATTGAGGAGATCCTCGAAATACTCCTTCCACTGCCCGATGATGTCCCCAGTTTAAGTCAGCAGCGCCCAATCCGCACCATACACAGTGTGGACAGGGAGCTGCTTCCCACTCCCGAGTCACCAGACAGTTTGCCAGAATCTCTTTGAGGCCGACTAAAAGTCTTGTTCCATGGCCTCATCGAACTGCTCCCACACCCAAGTTTTTGCTTCAGAAACCATCCAAACAGCACTCTGTTTGTCTTGCTGGTACACATCAGCTGCTTCGGGAGTCCCACAAGCCATCCAAGCTCAATAGGACTCCTTCTTTAGCTTGATGGTCCCCCTCACCACTGGCGTCCACCACTTGGTTCAGGGGTTGCCACCTTGAGCTGCACTGGCAACCTTGCGGCCACAGCTCTGGGCAGCCGCTTCAACAATGGAGATGGAGAACATGGCCCATTCAGACTCCATGTCTCCAGACATCATGTGATTGAAGTTCTTCTGGAGGTGGGAGTTGAAGACCTCCTGGACAGGGCCCTCAGTCAGATGTTCCCAGTCCTACATGTTTGGGTCTACTGGGTCTGAGTGGCATCCACCCATGCCATCAGATCCAGCTCACCACCAGGTGATGATCAGCTGACAGCTCTGCACCTCTCTCTACCCGAGTGTCCAAGACATACGGTCACAGGTCTGATGACACAACAACAAAATCAATCATCGACCTGTGACGTAGGGTTTCCTGGTGCCACGTGCACATACGTATGGACACTTTATGCTTGAACATGGTATTCATTATGGATAAACTGTGGTTGGCACAGAAGTCCAATAACTGAACACCACTTGGGTTCAGATTGGGTAGGCCGTTCCTCCCAATCACCTCCTCCAGGTTTCACTGTTGTTGCCCAGGTGTGCATTGAAGCCCCCAGTAGGACAATGGAGCCTCCAAGAGGAGCACTTTCCAGCATACCAGTCAGATATTCCAAAAGGGTGGGTATTGGTGCGTCGGCACAAATGATGGTCAGGACCCATTTCCAAATGAGAAGGCGCAGGGAAACAACCCTTTCATCGACTGGGGAAAACTCCAACATAGAGGCAGTAAGGTGGCGAGATACAAGAATACCCACCCCTGCTCGCTGCCTCTCACCCAGGAAAACTCCAGACCAGGCCAAGCTTCAGCCCCTCACCAGGATTCTGGTTCCAGAACCAGAGGTGTGCATTGAGGAGAGCCCAACTATATCTAGCCGGTATCTCTTAACCTTGAGCACCAGCTCACACTCCTTCCCCACAAGAGAGGTGACATTCCACATCCCAAAAGCCTGGGATCAGGCTGCCTACCTAGGTCTCTGCCTTCGACTGCTACCTGATCCACATAACACCGGACCCCCATGGTCCCTCCCGCCAGTGGTGAGCCCACTGGAGAGTGGACTCATGCAACTCCTTTGGGCTGAGCCTGACCGTGTCTCATGGGCAGAAACCTGGCTACCAGACTCTAGCCATCGAGCCCCTTCTCCAGTTCTGGCTCCAGGGCATGGTCCCAGTACCAGGACACTGAGACTGCCTGACAAACTCTTTCGTTTGCTTGAGTGTTTAAGGAACTCAGGGAGACCACCCAACAAACTCCATGGGTTGTGTGGGTGGCTTAAGGACTCTGGAAGACCACCCAAACTGGACATTTTGTCTTCTCATCACCATTTGTATTCCATGTCTCTTATTTTGGGTGTGAGTCATGAGTGTTTTTCTTATTTTTTCTGGGTTGTTTCGGTCCCTCCGTGCCTGGGTCCCCCTCCTCCCACCCGGGGTGGGTTCTGCATTCTTGTTTTTTTTTTGTGGGTGGGTCTTCTATGTGGGTGGGTCCCTTTCCTTTTCTTTTGATGTTACCCTGGGTGTCTGGAATCCACTCCTAGAGAGGGGGCCTCTGTCATGATCTGAGCGCGGGGGGTCCGCCGCTCTCAGTCTCATTGTCTTTTTCTGTATTTGTATATTTGTTGTATTTTTGAGGTGTTTAGTTTCCTGTCATGTTATGCTTGATTGGTTTTCTTATACCTTGTACTGTCTTTCTGTTTACGTTCACCGCTGTCTTGTCAGTTATATAATTGCATTATCTGTATTCATCCTTCAGTTTATTATTTCCCCTTATTTTAGTTCTCTCGTTATATTTGTATTTTTGTCTGTACTGTTTCTTCTATGTTATCTCTCTCTCTCTCTCTCCCTCTGTTTCCGGTGGCCAAAGGAGGAGGGCGGAAATAGGGAACTCCGTGTTTTGTTTGGACTTTTTTTCGATTTTCTATTACTGGCCGCATATTCAGTTTTTGTTTTTTTGGGTGGAGGATGGCGACCTTGGAAATGCCACCTCCGTCTATCTGCCAGGGGGTGTGGATCGTTCCCCCGGACAGCAGTGTTACTGTGGAGGAGGTGCTTCTGGCTGTGGGTGAGCAGGTGGGCCATGATGCGATCTGCTTTGCGTCCCGAATGAATAGAGCTGTAGCTGTGTTTCTGGCTGCTGAGGAGGATGTCCACACTCTGATTGGGAGCGGTGTTGTTATCGGGGATACGTATGTACAGGTGTCCCCCTTATCTGTCCCATCAACGCGTATCACCGTCTCAGGTGTTCCCCCTTTCATCACTGACGAGCAGTTAGAGACGGAGCTCCGCAGATTTGGGAAGTTTGCGAGCCCGTTCAGAACTGTGACTTTGGGGTGCAAGGATACCAAGTTAAAACATGTGAAATCACTCAGGCGACAGGTGTTCATGTTTTTGTACTTGCCAACTCAAACTCTGGAAGTGTCCTTCCGGGTCAAACATGGGGACAGCTCCTATATGGTGTATGCGAGTTTAGGACAGATGAAGTGTTTTGAATGTGGAGACGTGGGCCATAAACGGTTCGCCAGTCCGCACAGACAGCGGGCGGGGGGCTCTGATGGAGCCGCGGCTGGAGCCGGCGGTACGGCCTCCGCTCCCGCCGCCACTACGGACAACGTTGCGGGGCCTTCCGCTGGTCCTGCTCCGGATCCTGCCGCTGTGTCTGTGGACAGCCTGGCTGTGGCGCCCGCAGCCCATCTTACGGCTGGGAGCGTCGCTGGTGATGGCACCCAAAAAGTCACTGATGATGCGTCAGAATCTTGCTGTGCGACATCAGCGGCTGTGGCTGTGCTTCCGGTGGCTGCTACCGTTTCAGAGCAGCAGACGGAACAACGCCAGTCAGCTGCTGTGGGTAGCGTCCAGGAAAATGTGGCTCATGATGAACCTGCTGGGCCAGTTGAATCCAACAGTCAGCTGAGTTGTGCTGACGAGGAAATGGAATCTGATTCCGACACTGTGTCTAATACTGAGTCTATTGGGGCAACTTGCAGTACAAACACGAGTTTGTATTCACTGGAAGAAATAAATGCTTTTCTGGATGAAACGTATAACAGGGCCATTAAAGTCACTGATTACTTCAGTGACACTGATAAATTTATTAAGTCTGTTAATGTGCTAAGAAGGCAGGTTGGTCTTGACCTCCTGGATGAAAGGAAACGTTTTTGCCTCAAAAAGCACCTAACAGCCCTGCGTAAAGCAGCGGGAGGACAAAAGGTCAAGTGTGCCCGACAGAAGGAATAAATGACGGTCTTTACTCTGACTTTTTTAGGCATTTTTGGGATATTGTTGGATCACACTTTTATGATGTTCTAATTGACTGTTACAGAACTGGATCTTTACCGGTCTCCTGCCGGCGCGCGTACTATCTCTGCTGCCCGGCTCTTTCTTTGCACGGACTACAAGGTCACGGTTTGCTCGCCTGCAGGACATGGATGCCCCAACATCTTTTTTCTACAATCTGGACAAGACTGTTGCAGAAATGACCTGCTTAAAACTCCCACATGGTCAAAGGACTACAAATCCATCCGAGATGAGGAGCCATGCAGATGCAGTGGATTTTTACGAGGCCCTGTTTGGTGCAGAACCATGTTGCATAGACTCTCAACACCAACTCTTTGGAGGTCTTCCTATGCTCAGCCCAGAGAACAGGCCTGTTCTGGACTGTGAACTGACTTTGGATGAGTCAACTGAACTACTAACACTGGCACTGTGGATCCTGTTTTTGTTTTCCTTACTATAAAATGGTGGACAATTTGGAGGCATCCACCAATAGATGGACTGTAGGGCATATTTTCTGTTGTGTGGGAGAGGGGGATGAGTTATGTTTGCACTTTTGAGATGTGAGACGCTTGGTGGAATGATATTGGTGCTCTTGCATTTTTGAATTGTGCAATAAAGGGATTTTTTTAAAACTCAAACACTCTCTCTCTCTCTCTCTCTCTCTCTCTCTCTCTCTCCCCCTCTCTCTCTCTCTTTGGCAGCTGTCAGTGGCACTTCCAGGTTTGCTCAGGTATTGGCGGTGCTCCTGTCAAGCTGTCAGTCCCAGCTCCTCTCCTCATGACTCATAGCTGATTCAAAGCGTGTTATCACTCTCACCCTCTCATGACCCACAGCTGTGGCATTTTGTGTAATTATGATCACGGCCTACTTAAGCCTTGGCCCTCTGGTTGCTAATCGCTGGGTCACTGATCATTCTTCTTTTCTCATCCTGAGATGGCGTTCCCATCTCCGTCATTACCTGTTATCGTAAGTCCAGCTCTGCTGGGGAATCGTAGTTTGTATTTTTACTTTCTCCGTATGTCCAGCTCTGCTGGGATCCCATAGTTGCTCATCTGCTAATCTGTTCTGTTGTGAGTGGTCTTGTGTGTGTATACGTAGTTAATAAATATGCAAACTTACTGTCTGCATTTGACATCATCGGTTTGCCCCGTGAACGGACAGTTCATGACAAATATAGGCATTCAAACATGTAAACATAATGCTTTGCTACAAAAAATTGTGGGGTAGGTGTTGGGCTGGTTTACATGTAAAGGTACCGTATGAAACTTTTGAAACCATTCAAATCACATTCATTAAGTACTGTGAAAGACTGCAGGCCAGAGTCCATCTAAAGTCAATATCAAAATCACTTTCAGGATGTAGCAACTTTGAACATAGATATAAAGGTGGGACACTTACTGACCGTGAAAGATGCTGAGGCAGAAGTTAGAGAATTTGGCTGAAAAGCATTTTGTTATTTACAGTGAAAAAATTGTTAGATGTGCATCTACTGTCACAATCTGAGAACGGGAGGAATTCCACCGGCTTCCGGCGCCACACGAGTCGGCTGCCTTTTTGCAACAGCGGCTAAATTCTGAGTTTTTCTTCCTCTTTCTTATTTACTATCTGGCTTCTCTGGTTAAACTTTCTGATCCAGCGACATCTTATCCATCATGGACACATAGATCGCCTCAAATGTCTCCCGAGTCGGTGGATGGAACCACTGTTTATAGCAGGAGACGGTACAACAGGGACCAGCTGTTAGCACTTAACCGGCCCACGGTGCTAACGCAAAAACTCGACTTACCGGGAAAAATCAGATGGAAACGACATGGATGTCGAACTGGAGAAAGACGGCGGGTGAGGAATATAAGGTACAGACCCATTCTCCCATCTGTTACCACGGGGAATGTACGATCGCTACTCAATAAGACAGACAACCTAGCGGCAATGTCCCTCTACGAGAGCGTCTTCAGAGAGATTAGCATGATGTTGTTTACTGAGACATGGCTAACAGAACTAGCAACAGATGCTAACATTGAACTGGAGGGTTTCCATGCAATACGGGCAGACCGGACACCAGACAGTGGGAAGGCCAGGGACGGAGGAGTGATAATGTATGTCAATAACAGCTGGTGTAAACTGGGACACATTACGGTTAAAGAGCAACACTGCAACAAAGACATTGAGTTGCTAGCTGTTAGCATGTGGCCTGTTTACCTCCCGAGAGAATACTCACACATGATCTACATTGTTATTTATGCAAATCCGACGACGAACGCTGGGGTAGCGTGTGACATCATCCACTCAGTCACTTGCAGGCTTCTGACAGAACACCCAGATGCTCTCCTCCTCATCTCGGATGATTTTAACCATATCTCACTGTCCCCCATTCTGCCCATGGTCATCCAGTATGTCACATGCCCACCAGAGACAATATAACACTGTATTTATTCTATGCAAAAACTGAGGAGGCGTACACCTCATCGCCACTCCCCCCACTCGGGAGATCGGATCACAACTTGGTTCATCTCCTGCCGGTGTACAAAACCCTAATACACAGACAACCTCCAGTTACCGCATGGTGAAGATATGGTCTGAGGAGGCAATGGACCTCTATAGGACTGTTTTGAAATCACTGCCTGGGAGCAGCTCTGCGATCCACATGGTGAGGACATCAACGGCTTCACTCACACCATCACGGACTACATCAACTTCTGTGTGGACAACACCGTACCCACCAAGATCATACGGTGTTGCTCAAACAACAAACCCTGGATCAACCCTGAGATAAAATCACTTCTGAGAGAAAAGAAAAGGATCTTCTGGTCGGGGAACAGGAAGCAGCTGAAGTCCGTACAGAGGGAGCTAAGGAGGAAGATCAGAGAAGGCAAGGACAGCTTCAGGAAGAAGATGGAGGACAAGCTGCAACAGAGCAACATCGGCGGGGTCTGGAGAAGCCTCAAAACCATCTCTGGGCTCCAGAATACCTCATCCCAGGACACGGGAGGCAGAGAGCGGATGAACAATCTGAACCTGTTTTTAATAGGTTTGACCAACTGCCCTCCCCTCCACCTGCACAACAACCGCTGCTGCCTCTACCGTCATCGAGACCTGCTGTCCACCTCCCCTCCACCAACACCTCCCACTCCCAGCACACAGCCCCCCAGCCCCAACTTGACCCTCACTAAGACCCAGGTGAGGGCGGAGCTGAGGAAGATCAAGGCGAGGAAGGCCTAGGGTCCAGACTGCATCAGCGCGAAGCTCCTCAAGTCCTGTGCAGACCAGCTGTGTAGGGTTGTGGAGCACATCTTCAACCTGAGCCTGAAGCTGGGGAGGGTACCACAGCTGTGAAAAACATCTTGTGTGGTACCCGTACCAAAGACTTCCCACCCCAGAGACCTGAACAGCTACAGACCAGTGGCCCTGACTTCTCACCTGATGAAGACCCTGGAGAGACTGCTCCTTGCTCACCTCCGCCTCCTGGTGTGACCAGCGATGGATCCACTCCAGTTTGCCTACCAGCATGGCATCGGGGTGGAGCATGCATTGATCTTCCTCCTACACCGTTCCCTGTTCCACCTGGAGAAGCCCGGGAACACTGTGAGGATCATGTTCTTTGACTTCTCCAGTGCTTTCAACACCATCCAACCCGTGATCCTGAGGGACAAGCTGCTGTGCGCAGCGGTGGACCAGCACCTGTCATCGTGGATCCTGGACTACCGCACAAACTGGCCACAGTTTGTGTGAACCCAGGATTGTATGTCCGACACGATCATCGGCAGTACGGGGGCCCCCCAGGGAACGGTTTTGGCTCCCTTCCCGTTCACCTTTTATACTGCGGACTTCTCACACAACACAACACACTGCCAGAACAGAAGTTCTCAACAAACAGAGAACAGAAATTCTCTGATAACTCTGCGATCGTCGGCCTCATCTCCAACGGAGATGAAGCTGAGTACAGAGGACTTATCCAGGACTGCGTGGATTGATGCTATTGGAACTGCCTCCAGATCAACGTGAGAAAAACTAAGGAACTGGTGGTGGACTGCCGCAGGAAAGGACAACCCCTAACAGCACCAGTAAACATCCAGGGAACAGACATTGAGATGGTGACATCCTACAAGTACCTGGGTGTTCATTTGAACAATATACTAGACTGGTCACACAATACTGACGCACTCTACAAGAAGGGACAGCGCAGGCTGTTCCTACTGAGGAGGCTCAGGTCTTTTAGTGTACAAGAGGTGCTCCTGAAGACCTTCTACGATTTGGTGGTGGCATCAGCCATCACTTTTGGAGTGGTCTGCTGGGGCAGCGGCATCACAGCAGCCGACAGGAAGAGACTGAACACACTAATCAAGAAAGCTAGCTCTGTCCTGGGGCAGCGCCTTGACCCAGTGGAGGAGATAGGCGAGAGAAGGATGGTGGCTAAGCTGTCATCTCTGCTGGAGTCCGAGTCCCACCCAATGCAGAACATGCTGAATGAACTGAGGAGCTCATTTAGCAGTAGTGTGGTCTATATTAATCATATATCCCATAACCTACATATGTATAAGCATGTGAGAATGTTTGGTGATTACATATGTAAAGCGACTTCACACCTCAGAACAGGACAAAGGGTCTCAACCGCCAGTGAAGATCAAAGAGCATCTGAGGCACTGCGGTGGAGACCAGATAAGTCGCCCTGACCTCCCAGGGCCAGGTGGAGGGGTACGGAGACAAAGGAGGATAATTAAGTTAATGGGGGATGTCAGCTTTGTATGCATGTCTTTTGTTGTGTGTGAGTATAAGTACACAGAGCCGAATGTGTTCGTTCTCTTACTTCTTCTGCTGCTGCACCAGATGAGACTTGTTAGAGGAGCAAAGCTGATAATAAACTTTGGTTTATAAGTCACATCGCCTCGTCATTCCGAGCTCTTCTACACTGGTGACCCTGACGCGAGGATGGACCAGAGACGTTCCCCAGCGATCGACTCATCTGTGGCAACCCAGGCAGATGCCGGCGCCCATGCAGACAGGGGAACAGATGGACAACGTTCCCCCACGGCAGAAGTGATAGAGAGGGCTCAACCGAGCACCAGCGCCGCTGTGAGAGCCGAAGGAAGACACTCTCACCCTGCGGACACATCAGTGATGGTCCACACAAACGCCGTCACCGTCAACCTGCCGGACTTCTGGCAGGAAGACCCCGCCTCGTGGTTTCAGCAAGCCGAAGCCCAGTTTGCACTTGCGGGCATCACGGCTGACGATACAAAGTTCTATCACATCGTCGCCAAACTCGACGCCGCCACTTCGAGATGTGCGCAGAGCATAATCCAGCGGCCGCCGGCCCAGGACAAATACAGAGAACTAAAAGCGACCATCGTGGCGAATTTCGTCCCCTCTGCCAAGGAGAGAGCCGAGAGGATCTTGGCGGTCTACGGCCACAGAGGATGCAGATCCAAGGCCCTCATGGAGGACTTGCTGCAACTCAAAGAAGAGGACAATGACAATTTCCTCTTCCAATTTATATTCCTCAGTACACTGCCGCCACACATGAGAGGGATGCTTGCCAACATGCGATGCAGCACCCAGCAAGACTTCCGCACGCTGGCTGCGAAGCGCAGCGACTCGTCAACGCCTGCAGGGAACAGACACCCACAGCAGCATCCGCAGGCCTCAACGCCGATGTCTGGAGCCACGGGGAGCCTCAAACCACTGAGCAGAATCCGCCCGCCATGGCAGCGACACAGCCAATACGTAACAGACGGAGCGACGTCTGTTATTACCACCACCGCTTCGCCGAGAAGGCTCACAAATGCCTTCCCCCCTGTAGATTCACGATTTCAGGAAAACGCCAAAGCCGAGAACCATTAACAGCGGCAGTTCTTGGCGAAAAAAGCAAGCTTCTATATGTGACGGACAGACACACCGGCAAGCAGTTCCTCATTGACACGGGAGCTCAACTGAGTTTTATAATGACCTCCCAAGCAGACCGGGCCATGGGCCCCCGGGGTAATGGAGCGGTGGCAGCCAACGGCTCCATCATCGACACTTTTGGCGAAAGGAACCTGCCCCTCCGCATCCATGGCCACAACTACAGATGGACATTTGTTGTAGCGGCGGTGAGTTTTAACTTGTTGGGCGCAGACTTTTTGTGTGCATATGGGTTATTGGTCGATCTAGCGAACAGACGCTTGGTTAATGCATTGTCCTTTGCTTCTATTCCCTGCTCAGCTCGAGTTTCTCCACCACCCGTGCAGGCCAGCGTCACTACAACAGGAGGTAAGTTTGATCAACTCCTCACCCAATTTCCAGCACTCACAATTCCCAAATTCTCAGCTACAGTGGCTAAGCACGGGGTCGAACACTTTATTCCCACAACGGGCCCGCCCGTATTCGCCAAAGCTCGGCGCTTAGACGCAACCAAGCTCGCCATAGCTCGGGACGAGTTTACCACCCTTGAAAAACTAGGCATTATCAGGCGCTCAAAAAGCCCCTGGGCGTCACCGCTTCACATGGTCCCTAAACCCGACGGTTCTTGGAGACCGTGCGGCGATTACCGCAGATTAAACAATGCGACAGCGCATGACCGCTACCCAATTCCTCACATCCAAGATTTTTCACTACATCTGGCGGGTGCGCGCATTTTTTCAAAAATAGACCTGGTCCGTGGCTATCATCAAGTCCCCGTTAGAGCGGAAGACATTCCTTAAACAGCTGTAATAACCCCCTTCGGCCTTTTTGAATTTTTGCGGATGCCTTTCGGCCTCAAAGGCGCTGCTCAAACCTTTCAGCGGATGATGGACGCAGTATTACGCGACCTCCCTTTCATGTTCGTCTACCTCGATGATATGCTGGTAGCCAGCTCGTCTGAGGAAGAACACGAACAGCATCTCACTATGGTTTTTCAGAGACTAGAAGAGCACGGGTTAATAATCAATCCAGCCAAATGCAAATTCGGCGTGTCACAAATTGATTTTTTGGGACACAGAGTTTCACCGAAGGGGGCAGTCCCACTGTCAGACAAAGTTCACGCAGTAAAAAGTTTCCCACGGCCACAAACGGTCAAATCGCTGCAAGAATTTTTGGGAATGGTTAATTTTTACAACCGTTTCTTCCCCCGCGCAGCTCAGCTCATGCAGCCCCTATATGACGCGCTCAGAAAACAAAAACCTTCTAATGCGGTCGAATGGACCCCGGAGCGCGAACGCGCCTTCGTGGAAGTAAAAAGTGCCCTAGCTAATGCCACATTGTTGGTTCACCCTGATCCCTCGGCCCGCATTGCGCTAACCACAGACGCTTCAGACCTGGCCATAGGGGCGGTTGTAGAACAACACGTCGGCGGAACCTGGCAACCTTTGGCATTTTTCAGCAAATCGCTGAACCAAACTGAGCGTAAATACAGCACCTTTGACAGGGAGCTGCTAGCGCTTCATTTATCCATCCGCCACTTCCAGTTCTGGTTGGAGGGGTGGCGTTTCAAGGCTTTTGTAGACCACAAACCACTCACCTTTGCGATGGCTAAAATTTCTAAACCGTGGTCAGGCAGGCAACAAAGACAGCTAGCTGCGATTTCAGAGTTCACCACAGACATTCGACATGTGGCAGGCAAACTTAACGTGGTAGCAGACTGCCTCTCTCGCGCTGTGACATCGCCAGAGCGCGAGGAGACAGATTATACTACCTCAGCCGCAGAACTCTTCGCCAACGCGGACACATACGCAGCCCCAATCCATGTAGGGATAGATTATGCAGCCATGGCGGAGGAGCAAAGTAGTGACGCGGACGTGCGCACACTCCTGTCTGGACCAACAGGGTTAAGGCTGGAGGAAAGGGGTTTACGCGACGGTGTGCCCCCCCTAATATGCAACATCTCAACCGGCCGACCTCGCCCGGTAGTTCCAGCTGCATGGCGCCGCCGTATTTTCGACTCAATTCACTCCCTCGTGCACCCAGGTGCGCGCGCTTCGGTTAAAATGGTCGCCGAAAAGTTTGTGTGGCCTGGCCTGTGCAAAAATGTAAAAGAATGGGCAAAGACTTGCATTTCTTGTCAGCGCGCCAAAATACACAAACACACAAAAGCCCCTCTAAAGCCTTTTCGAATCCCTGCTAGAAGGTTCGACCACGTTCATGTCGACCTCGTGGGACCACTACCTTCCTCCCAAGGTTTCACACATCTGTTAACAATGATAGACTGTACTACGCGCTGGCCGTAGGCGGTCCCTCTGGCGTCAACCACAGTGGAGGAAGTCGCTCGCGCTTTTTTGACAAACTGGGTGGCACGTTTCGGCGTCCCATCGGACATCACGTCCGATAGGGGGCCTCAATTTGTCTCGGAGCTTTGGTCAGCCATGGCCAGCAGCTTAGGAGCGACAATTCACCGCACCACCGCTTATCACCCCCAGGCTAATGGGTTATGCGAGCGTTTTCACAGGTCTTTAAAGGCCGCCCTCAGAGCCTCACTAACGGATACAAATTGGGTAAATAAACTTCCTTGGGTTTTATTGGGGTTGCGTGCTGCACCTAAAGAGGATCTAGACGCCTCCCCAGCAGAATTAGTTTTTGCACAACCTCTCAGGCTCCCAGGTGAATTTTTACCAGAGAACCCAGAGCCAGGGCATCTTCCAGCCCCGAGGTTTTTAGGTAGCAACGGACCGGACTCTCTCCCCGGGCCGGCACATCATTCTTTTCCACGGGTTTTTGTCCCCCAAGCTTTAAAAGACGCTGAATTCGTTTTTGTTAGGCATGAAGCTTTAAAACCAACCTTCCGCCCACCATACGATGGACCATTCAGAGTGCTGGAACCTGGTGATAAGCATTTTGTGCTTGATTTTGGGGACAGAAAAGAAACAGTCAGCATTGACAGACTTAAACCTGCCTTCTTGTTGAGAGACGAGCCTGCACGGTTGGCGAGAGCACCTCGGCGGGGTAGACCCCCCAAGAGAAAAGACTCAGCTCCCCTGCAGGGAACAAATAATCACTCTCCTTCCCAAGCTGCAGATTCCTTACAGGAAGGTCCCACCAGGACGCCTGAACGGACCCACAGCAGATTCGGAAGAAGATTAAAGCCCAGATGGCACAAGGACTGATACAAACTACTCAAAAGTTGTTCACTAATTGTGCTGTAACAGTTTAGGACTGACTTGTGATATTACTATGCTGTTATGATTACCACTGAATTCTCTACAGGAGCATAGCTGCTGGACAGTTTCTTCTTTGTCAAGAGGTGTAGCAGTTAGTATGTCATAATAATTATCTTAAACTGTGAATTTTCCTATTGTCCTTTTCTTAGTCGTTTGTGGGGGGGGGGGCTGGGGTCTATATTAATCATATATCCCATAACCTACATATGTATAAGCATGTGAGAATGTTTGGTGATTACATATGTAAAGCGACTTCACACCTCAGAACAGGACAAAAGGTCTCAATCGCCAGTGAAGATCAAAGAGCATCTGAGGCACTGCGGTGGAGACCAGATAAGTCGCCCTGACCTCCCAGGGCCAGGTGGAGGGGTACGGAGACAAAGGAGGATAATTAAGTTAATGGGGGATGTCAGCTTTGTATGCATGTCTTTTGTTGTGTGTGAGTATAAGTACACAGAGCCGAATGTGTTCGTTCTCTTACTTCTTCTGCTGCTGCACCAGATGAGACTTGTTAGAGGAGCAAAGCTGATAATAAACTTTGGTTTATAAGTCACATCGCCTCGTCATTCCGAGCTCTTCTACAAGTAGGCTACATCATCCTAGGTGCGCGACCGAGAGGTTTCGCAGGTCTTTCCTACCTACGGCTGTCAGACTTTATAACCTAAGCAGGGCTGCTCGCAGAGACTGTAAAAAAGCATTACAACCTAATAGTATTGAATGCAAAAGACGCAACAAACTTACACAAAATGGTCCCCCTCCAGTATACAACTAGGACAATATCAATCGCTACAGAGGGTGACAATATGCATGAGTACATATTCATACTATGTGGGGTAACTAAATAGACTGTTATGCTGTTTATTCCATCTAGCTACAATGCTCCGCACTGTGTATATATATTTATATATTTATGTGTACATATGCATATTCACTATATTCAATGGGCGCATGCGCATGCAGCGACCGGCAGTGGGTGAAAAAGTTTGGCGTCTTAGTCTCTGTTTTTATGCACTTTAATGTGTTTTAACACAATTCTCTGTGCCGTTTTTGTACTTGAATGTTTGTGGACTATATAACTAAGAGCTCTTTGGTTCCATCAGTATGGATTTTCTTCTTGTTTTTGCACTGTGGCTTCTTCCTTACCAGCTCTTTGTCTGGGACGTCAGCGCAGTCATGCTGGTAAGAATGTAGTACTCCAGTACTACATTAGTTACTGCAACTAAACGTGGATAATCCAGCGTCTGTGTTTGAGTCTGTGCCGCAACTGCTGGACTTTATTTTAAGAGACTTTCATGGACACAGCGGTGAAAAGAGGAACAAGTGAAGGAAATGCAGAAAGTGTGGAGACATAAGATTAAACATGAGGAGGCGTCAGTTTAACCGCATTCCTCTTCCTTCCATTATTATGAGGAACTTCCATTCCTTGAGAAATAAAGTGGATGAAATCCAAGGAAATGTACGATATCAGAAGGATTTCAAGAACTGCTGTGTCATGGCTTACATGGAGACGTGGCTTACAGATCATGACCGGGACCCTGACCTTTGTATTGACGGTTTTGGAGCCCCACTTCGCTTGGATTGGCAGGAAGAGGTAACGGGGAAACGTTGGGGGGCGGCGTGTGTTTATATATTAATAAACAGTACTGTACATCTGTCACGGTCAGAGAGCGCATCTGTACACCCGATGTGGAGCTTCTGTCCGTATCGCTATGCCCCTTTTATCTGCCCTGCGACTTTCCCCAACTTTTCATAATGACTGTGTACATTCACCTGAGGGAGGATGCTGCCTCCGCCTCGAGCACCATCTTTGATGTGGTACAGCGGTTGCAGTTGATTTCCCCAGAGGCTCCAAATTTTATCCTTGGGAATTTTAACCATGTGTCTCTAAAGAAGACACTTAAAAACTTTTATCAGTACGTCTCCTGCCCAACCAGGTGAGAAAAGACACTGGACCTATGCTATGGATCTATAGAAGTGGCCTTTAAATCACTTCCCCTTCCTCCTTTAGGATCCTCAGATCACAACTGTGTACATTTGCTGCCCACATATAAAACTACTCTCAGAAGAGAAAAGACGAAGACCAGGGACATAATGGTCTGGACAGGTGATTCAGTGCTCTGCCTCCAGGAATGTTTTAACTGTACGGACTGGGAGGTGTTCACACGGTCCTGCGGAGATGATTTGGACTCTTTGGTGGATGTGACATGCTCTTACATGGCTTTTTGCAGGGATATGATCGTTTCACGTCAACGTGTCAAAATATATCCCAACAACAAGCCATGGGTTACTAAATCAGTTAAATCCTGCTTACAGAGGAAAGCACTTGCCTTTAAACAGGGGGATGTTTCTGAGCTGCAGGTTGCCACAAAAGAGCTAAAGTCCAAAATTTTAAGAGCAAAACAGAATTATAAATCAGAATTGGAAAGCAAGATGGCAGCAAAGAAGCTTGGTTCAGCCTGGGCTAGTATGAAAACTATTGCAGGCCTTCAGAGCACAGAGCACAGTAATCGAGTGTTTTTAGATGGTTTTAATTCAGACACAGAGCTGGCTAATGCTCTTAATTGTTTGTATGGTCTTTTTGATTCCTTTGATTTTAGCACAGAAACCCAAGATTTGAAACAGAAACTCAAAGACAATCAGCACTTTAATATTGAGGTGCAGGATGTTAAAAGGGCGTTCTGTGCTGTAAAAGTGAACAAAACTCAGGGCCCTGATAATATATGTGGGCGCTTGGTGAAGTCCTGTGCACATGAATTGAGTCATGTGTTTCACTACATTTTTAATAAGTCCTTACAGACACAACATATGTCTAAGATCTGAAAAGATGCCGTGGTTGTCCCTGTTCCAAAATCCATCTGTCCTAAAATGGTAAATGATTTTAGACCAGTTGCCTTGACTTCAATTTTAATGACAATTTTTGAAAAACTGGTCAGATTTGAGGTCCTAAAGCAGACTGAGCATGCATTGGATCCTTTGCAGTTTGCCTATAGGCCTCACAGAGGAGCAGAGGATGCCACTGTCACTCTGTTTAACATGCTTTTTAAACATCTGGATTTTAATGGGACACATGCCAGGCTTTATTTGTGGACTTTTCTTCTGCTTTTAATACAGTCCAACCTCATATTTTAGTTGAAAGGCTCCTGCAACAATTTGATTTGAGTAATAATATAGTGGGTTGGATTCTGGATTTTTTAACCAACAGGACACAGAGAGTAAGGGTCAATGGTACATTGTCTGACCAAAAGGGTTCTTCTATTGGCTCTCCTCAGGGGTGTGTGTTGTCACCACTACTCTTCATCCTGTACACAAACGTGTCAGAGCAGACATGACAACAGACACATTATAAAGTATGCTGATGATTCAGTTATTGTAAGTCTCCTTCAGGATGGTGAGAGTGGCACGACCCAGTAGTTGATGATTTTGTTCACTGGTGTGAGGATTCCTACTTGCAGCTGAATACGACAAAAACTAAAGATATGATTATTTGACATGGTTCAGGTGACCCACAGAACAGACACGACTCAGGGTGAATACAATTAACGTACTGTAGAGGATGTGCTCAAGGATGAGGCTGAGTTTTATTTCTCAGGTTCAGCTTTATTAACTGCACATACTCTAACATTCTCAAAGCAGGAAAAGAGACAGGGCAATATCACATCACACTCTTATACTTCTGGAGCATCGAAACTTAAGTCACATGGTGCTTTAGCAAACATACATTCACATGGTACTTAATCCCAGTCACAATGCAACTCTTTGATCTTTCACCATTGTCTCTTATTCTTCGATGATCCGGAAATCCCTCTGGGGCATCTTCTCTGAGACAAAGGCCAAATCTCACACCTCCTCGTTATCTCCTGCAGACCTCTGCAGATCCAGACCTTTTCGTCCCTCGAGACGTGAAGCACCCAATAAACATACAGCCATACATTTGTGGAAAATATGAACCCAACATATGTGCCACATAACCCCCCCCCCCCCCCCAATGTCTACTATGGGACAAAACATAATCAGAGATGCATGACATAAAAACATTACCACATATCAAAAATCAATCCACCAGTTGCCTAGGTCTTAACCTCCTGCCGAATCGGCTGTAAGCCAGCTTTGCTACTTCTGCAGCGTCTTCCTGCACCTGTGGATTAGAACTGTTAGCACATCTCTGTGGGGGCTCTGGAGAATGCCTTCTCGGAGGCCTGCCACGGCGGGGGGCCCTCACCAACTGCACGTGTTCATCAGCCAGAACAAAAGCGGGTTTGAGTCTGTTTATGCAAATCAACTCCTTCCTGTCTCCTAAATCTAGCAAAAAATGCTTCTCACCTGTTTGCAGCACTCTGAAAGGTCCATCATAAGGCGGGCGCAAACCTGGGCGTTGTGCATCATGTCTAACAAAAACAAACTCCGCATTTTTTAAAGCCTTCGGTACAAAAACGAGTGGGAAACTGTGACGAACCGGACCAGGAAGCGTGCTTGATCCTGTGCCGCTCTGCAACAGCTGAGCGGGGGGGACAATTTGGTGCAGGATTGTCGGGAAGAAATTCGCCTGGCAAACGGAGAGGTTGTGCAAAAGCTAACTCAGCTGGGGAGGCCTGCAAATCCTCCTTAGGTGCAGAACGCAACCCCAATAAAACCCATGGAAGTTTGTCCACCCAATTTGTATCTGTAAGTGACACTCTGAGGGCTGCTTTCAACGACCTATGAAAGCGTTCGCATAAACCGTTAGCCTGGGGGTTATACGCGGTAGTGCGGTGTATCTTCACCCCTAAGCTGCGGGCCATCGACGACCATAGTTCGGAAACAAATTGGGGACCTCTGTCGGACGTTATGTCCGACGGAACTCCAAAACGCGCAACCCAAGCTGTTAAAAACGCTCGCGCAACTTCTTCCGCTGTGGTTGACGCCAGAGGAACCGCTTCTGGCCAACGCGTGGTGCGATCCACCATCGTCAAAAGGTGTGTGTGCCCCTGTGACGACGGAAGGGGACCCACCAAGTCAACGTGCACATGATCAAAACGCTTAGCCAGAATGTGAAAAGGCTCCAAAGGAGCTCTAGTGTGCTTGTGTATTTTGGCTCGCTGACATGCTACGCAGGCTACTGCCCAGTCCTTGACCTGTTTGCACAACCCAGGCCAAACAAATTTCTCCCCCACCATCTTAATCGATGCACGCACCCCCGGGTGCACCAGAGAATGGACCGAGTCAAAAACGCGGCGGCGCCACGCAGCTGGATCCACGAGGCGAGGCCGTCCGGTGGAGACATCGCAGATTGGGGGGGGCATACCAATTTGCTGCACCCTGTGCTCCAGCCTTAACCCTGTTGGTCCAGACTGGAGCGCGCGCACATCCGCATCGCTAACCTGCTCCGCGGCCATGGCTGCATAATCTAAACCTACGCGGACCGGGGCTGCGCGTGCTTCCGCGTCGCTGCCCTGGCCCGCGGCCACGGCTACAGAGTCTGCCCCCACAGGGCCTGGTGTTGCCACAGCATGCGAGAGACAGTCTGCCACTACATTATGTTTACCTGCGACATGCTGGATATCGGTGGTGAACTCCGATATCGCGGCTAGCTGCCTTTGCTGCCGGCCTGACCAAGGTTCTGAAATCTTGGCCATCGCAAAAGTTAGCGGCTTGTGGTCCACGAACGCAGTGAAACGGCGCCCTTCCAGCCAGAAGTGGAAATGGTGGATGGCCAAGTGTAGGGCCAAAAGCTCCCTGTCGAACACGCTGTATTTACGCTCGCTATCGCGCAAGGTTTTGCTGAAAAACGCGAGCGGCTGCCAGGTCCCTGCCACAAACTGTTCAATGACCGCCCCCACCGCTAAATCAGAAGCGTCAGTGGTGAGCGCCATGCGGGCTGTTGGAACTGGATGTGCTAATAAAACCGTGTTTGCCAGGGCTGATTTGACCTGGGCGAATTCGCGCTCCCGCTCCGGAGACCATTCGACCTTATTTGTGGGCTTTTGTTTTTTTAGTGCAGTGTACAATGGTTGCATGAGCTGCGCTGCGCTTGGGAGGAACCGGTTATAAAAATTAACCATTCCCAAAAACTCCTGCAGTGCTCTGACTGTTTGAGGTTGGGGAAAATTTGTCATTGCGTGTACTTTATCGGGCAGAGGGACCGCTCCTTCTGGCGAAACGCGATGCCCCAAAAAATCAATTTGCGCCACCCCAAAGTGGCACTTCGCTGGGTTAATTATTAACCCGTGTTCTGCCAGCCTCCGAAAAACTGCTGTGAGGTGACTTTCGTGTTCGTCTTCGGACGTGCTGGCTACCAAAATGTCGTCCAAGTAGACGAACACGAAAGGGAGGTTGCATAAAACTGCATCCATCATGCGTTGGAAAGTCTGCGCGGCACCCTTGAGAACAAACGGCATGCGCAAAAACTCAAAAAGCCCGAAAGGAGTTATTACCGCTGTTTTGGGTATATCCTGAGCGCGCACTGGAACTTGATGGTAGCCACGCACCAAATCTATTTTAGAAAAAATGCGCACCCCCGCCAAATGAACTGAAAAATCTTGGATGTGCGGAATCGGGTAGCGGTCGTGCGCCAAAACGTTGTTCAACCTGCGGAAATCCCTGCAAGGTCGCCACGAGCCATCAGCCTTTGGGACCATGTGTAGCGGTGAAGCCCAGGGGCTTTTAGAGCGTCTAATGATGCCCAGTTTTTCCAGGTTGGCAAACTCCTCGCGCGCTATGGCCAGTTTAGCTGAGTCCAAGCACCGAGCCTTTGCAAAAATGGGCGGCCCGGAGGTAGTGATAAAATGCTCCACCCCATGTTTAGACACTGTTGCCGAAAACGTTGGGACTGTGAGTGCTGGGAACTGAGTGAGCAGTGCATGGAACTTACCACCAGCAGCTGTGACGTTGGCCTGTGCAGTCGGCGGGGCCACCCGAGCTGTGCAGGGAATAGAATGGAAAGAAAGTGCATTAACCAGACGTCTATTAGCAAGATCAACCAACAAACCATGTGAGCACAAAAAATCAGCCCCTAACATGTTGAAACTGACTGCCGCTACAATAAAGGTCCACTCAAATGAACAGCCCTGTAAAGACAGAAGCATAGTCCTCTCACCGAAGGTCTTAATCGCTGAGCCGTTCACTGCTGGCACTGACACCCAGGGAACTTTAGACGGCATCAGCCGTTCCGCGTAGGTAGGCGTGATGAAACTCAGCTGGGAGCCCGTGTCCACGAGGAATTGTTTCCCCGAGTGTGCATCCATCAGGTAAAGCAGCTTGTTCTCCTCCCCGAGGGTCGCAGCCGCTACCGACCCCCGGTCTTGGCGTTTCCCGGGCGCTTGAAGTGGCACGGTGGGAGGCACTTGTGTGCCCTCTCTGCAAAACAGCGATGGTAGAAGCACAGGCCGTCATCAGCTCCGTGTCGCCTGGTACCTGTCGCCGCCGCCGTTGGTGCATCTGGCGCCGCAACCACTGGCCCCAAGCCGTCTCTGGGCGTTGCTCCTAGCTCAGCTGCCGCGGCCGAAACCGCGCTCCGCTTGTGGGCGTCGACGAGTCGCTGCGCCTCCTTGCTCAGCCCATGGTAGTCTCGCTTGGCCAATCGGGGTGAATCTGCCAGGGTCACTCTCACCGCTGGCGGCAGGGTCCGGAGGAAAGGGTGGGCGAAAATAAATTCGCCATCCTCGGAGTCTTTCAGCCTCAGCATCTTCACCATCAGGTCCGCAGGTCTGTCGTTCTCCGACTCCGTCAATGTTAGGAGCCCCTCTGCTCGCTGTTGTACCGAAGGGGTGAAATGGCTGATCAGCGCATCCTTCAATGCGCTGTACTTGTCGCTGTCCGGTGGGTGACTGACCAGATCTTCCACCTTCTGGACCATGTGGCTGTCCAGCTTCGCCACCACATGGTAGAATTTCGTGTCGTCCTTCGAGATTCTCCGGAGGTTGAACTGCGCCTCGACTGCGCTAAACCAGGAGCGCGGACTATGCTGCCAGAAATCAGGCAGCCGGAGTGTGGAGGCAGCCATCAGGCTGGCTTCTGCCGAGCTCTGCTCGGGAGAATTCTCTCTGCTCATTCTTTGTCGTAGGGTCACCAATGTAGAGGATGTGCTCAAGGATGAGGCTGAGTTTTATTTCTCAGGTTCAGCTTTATTAACAGCACATACTCTAACATTCTCAAAGCAGGAAAAGAGACAGAACAATATCACATCACACTCTTATACAGTGGGGCAAAAAAGTATTTAGTCAGCCACCAATTGTGCAAGTTCTCCCACTTAAAAGATGAGAGAGGTCTCCAATTTTCATCATAGGTATACCTCAACTATGAGAGACAAAATGAGAAAAAAAAAATTCAGAAAATCACATTGAAGGATTTTTAATGAATTTATTTGCAAATTATGGTGGAAAATAAGTATTTGGTCACCTACAAACAAGCAAGATTTCTGGCTCTCACAGACCTGTAACTTCTTCTTTAAGAGGCTCCTATGTCCTCCACTCGTTACCTGTATTAATGGCACCTGTTTGAACTCGTTATCAGTATAAAAGACACCTGTCCACAACCTCAAACAGTCAGACTCCAAACTCCACTATGGCCAAGACCAAAGAGCTGTCAAAGGACACCAGAAACAAAATTGTAGACCTGCACCAGGCTGGGAAGACTGAATCTGCAATAGGTAAGCAGATTGGTGTGAAGAAATCGACTGTGGGAGCAATTATTAGAAAATGGAAGACATACAAGACCACTGATAATCTCCCTCGATCTGGGGCTCCACGCAAGATCTCACCCCGTGGGGTCAAAATGATCACGAGAACGGTGAGCAAAAATCCCAGAACCACATGGGGGGACCTAGTGAATGACCTGCAGAGAGTTGGGACCAAAGTAACAAAGGCTACATCAGTAACACACTACGCCGCCAGGGACTCAAATCCTGCAGTGCCAGACGTGTCCCCCTGCTTAAGCCAGTACATGTCCAGGCCTGTCTGAAGTTTGCTAGAGAGCATTTGGATGATCCAGAAGAGGATTGGGAGAATGTCATATGGTCAGATGAAACCAAAATAGAACTTTTTGGTAAAAACTCAACTTGTCGTGTTTGGAGGAGAAAGAACACGATACCTACTGTGAAGCATAGGGGTGGAAACATCATACTTTGGGGCTGTTTTTCTGCAAAGGGACCAGGACGACTGATCCGTGTAAAGGAAAGAATGAATGGGGCCATGTATCGTGAGATTTTGAGTGAAAACCTCCTTCCACCAGCAAGGGCATTGAAGATGAAACATGGCTGTGTCTTTCAGCATGACAATGATCCCAAACACACTGCCCGGGCAACGAAGGAGTGGCTTTGTAAGAAGCATTTCAAGGTCCTGGAGTGGCCTAGCCAGTCTCCAGACCTCAACCCCATAGAAAATCTTTGGAGGGAGTTGAAAGTCCGTGTTGCCCAGCGACAGCCGCAAAACATCACTGCTCCAGAGGAGATCTGTATGGAGGAATGGGCCAAAATACCAGCAACAGTGTGAAAACCTTGTGAAGACTTACAGAAAACGTTTGACCTCTGTCATTGCCAACAAAGGGTATATAACAAAGTATTGAGATGAACTTTTGTTATTGACCAAATACTCATTTTACCGAGGAATTTACCAATTAATTCATTAAAAATCCTTCAATGTGATTTTCTGGATTTTTTTTCCTCATTTTGTCTCTCATAGTTGAGATATACCCATGATGAAAATTGGAGACCTCTCTCATCTTTTAAGTGGGAGAACTTGCACAATCGGTGGCTGACTAAATACTTTTTTTCCCCACTGTACTTCTGGAGCATCGAAACTTAAGTCACATGGTGCTTTAGCAAAGATACAGTCACATGGTACTTAATCCCAGTCACAATGCAACTCTTTGATCTTTCACCATTGTCTCTTATTCTTCGATGATCCGGAAATCCCTCTGGGGCATCTTCTCTGAGACAAAGGCCAAATCTCACACCTCCTCGTTATCCCCTGCAGACCTCTGCAGATCCAGACCTTTTTGTCCCTCGAGACGTGAAGCACCCAATAAACATACAGCCATACATTTGTGGAAAATATGAACCCAACATATGTGCCACAGTACTTTTATTGTAAACGTGAGTGAGTGGATGCGTGAGTGCGGGTATATGGTGTAATGTCGTGTAGTGCGATCCATAATCTCCAGCTGGGGCTGGCAGAGCACCGTACAACCTGGCAACCCTGGAATGAGACAAGGGCCGTTAGTTTACAGTTCAACCTATGCAGCACGAAAGATGTTACAGAGCTTACTGTCAGGAGATGTTGGAGTAGCTCAGGTAGCGCCGAAGCTGCAGCCAGGAGGACAGTGTCTGCGGGGCTTAGCTGGAGGTGGAATGGGTGAGTCTGCCGCCTGGAGGGAGATGGAGGTCCGCCGTCCCGGGCCTCCGCCTGTGCACAGGGGAATCGGACAAGATGAGTAGCAAGTAGGCTTACTTGGTAGTTGGTCCGGGTGGAACCAGCCCGGACGTAGTTCAGCTGGGCTAGGAAGCCGAAGGCTGGAGAGTTGAGTGCAGGGAAGCACGGAGGCAGGCGTAACTGGATTCAGCATAGAGAATCAGACGACTCCGCACCCAGCACTGGTCCTGATGGAATAAATAGGGCTGCAGGAGATGACAGGCAGGTGTGTGCACAGGTGCCGTGATTGGCGGCCATAACATTATTGACTTTAGGAGGAAAACTCCCAGGCACGGTCACTGTACTAAAAGGCCAGACCACTGAATGTGTGCAATCTTACAAATATCTTGGGATGATCATTGATTGTAATTTAAATTTTGAAGAGAACTGTGAAAGGGTGTGCAAAAAGGGTCAGCAACATTTGCATTGTTTAAGGAAACTCACACACTTCCAAATTGACCGAACCATAATGACAATGTTTTATTGCGTTTTTATTGAATCTGTTTTATCCTTTTCTTTAGTGTCATGGTTTGGTCAAATAAAACTGAAACAGAGGAATATTCTTAGATGGTTCAGTCGTTTGCTTGGTGAGTCACAGCTGAGCCTGACATCCCTGTACACCAGACAGCTACAGAGGATGGCTACCTCGATTTTAAATGATGACTCCCACCCTTTGCACTGCCACTTTCAGCTTCTTCCCTCCAGACGGAGGTTTGCTGTCCCAAAATGTAAACCCCAGCGCTACAAAAACAGCTTTGTTCCTGCTGCTGTCAAAGAGTTGAACAAGCTGTAGCAATATATTGCACATAATTTAGTTTTCTATTTATTAATTTTTATTTTATATTTGTTTATTTTTGTATTTTTTTAAATTTGGGTTTTAAATCTTTTATTGGGTTTTAGACTTCAAACTTTTATTGAGTTTTTTTAATCTCTCTGACTTAGTTTTTAACTTTTTTAATATGACCCTTCTCTCTTATCTCTTTGTTTTTTCTCTTATCTCTTTGTCTTATGTCCTGATTGGTGGATCCTTGAGTACTTTTATCGTGTTTATAATCAGCTTCATGTGTGCCTGTGTTTGTGTTCATGTTGAATATAATTGTGGTTTATAGATATGTGTCTAAAAGGATGTCACCTGACTGCAAAACAAATCTAGCTACGGGTACAAATAAAGTAACCTGAACCTGAATTGCTCTTATTTTCTTATCTTCTAAATTATTGCTCTGAGTGTTGCTATCCCTGTGCTGTTGCAATCCTGGAATTTCCCCATTGTGAGACTAATAAAGGCTTATCTTATCTTATGTTATCTTTTTTCTATATTTGTATGGTGTTGTATTTTTGAGTTCTAATTCCTGTTATTTTATCTTTGGTTGATTTTCACATATTCTGTATTGTTTTTAGTATGATTTATTTTCCTGTTTATGATCATTATAGTTTTGTTATTTACATATTTGAGGTTAGTTGTCTTTATTTGCCATCTCATCATATTCGTATCCTGTTGTGTTTTCTCTCTCCCTCTCCAGGGCTGCAGCTGTCAGTGTCACTTCCGGGTTTTTTGCTCTGTTGTGGGCGGTGCTCCTGTCAGCTGTCAGTCCCGTCTTCTACCTCTCATTACTCCCAGCTAATCTCCATTGTAATTATTGTTTCCCCCTTGCCTGCTCATGTGATCCACACCTGCATCCAGTTGTGTTCATTGGCTCCATGTCCTATTTAAGATCCTAGGCTCTGTCATTCATTGTTGGAGCCTCTGCTTTCTGTTGCTAAGCATCACAACCCTTTCCCCATTCTGGTGCAATTTCCTGAATAATCCTGCTTTCTCCGTTACCTTCTCTTCTTACCTTAGAGCTTAGCTCCCTCTTTACCTCAACAGACTGGTACAACATCCGCATCACTGCAAATGCTGCTCCAATCTGTCTGTCAATCTCTCGTTCCATTCTCCTCTCACTCGTGAATAAGACCCCGAGATACTTAAACTCCTCCACTTGGGGCAGGAGCTTGTCCCCAACCCGGAGAGGACAATCCACCTTTTTTCCAGCTGAGGATCATGGACTCGGACTTGGAGATACTGATTCTCATCCCAGCCACTTCACGCTCAGCGGCAAACCATTCCACTAAGACCTGTAGGTCATTGCTGGATGAAGCCAGCAGGACAAAATCATCTGCAAACAACAGAGAGTTGTGGTCACCAAGCATGACACCCTCTGTTCCCTGGCTGCACCTAGAAATCCTGTCCATAAAAATTATGAACAGGATCGGTGACAAAGGGCAGCCCTGGCGGAGTCCAACTCTCAATGGGAATGAGTCCGACCGAGTGTTGGTAATACGAACAAAACTCTCACAACAGTCGTACAAAGAGTACAAAGACCGAAAAGCTCATAACAACAAGCCCGATATCCCATACTCCTGAAGCACCCCCTACAAAAAACCACGAGGGATGCGGTCGAATGCCTTCTTCAAGTCCACAAAACACTTGTAAACTGGTTGGGCAAACTCCCTCGAACCCTCAAGGATTCTCAAGAGGGTAAAGAGATAAGATAAGATAAGATAAGCCTTTATTAGTCCCACAATGGGGAAATTCCAGGATTGCAACAGCACAGGGATAGCAACACTCAGAGCAATAATTAAGAAGATACAAAAAATATAAATAAGAGCAGCAGATATACATACGTACACATAAATATATAAATATATATACAAAGTGCGGAGCATTGTAGCAAGATGGAATAAACAGCATAACCGTCTACTTAGTTATCCTACATATTATGAATATGTACCCATACATATTGTCACCCTCCGTAGCGACTGATATTGTCCTAGTTGTATACTGGAGGGGACCATTGTGTAAGTCTGTTGCGTCTTTTGCATTCAATACTATTAGGTTGTCACTTTTTTTTTGCTATCTCTGCGAGCAGCCCTGCTTAGGTTATACAGTCTGACAGCCGTAGGTAGGAAGGACCTGCGAAACCTCTCGGTTGCGCACCTAGGATGATGTAGTCTACTGCTAAATGAGCTCCTCAGTGCGTTCAATATGTCCTGCATAGGGTGGGACTCAGACTCCAGCAGAGATGACAGTTTAGCCACCATCCTTCTCTTTCCTATCTCCTCCACTGGGTCAAGGCGTTGCCCCAGGACAGATCTAGCTTTCTTGATCAGTTTGTTCAGTCTCTTCCTATCGGCTGCTGTAATGCTGTTGCCCCAGCAGACCACTCCACCAGTGATGGCTGATGCCACCACCGTGTCGTAGAATGTCTTCAGCAGCGCCCCTTGTACACCAAAAGACCTGAGCCTCCTCAGTAGGAACAGCCTGCGCTGCCCATTCTTGTAGAGTGCGTCGGTATTGTGTGACCAGTCCAGTTTATTGTTCAGATGAACACCAAGGTACTTGTAGGATGTCACCATCTCAATGCCTGTTCCCTGGATGTTTACTGGTGCTGTGAGGGGTTGTCCTTGCCTGCGGCAGTCCACCACCAGCTCCTTAGTCTTCCTCGCGTTGATCTGGAGGCAGTTCCGATGGCACCAGTCCACAAAGTCCTGGATAAGTCCTCTGTACTCAGCTTCATCTCTGCTGGACATGAGGCCGACAATCGCAGAGTCGTCAGAGAAATTCTGTAGATGGCAGTGTGTTGTGTTGTGTGAGAAGTCCGCAGTATAAAGAGTGAACAGGGAGGGAGCCAAAACCATTCCTTGGGGGGCCCCCGTGCTACCAATGATCGTGTCAGACACACAATCTTGGGTTCTCACAAACTGTGGCCGGTTAGTGAGGTAGTCCAGGATCCATGATGACAGGTGCTGGTCCACCCCGTGCACAGCAGCTTGTCCTTCAGGATCATCGGTTGAATGGTGTTGAAAGCACTTGAGAAGTCAAAGAACATGATCCTCACCGCATTCCCAGGCTTCTCCAGGTGGGACAGAGAATGGTGAAGGAGGAAGATCACTGCATCCTCCACCCCAATGCCATGCTGGTAGGCGAACTGGAGTGGATCCATCGCTGGTCCCACCAGGGGGCGGAGGTGAGCAAGGAATGTGCTGGGAAGTGAGCTGGTCCAATGTGCCACGATCAGGACGAACACCACATTGCTCCTCCTGAATCCGAGGTTCAACCATCGGCTGGACTCTCCTCTCCAGTACCTTGGCACAGACAAGAGTACAAGTGACAGAAGTAATTTCAAAATACATAAAACAGTAAATGCATGAAATACTAAAAATGGTGGCAGATACAAAAACCAGAAGTTCTACCTTTAAAGTCTTAAAAACAGGAACATGTAGAAGTTCTTGTTCAGCTTGTATAGTGATATTTGCCTCAGCGTCCAGTGCCAAACACAACAAACAGTGCCATTCTACTTAGACTTTGACACTCCTAATGGTTTTCTGGGGTGCTTTCACTGTTTCCATTTGTGCTGAATGTGTGTTTTATGATTCAGTCTTTGAGCATATTGAAAGGTTGGATTAATACAACATTGATATGTGCTGGCCCGATTTACCACGTAGGGTTTTCAGTGAGTGAAGAGACAGCATATTATTTCAACAGTAGGTCCATATAATAACACACCATAAGTCAATCAGCGGCATGTGGAAACTGTGCAGTGAATGACTCAGTGACTTTCAGTCTCAACAAAAAATTAATCCAGCTTCTTTTCTTTGTTTCAAACACCCATTTAGTCTGTATTGTTTTAAAGGTTATATAGGCTGCTCTTTTCATGAACATATGATGACATTTATTCTTAGTATGTGGCTACAGTCACTAGAGGTTTCTGACATCAGTATAGTTAGTTCATCCTAATTTCCTCTAATGTTTTGTTTGTTATAGCGTTCACTCTTTGTTCTCCTTCTTTAGGGGAGAAATGATAAGGCCTTGAGTGAGCTAATGCTTCATTATAACTGCCCAAACAAAGATAAATTAAATGAGAGGTAGAATTTTAAAACATAATCAACCCACATGGTTTACTTTCAGAAAACACCACAGTCTCTGAATTGATGACCAATATGATTTGAATTAATTTGATTTGGACCAATGGAAAGATCCATGTCATCTGGCATTTTGGGTTTTGTTTTAGTCACTTCTAAAATAATGGTTTCCAGTAATATTTTAACCTTTGCCAGTGCTGCTGATTGGTGCTCAGCTTTTTAAATTGATAGGCTCCTACAGCCAATGAAACATCCAGGGTAAAAACATTTTCTGACAGGGTGAGATTACCGGAGTGGTGGCTCAGTTGGTAGAGCATCTGCCCCACACCCGGGAGGCAGGGGTTCAAATCCCGGCCGGGTCATGCCGAAGACCATATAAAAGTGGAACTTCCTGCCGTCCAGTTTGGTGCTCAGCAATAATAGAATGGAGGAGGGAAATCTGCGGTGGCGCTTTGCATGGCAGCGGCCCTCTGATTCTTCACTGGGGTGTGTGTGATTGACACTGTAGATAGGTAAAGCACAATCTCGTTCTACTGTACATGATTGGTTGTACGGTTGAATGACAATAAGGGTGATTAAATTAAATTAATTAATTAATTAATTGTGTCAAGAGTTAATCAATCAGTTATAAAATAATGATGTCAGACTGGCACAAAATGAGACCAGCATTCACCTTCGTGCAATAGGCTGGTATTCCAGTCTAACCCTACTGTGTTTATAAAAGTCTTATGTCTAAAGAAAGTGTGCATGCTGGTTCAGTAGAGTGGGGTTCTCTGCATCCTAGGTATACTCATAATGGCCATTTGTCAGATGGAAATCACACCCTGCTGATTCTTGACTGTTATGCCAGTAACAAATAGCCAGTCATTCTGTTTTTTGACTACACTCAATGCCAATGTACTCTGCAGGTTGCCGCACTTCTAAACCAAAAAAAGGCATCACCTTTATTTGCAGGATTTTATTTCAAGCAATCCACCATCTGCACCATTTCTTCTTTGGATCACGTCAATTTAGTTTTTTGCTGCCTGTAATCAGACCCTTTTTGCACAAATTTAAATCTTTCAAAAGCAGAAGAAGAGATTGGGGGCTGAAATCCTGGACAAGCCCTCAAACTGTCATGTTCACCAAAATGTATAGGAGATCAGAACTAAATAATGCCATTTGTCCAGGTGGAAGAAAGGAGATTTAGAAGTAAAACAAGATGGCAACTCTGCAACTAGTTACTAAATTGTTTTTAAAAATACAGCTACACTACAATTTTCAGAAAAATAATACTTGAAAGCTATATAAAAATGGTGTTGTAGGCGACACACATTGTGGGCTCACTTTTCCACAGAGACATGACTGCATGTGTATTGAGGGTGTCACGTCTGCAAGGACAAAGAACTCGGATCTGCAGAAGATAACAAGGAGGTGTGAGATTTGTCTCTTTGTCCCACAGAAGATGCCCCGGAGAGATTTCCGGTTCATCAGGAAATGAGAGACAATGGTGAAGATTCAAAGGGATGCTTTGTGACTGTATGTTTACTGAAAACACCATGTGACTTGAATTCTGATGCTGGAAACATATAAAAGGGTGATGAGATATGATTCTTCCTCTTTCCTGCTTTGAGAATGCTAGACAATGTGTTCTGTCAATAAAGCTGGTTTACAAATTAAACTCAGCCTCATCATTCGAGCACATCTTCTACAGTGTGGCCTTTACCATAACCTGCTGGTTATGGTAAAGAAAATACGCACACACACCCTAACCAGGAAAACAAATCACAACCAACTGAGACGGACTTACTTTCATTTTTCCAAGTAATAATAGGTAGTCAGTTGTAATGGTGTAGTCAGGTGAAGCGCCTACACCTGTAGTATTTCTCTACTGTTTTTATGCCAAACTGGGACAGGAACATCAATAACGAAAAAAATTAGACCTGAAACTGCTCTTGAGGCTGTGAAGATCTTTGAATTCCATGCACAATGCATTGCTCCCATCTTTGTGCACATTAGTAAATGTGTTTTCTGTTCATATGAGTTTCTCTATGAATGCCTTTTTCTATACTTACATATGGGGGAGTGCATTTAGCTTTTCCCTGTGTTTACTGTCCTTCATGTAGCGAGAATGTGTGTTTGAAAAACGTCGGCGGGTGCGCTGGCGGTGGGATGGGTAAAACGCAGAGGTCAGCTATCACTTTGAAACATGTTGGTCCTTATCTCTGTCACAAGGCCTAATAGAGTAATGAATCAACATAAAGCCCTGGACTCTCCTGAACAGGCCGCTGCTTCCTCCAGCGACACTCATGCCTTACTCTGACTACACTTACTGCCTCTGTAAGCATCTTTTGCCCTCCTCTGTTGTTTATGGGCGGTTTTCAAAAGCGCCTGAATTGTGACCACTGCCAGAGGTGTATTCACACATGAGCAGCCTCCATGCCCCACACGACACTCAGCTGCTATGAAATAACCACTGCTGGGAATAAATTGGTTGGATGGTCTTACGGAAGAGAAGGAAATAGGGTGAGGAAAAGAAAGTGTCCTATCTGTGATCACCTCGTGATCTCGTCTATGACCAGTGCCAAATTGTTGGCTATATTCATTATGAGCTTTGTAAGCGATGCGAGGGGACAGGCACCATTCAAACCATGAGAACAGGAACAGAAGAAGAGTTTTATTTTATTTTTAAATGAGCTGCCAGGTGTCTGCAGAGGGTAGATGGAATTTTTTCAGTGCCTTCAGTCCACTTCTTCAAATTCAAATCCTCATATGGCCGCTGTTGAGCGAGGAGTACAAAGGGAAATGGCATCTTTCTTTTAGTCCCAGTTCTAATAAATGAGTGGCCCATGTGCCCTAACATGAGCTGGAATGAACAGTATGCCCAGCTAATTAACCTCCTACAACACTATGAGCCAGGCATTACAGCTGCACAGAGTAGCAATGAACCATGGAGAAGCTTAGCAGATGGTTCAATTTGCAATTAACACTCTTTATCTTGGCTTTTTATATTAATTGCACCGCGTATGGAATTGTCTCTGCTAGTAGAATTAAAGCCTCCAGACCCCACCTAACCAAATCTCATGTCTCTCTCTCCAACACATGATTTTTTTTTTTTAAAGTTGCAAAATGAGGGGAACAACTTAAAAAGTAAGTACCCAAGTTTAAAACGGACCCAGTACAGATTTAGGCACATTCCGCCACAATATATTTTGATTAATAAAACATTATTTTCTAATAAACTGTGTAGATAAAATGTATTAACTTAAGCCTGTCTAAGAAATGCTCATCAAGACCCAGATTGAACCTGAAGTCCTCCACGCATGAGGTTATATCCACGCTGCCACATGCTAAATAGTGCGTGTAATGAATGGTCAGGCATTACCATAATTTATGTTCATGACCCGTGGCCATGATGGTAATGATTCCCACACAGAGAACCACTTTCCTGGGAGGTCTTGTCGTATATTTTCCCCCAGACTGCAGTGTTCTTGTGAGGCAAAACAAACCTGAGTGTACCTGGCACAAGCAAGATGTGTCAGAAATTTGCCTAAATGTCACAAAGCAGACCGTGTTAGCCAACTGAAGTCAACATGTGCTATTTAGTTCTGCTCTGCCTCTCCATATGGACCTAACATCGCACCACTCATTGCTTGCAGATTAGCCCAAAGGAGTAAAGTACCATGAGGTTTTCAAATAATTTTCCTCCTACCAAGTATTTTTTTCCACTCGTATTATCCATACATTTATTCTTGCACCTCAGTCATATTAGATAGCATTGCATATGCTGGCCAAGTCAGCGCTCACTGGTTGTGCATGATGATGTTTTTATGATACAAGCTTGTATTTGAAAGCAAACTTCGGCACAATTTGGCCATGTTACCAGCCTTAAAAGGGAATACATTAATCAATTTCCACTGGCTGTGAGATGCAGGGTATCAGTTTGAATTCTGGGTGCTCAGAGACTGATTTTTCCTCCCCCTCCCCCTTCTTTAACATCAAAAGAAGTGGTTGTCCTCAAAGAGAAAATCTGCTCTAATCCTCTTTTCTTTTTCTTTTTCTTTTTCTTTTTTATATTTTACTGCAACAGTCAGCATTCCCCTCACTTTTGTACTATGTACGGTAGTATAATTGGTATAAGGTACGATAAATATGTGGGGGAAATGTCTTTTGGATTTAGTGTACAGTGTAAAATACATATGATCAAAGATGAAGACTGTAGCGGATGTAGGAGCTAGATGATTTTCAATTCAGGTTCAAATTCAGCTTTATTTGTATACCACCTAATCACAGCAGAAAGTAATCTCAAGGTGCTGAATACATATAAGGCATAAATCACATTGAGTCACATATTTTTTCCTGAAAGAGAGAAATTGGTGTTGAATGAAAATTACAAAATATTGCAATAAAGACTCCTCAGTGGAAAAGTATTTAAAAGGCCCTCAAGTCACTATTTTTAAGTCAATAGACTAAAGGCTCTAATGTTTGTATAACCTATGCTTTATGTCCATAATTACAAAATATATTTCCTCATGAGTACAGTGGAAGTATGTTAGAATTGATAGTTGACAAAACAGAGTGAGCAGAACAGTCTCGGTGTTGGACTGAAGGAAACAGAAGCTGAAATCATCAGGGAAGGAAACAGAAAAAAAAAAACACGAAAAAATGTAATTCAGGCCATAATCTCAATGCTCCATGTCATGGAAGCACCTTTCCAGTACAGATTACACAATGAGCCTGGTTGCATAGTCACAATAATCCGATAACTGGGATTAAACAGTACTAATCAGATTTGACATGTTTTCATGGACCCTCTGCAGTTTGCATATCAGCCCTATTTAGGAGTTGAAGACGCTGTCATCTACCTGCTGCAATGAGCCCATCTGCACCTAGATGGAGGAGGAGCCACTGAGAAGCACGTTCTTTAATTTCTCCAGTGCATTTAATCCCATCCAGCTACTGCTGCTGGGTGAGAAGCTGTGGGTGATAGGGGTTGACAGCTCTGTGATCTCCTGAATTACCGACTACCTGACAGGCAGGTCACAGTTTGTTCAGCTGGACAGTGTCTTGTCTGATGTGGTGGTTAGCGATACAGGAGCTCCACAGGGGGCTGTGCTCTCTCCTTTTGTCTTCACCTTATACACCACCGACTTTCAGTACAACTTCGAGTCATGTCACCTGCAGAAATTCTCAGGTGTTGTTGGATATATAAGAAAGGGAGAGGAGGGGGAGTACAGGGCACTGGTAGACAGATTTGTGGAATGGACCGAGCAGAATTACCTGAGGCTGAACATCAGCAAGACCAGAGAGATGGTGATAGGCTTCAGGAAGAAGAGGACGCCTTCACAGCCATTGCGGATTGGGGGGAGGATGTGGAGGTAGTGGAGGACTACAAATACTTGGGTATTATGATCAGCAATGGACTGGACTGGGAATCTAACACTGATGCTGAGTACAAGAAGCAGACTCTACTTCCTGAGGAAGCTGAGATCCTTCAACATGTGCAGTAGGATGCTAGCGCTTTTCTACCAGGTTGTTGTTGCCAACGCTATCTTCTTTGTGGCTATCTGTTGGGGTAGCAGTATCAGAGCCAGCGACACCAACAGACTTGACAAGATTATCAAGAGGACTGGCTATGTGATTGAGCACTGTAATTTCCCAGTTTGGGATCAATAAAGCACATCTATCTATCTATCTATCTATCTATCTATCTATCTATCATGCACTGAATAAATGGATTATTGGGCAGAAAGCTACTTGTCTTAATGTGGTTTTTCATAACCTGATAATGGCCTTTATCTGATTATTCCATTAACACGACTGCTTGAATAATCAGATAACAATCTAATTATAATCACTTTGTGTGCATGTCAGTATGGCCGTTGTTAGGAGGTAAAAACAAAAGAACACAAATACAAATATTTCAACACTGCCTGAAATGCTAGGGACACTGTAGAGGATAATTTTCCCTTGAGTGCCTTTAATTCAGAATAACTACAAGATGTCAATCCAATGGAGAGCCTAAGTCATGCCCCCTCTACCTCCGCTTATGGGACCTAAAATTGAAAAAAAAATCTGCATTGAAATGAATGGCAAGAGAGAAATGATCTTTCGATCCTGACAGAATTTTGCCACAAATTACACATATGATGTTTGTCAATTTAAACAATAATTTTCCACATAAATAACATAGTAGGCTGTTGTCAAACTGTTAAGGTATAAGGTTGTGACAATATGTAAATTGAAAGACTACAAACACAGACACATGCAGCTTAAATCATTGTCTTCAAAGAATGCCCTGGGGGACATAACTAACAGTCCCATGGATCAGCTGCAGCTCTCAAAATACAAAACAATACATTTATGTTGTTTTCCTCCTCTTTGGATCCTTCTTTCATCGGTCAGGAAACATGAGGTGAGGTTTGAGAGGGGAACCATCATAATCATGTTTGGTGACAATTGGGGATGTAGTTTTCACAAAAAACTAAATATTACCCTGTTATTATATGACAACTGACAACTTCAGTTATGTGGAAAATTATATTTTAAATTGATAAGCATCATATGTGTAACTCAAGGCAAAATTAAATCAGGATCAAAAAATATTTTCTCTCTTGCCATTCATTTCAATGGAGATTTTTTCCGTTTTAATGTGGAAGTAGAGGGGGCATGACCTAAACTGTATTTGGAATGTTCACTCCCTCCCTCCCTCCCTACTCACTATATAGTGAAATCAGATATCGTGGACTATAGAGGGGTTACACGTGACCTCAGTGGTGACGTGCCACATTGTTTTTCTGCCCTCTGGACGGCAAATAAAGTGAACCCTGTGTTGAGAATAATAATAATTCCACTAGCAGTGGACAGTCCGACTCGCCACAGTGTTGTTTGTTTTCCATCAAGAGTGAATACCACCTTAAGTGAGTGAGATCTTTACAGCAAGGCAGCCCGACACTCCCATGACACCATTTGTATGTGACAAGAAAAACACAAGATGGATATGGAGGTGAGCCTGCTGCTGGCTGGCTTTTTGTCAGAGTAAAGGAAAAAAAGGAGAGCCAGAGAAGGCTACAGGCGGCGAGACAAAACACTGGAAAAGTACTGGAGAGTTTAGGAAGCCGTGGAGCAGCGGAAGATGTGGGAATACAAACTAGATCACATATGAAGGTAAGCTTATGATTGCTAATGCTAGCTAAGCACTAATAAGTCCCCCGTATTACACTGTAATCACGGCACGCTATCGCTATTAGGTACTAAAATATGTATACTGTGTGTATGTGCTTCAGATGGCTCTCTTGTGTCAAAATTATTGCTTCAAACCATCGGTCTGGGTGTTCAACCAATCTCCAGTGGTAGGATGTCACCCCAGCTTCATGAACCGCAGTGATTGTAGAGCTTCAGAATGTCTGTAGAAACATTTAGTTTCCTGTGCAACAAATTTCTCCGATCTCTGTGAAAATCATGGAGAGACTTTTGAGACATCATGGGATGTAGCTGCTCCAGCCCGTGGTGTTGTGGCAATAAGTGATCAGCTTCCAAAAATTGATTGCCAGGTGCCATATTATAGTTATGGGGATATATTAGCTGGGAAATATATATTTCAACAGGTAAATAGTCCTGAGTTAGGTATAATAAAATATATTTAACAGTTATGATGTATTTTTAACCCAAAACAAACTTCATCTAAGATTAATGGCAATTAAAATAATGCAGTCACAAGGTTACATGGAAGATACATGGATTTACTGGATATACACAGTGGGGCAAAAAAGTATTTAGTCAACCACCAATTGTGCAAGTTCTCTCACTTAAAAGATGAGAGAGGTCTCCAATTTTCATCATAGGTATACCTCAACTATGAGAGACAAAATGAGAAAAAAAAATCCAGAAAATCACATTGAAGAATTTTTAATGAATTAATTGGTAAATTCCTTGGTAAAATAAGTATTTGCTCACCTACAAACAACCAAGATTTCTGGCTCTCACAGACCTGTAACTTCTTCTTTAAGAGGCTCCTCTGTCCTCCACTCATTACCTGTATTGATGGCACCTGTTTGAACTCATTATCAGTATAAAAGACACCTGTCCACAACCTCAAAGAGTCAGACTCCAAACTCCACTATGGCCAAGACCAAAGAGCTGTCAAAGGACACCAGAAACAAAATTGTAGACCTGCACCAGGCTGGGAAGACTGAATAGGTAAGCAGCTTGGTGTGAAGAAATCAACTGTGGGAGCAATTATTAGAAAATGGAAGACATACAAGACCACTGATAATCTCCCTCGATCTGGGGCTCCACGCAAGATCTCATCCCGTGAGGTCAAAATGATCACGAGAACGGTGAGCAAAAATCCCAGAACCACACGGGGGGACCTAGTGAATGACCTGCAGAGAGTTGGCACCAAAGTAACAAAGGCTACATCAGTAACACACTACGCCGCCAGGGACTCAAATCCTGCAGTGCCAGACGTGTCCCCCTGCTTAAGCCAGTACATGTCCAGGCCCGTCTGAAGTTTGCTAGAGAACATCTGGATGATCCAGAAGAGGATTGGGAGAATGTCATATGGTCAGATGAAACCAAAATAGAACTTTTTGGTAAAAACTCAACTTGTCGTGTTTGGAGGAGAAAGAACACCATACCTACTGTGAAGCATGGGGGTGGAAACATCATACTTTGGGGCTGTTTTTCTGCAAAGGGACCAGGACGACTGATCTGTGTAAAGAAAAGAATGAATGGGGCCATGTATCGTGAGATTTTGAGTGAAAACCTCCTTCCATCAGCAAGGGCATTGAAGATGAAACGTGGCTGGGTCTTTCAGCATGACAATGATCCCAAACACACTGCCCGGGCAATGAAGGAGTGGCTTCGTAAGAAGCATTTCAAGGTCCTGGAGTGGCCTAGCCAGTCTCCAGATCTCAACCCCATAAAAAATCTTTGGAGGGAGTTGAAAGTCCATGTTGCCCAGCGACAGCCCCAAAACATCACTGCTCTAAAGGAGATCTGCATGGAGGAATGGGCTAAAATACCAGCAACAGTGTGTGGAAACCTTGTGAAGACTTACAGAAAACGTTTGACCTCTGTCATTGCCAACAAAGGGTATATAACAAAGTATTGAGATGAACTTTTGTTATTGACCAAATACTTATTTTACCGAGGAATTTACCAATTAATTCATTAAAAATCCTTCAATGTGATTTTCTGGATTTTTTTTTCTCATTTTGTCTGTCATAGTTGAGGTATACCTATGATGAAAATTGGAGACCTCTCTCATCTTTTAAGTGGGAGAACTTGCACAATTGGTGGCTGACTAAATACTTTTTTTTCCCCACTGTACATGTAGATACTGTATACATATATATTCTGTGTGTGAATAATGTACTATGCATTCCTTTTGTATTGCACTCAGAATTTTTACAATAAACTTTTGTACCTTTTGCAGATATGTCTCCACTTTTGTTTATGTTTTATTTGTGAAGGTTACCAAGATTTAGTGACATTGTCATGAACTGAGCCAGTGTTTTTCTTAGGCTCGGTTCTGGCAGTTCTCTGTGGCTCAGGTATTGGGTTAATTATGTATTGTGTCTTCTTTTGAATTCTTGTTGTTTTTATGTTTTTGTCCTTTTCTTTTCCATGCCTGTAGTCACCGTTCTGGCCGGCGGCTGTTTGGCAGCTTCTTTGACCTACTTTTTTGTGGGCATTGTCTAGCATTTGCAAGTCTGACCACACCCCCTCTCCTCTGACAGCCAGCTGATTCTACTCCTGTGATTGTCATCCCCGCGCCTCGCCGAGGTGCACTGAATTGGCAGAACCAGCAATGCTTGCACTTAAGCGACGATTGCCAGTCAAGCATTGCTGGTCCGTTGAATGGTCACTTGTATGTACATAGTTGTGTTTGCTGTGTACAGCGGAGGATCAGCCATTTCCACGTGAGCTGTGGATTCTGCTGCATCCTGTGAGCGATGTCGGCTCTTGGATGCTGTCGTGGTTGATTACTCCTCCTTATGCGTTTGCCGGGAGATGGCAACGTGGCAACGTCCATTGTAAGTGTATCTTTGTATTTCTGTACATGCTCACCCTTTTCTGGAACTGTATGTCTTTATTTCAATAAATGTGTTGTGGAGTTAACCCTGCGCATGTGTCCTTCCCCTCCTCTGTGCGCTGTGTAAAAGTGCATGAGGAGGCTCGTGACAGACAAATTAAATGCTAAAAGACTGGAAAAGTTATCTAAATAATCCAGCAGTCTGAGAAATCACTTTTGGTTTGGTGTAAGTCTGTCAACAGAATTACGAATCATAAAGTAGTTTGTGTTAAAACATGTTAAATCCCATTAAACCCTAAGTCATTATTAGGAAATACAGGTGCTAGTATGGCACAGAATTCCTCCATATACTGGTACTATCACTAAAGCTAGTGGTACTCAAATACTTTGCCAGCAGTTTCATGAAATGGTCAGTCAGAAAGCAACTCATACCGACTCAGATGTCGCCTGGGTTAACAAGGTCAGGAGTTCCTGGCAGCGGAAGACGAAGGACAGAGCTGCATGGAGGAATCTGCTCAGACCTAAATGAAACAGTCATTGTCGCCCCCGACAGACTGCTATGATGATGATCACTAAAGTGTGCAGTGTCTTCTGCACTGGCATATCCAATAATACAGTCTTCAGTAAATAAAATTGTTTTTAATTAATTGTTTTTTGTTACTTTTTCTTAAAAATAAGCCATTATTTTCAACGTCATTGATAAATGTTTGGTTTGTACTGTTGACTCTTCCCACCGGTGTCTTAACAAGCAAATAGAAAACCATGACGCAAACACATAAGTCACTAAATTGTTTATTACAATCACCAGCAAAATCCAGATTATTTAGAATGTACAAAATTCAAACTTTAAACTGTAAAAAAAAAACTCAGAAGGGGTCATACACGCTGGCCACACACGCCAATTCCTCGCCTTCACAAAGTGGCCCAGCACACCAAGGAACGCTTAACTGAAGGCAGCATTCTGAGCCATCTCCTCCCTTCACAAGGCAGTTTCATGGGATACAGTTCAAGTTGACCCCTGACCAAATGGGCACTCCCAAGTGGACCCCAGGATCCAATCTGTACATGTACAAGTACAAGTACATTCTCAATCCAATGATTTGTAAACGCGACGGAGGAGAACAACAAGAATTTGTGTAAAACTGTTGGAAAGACTTTTCCCAGTCACCAAGAAGTGTGAAAAATATATATATATATGTAAGATGACAGCTAATCTGACACGGAGAAGGTTTTGGGTCTGTTTCTGCTTTCAAAAGACTTTTCTTCACCGCTGGCTGCTAGATGAAAATCCACAGAATAGGTATGCGGGACTAGAATGTTCTGAATGAGGCTTTAAAAAGCTCTGAATCAGTTTGTAAATCACTGGATTGAAAATATACTTGGACATGTACAGACTGGACCCCGGGGTCCACATGGGATGCTCACTTGGTCTTGGGTCCACTTGACCTGTTCCCATTTCATGCTGTCTTGCTGTACTGAGAAACAACTGGATGTGCTGCTGGTACCAGTTCAGCAGACCTTCAGCCTGCTGTGGGACTCTAGAATGAAAATACACACACAACTTAAGTACATTAAGTACTAAGTACACTTTTTAACCAGGATTAACACTTGCTTATTTCTTCAGATGTTATCATCACAAGCGCAAAATACAAGCAGAGCACAGAGTTTGCACTGATGGCTAACTAGCTAGCTCATTGTCTGCATACAGGAGACAACAGTGTTGTTTGTTCAAAGTGAGCTTTCCACCACTGGGATAAATAATGGCAAAGATGCCTAATATCACATCACTCACCATCCTCTAGCACTGTTTTCAACAAAGATGATGCCGTGGTCAGGTCTACACCACTTTGCCTCCTGTCTGCCTCTGCAGTGGCTGTGAATTCTTTTCATGTCGCTCTGTCCAGCTCCCTCTGGATTTCTTTAATCAGGTACCAAGCACAGAAAAGTCTGCACCTCGTCACTGGACCACGGTGTTGATTTGTGTGTAGCCATTTATCTCGTTGATTACACTCACTCACGCTTGCTGTTGGTGATTTGACTGTTCGTTGTCGTCCAAAATGGCGCAGTAAACAAAAGATGCGTGACCCATGTGACGTCAGTGCAACCCCTCTACAGTGCAACTGTTGTCTCCTGTATGCAGACAATGAGCTGGCTAGTTAGCCATCAATGCTAACTCCGTGCTCTGCTTGTACTTTGCACTTGCGTCAACAACATCTGATGGAATAAGCTAGTGTTAATCCTGGTGAAAAAGTAGTTTTTTTGCACTTTCGTGCTGTGCATGTACTTAAGTTGTGTGTGTATTCTCATTCTAGAGTCCCACCACAGGCTGAAGATCTGCTGAACTGGGACCAGCAGCACATCCAGTTGCTTCTCAGTAAAGCAAGAGAGCATGAAACGGGAACAGGTCAAGTGGACCCCTGATCAAGTGAGCACCCCAAGTGGACCCCGGGGTCCAATCTGTACATGTACAAGTATATTTTCAATCCAGTGATTTACAAACTGATTCAGAGCTTTCTAAAGCCTCATTCAGAACATTCTAGTCCCACATACCTATTCTGTGGATTTTCATCTGGGGGTAGCCAGGGGTGACGACCAGTAGCGGTGGAGAAGAAAAGTCTTTTGAAAACAGAAACAGAGCCATATTAGCATCTGCATTTCTTAATAATGAGTTAGGGTTTAATGGAATTTAGCATGTTTTAGGACAAACTGCTTTATGGTTCATAATTCTGTTGACAGACTTACACCAAACCAAAAGTGATTTCTCAGACTGCTGGATTATTTAGATGACTTTTCCAATCTTTTAGCATTCCATTTATATCACTAAATCTTGGTAACCTTCACAAATAAAACAAATGTGGCGACATATCTGCAAAAGGCACTAAAGTTTTGTAAAAGTTCCTAGTGGAATACAAAAGGAGTACATCGTACATTATCCACACATAGAATATGTATATATTTATACAGTGTCTACATGTATATATCCAGTAAAACCATGTATTTTCCATGTAACCTTGTGACTGCATTATTGTAATTGCTTTTAATTCTAGATGAAGTTTGTTTTGGGTTAAAAATGCATCATAATTGTTAAATATATTTTATTATACCTAACTCAGGACTGTTTACCTGTTGAAATATATATTTTACAGATAACATAACCTCATAACTACAGTGGGGCAAGAAAATATTTAGTCAGCCACCAATTGTGCAAGTTCTCCCACTTAAAAGATGAGAGAGGTCTCCAATTTTCATCATAGGCATGCCACAACTATGAGAGACAAAATGAGAAAAAAAAAATCCAGAAAATCACATTGTCTGATTTTTAAAGAATTTATTTGCAAATTATGGTGGAAAATAAGTATTTGGTCACCTACAAACAAGCAAGATTTCTGGCTCTCACAGACCTGTAACTTCTTCTTTAAGAGGCTCCTCTGTCCTCCACTCGTTACCTGTATTAATGGCACCTGTTTGAACTCGTTATCAGCATAAAAGACACCTGTCCACAACCTCAAACACTCAGACTCCAAACTCCACTATGGCCAAGACCAAAGAGCTGTCAAAGGACACCAGAAACAAAATTGTAGACCTGCACCAGGCTGGGAAGACTGAATCTGCAATAGGTAAGCAGCTTGGTGTGAAGAAATCAACTGTGGGAGCAATTATTAGAAAATGGAAGACATACAAGACCACTGATAATCTCCCTCGATCTGGGGCTCCACGCAAGATCTCACCCCATGGGGACAAAATTATCACGAGAACGGTGAGCAAAAATCCCAGAACCACATGGGGGGACCTAGTGAATGACCTGCAGAGAGCTGGGACCAAAGTAACAAAGGCTACATCAGTAACACATTACGCCACCAGGGACTCAAATCCTGCAGTGCCAGACGTGTCCCCCTGCTTAAGCCAGTACATGTCTAGGCCCATCTGAAGTTTGCTAGAGAGCATTTGGATGATCCAGAAGAGGATTGGGAGAATGTCATATGGTCAGATGAAACCAAAATAGAACTTTATTGTAAAAACTCAACTTGTAGTGTTTGGAGGAGAAAGAACACCATACCTACTGTGAAACATGGGGGTGGAAACATCATACTTTGGGGCTGTTTTTCTGCAAAGGGACCAGGACGACTTATCCGTGTAAAGGAAAGAATGAATGGGGCCATGTATCGTGAGATTTTGAGTGAAAACCTCCTTCCATCAGCAAGGGCATTGAAGATGAAACGTGGCTGGGTCTTTCAGCATGACAATGATCCCAAACACACCACCCGGGCAACGAAGGAGTGGCTTCGTAAGAAGCATTTCAAGGTCCTGGAGTGGCCTAGCCAGTCTCCAGATCTCAACCCCATAGAAAATCTTTGGAGGGAGTTGAAAGTCTGTGTTGCCCAGCGACAGCCCCAAAACATCACTGCTCTAGAGGAGACCTGCATGGAGGAATGGGCCAAAATACCAGCAACAGTGTGTGAAAACCTTGTGAAAACTTACAGAAAACGTTTGACCTCTGTCATTGCCAAAAATGACAGAGCCTCATCCGGAGCCTCATCCGTCGCCTAGGAGCTGCACAGAAGCCCCCTAGCCAAAGCCGAGCATCCGTCACACCCAACCAAGTTGCATCCCACCTACTGACTATCGCCAAAGCACCCCAAGACAAAGACACCAGAAGAGCAGTTACAACTGAGCTAAAAAAACACCAAAAAATGCCTGTAGAGGAAACGAACCCTGAACCCTTCGAGGCTGCTGAACTGGAGAAAGTCCTACAGGGCCTGAAATGTGGAAAGGCAGCAGGATACGATAACATCTTCCCAGAATTCATGAAAAATCTTGGCCCCCGAGCCCTAACCTGGTTGACACAATTTTACACAAGGATCACACAAACAAACTCGATCCCAAAGAAATGGCGGACAGCAAAGGTCATTGCCATCCCAAAACCTGGCAAAGACCACAAACTACCAGCAAGCTACCGCCCAATCTCCCTACTCAGTGTTCCTTACAAAATCATGGAGCGCCTAATACTGCAACGCATTTCCCCAGAAATAGAGGATATTCTAAGTGTGGATTAAGCAGGTTTCCGCAAGGACCGCAGTACAGGAGAACAAGTACTGGCCCTAACCACCTTCATCGAAAATGGCTTCGAGAGCAGACTGAAGACAGGGGCTGTGTTTCTCGATCTTACAGCCGCCTATGATACGGTCTGGCACAAAGGCCTCCTCCTGAAACTTATAAAGGCGATCCCTGCTTGGGCAACAGCAATTATAAAAACCCTGCTGACCAACCGAAGGTTCAGAGTCCACCTCGGTCAGAACACAAGTGCATGGAGAATGCAGAAAAATGGACTCCCACAAGGCTCAGTTCTAGCTCCAACTCTGTTCAACCTCTACATAAATGACCTGCCTACTACAAAATCCCGCAAATTCATCTATGCAGACGACATCTGTTTGGCATTCCAAGCACCAGACTTTGAACCACTGGAACGGGTGCTCACGGAAGATCTTGCCAAACTGGACCAGTTCTGCAAAATCTGGCGCCTAAAACCAAGCCCAGCAAAAACCGTCTCCAGTGTATTCCATCTCCACAATGCAAAAGCTGCCAGAGAACTAAACATCCACCTGAGCGGACTCAAGCTTAAGCATGCCCCAAATCCAACTTATCTTGGAGTGACCCTTGATAGGACCTTATCCTTCAAGGAACATCTAAAGGGGACGGCTGCTAAGGTGAAGGTACGAAACAACCTGCTCTGCAAGCTCGCTGGTGCAAAATGGGGGGCGGCAGTCTCCACCCTGCGCACCTCAGCACTGGCCCTTTCATACTCTGTAGCAGAATATTGTGCCCCTGTCTGGTCCAGGTCATCTTACTCACACCATGTAGACACCCAGCTCAACTCAACAATGAGAACTATAACTGGAACAATCCGCTCAACACCACTCCCCTGGCTCTCTGTACTGCCAAACATAGCCCCTCCACACATCCGGCGAGCAGCATTAACTCAAGGGATGCTCCAAAAAGTTAAAGATTTTCCTCACTTGCCAATCCATGCAGATATCTACACCCCACCCACTGCCCGACTTTCATCCAGACGGCCGATTTGGAAAAACCCTCCCCCAGCTGACTTTACCATCCAGACAGCTTGGCAAGAGGAATGGGAGACCAAGGAGGTCCCAAACAAACAGCTGGTGATAAACCCCAACCAACAGGTCCCGGGCACCAACCTCCCAAGGAGACAGTGGTCTACACTCAATCGCTTCAGGACTGGACATGGCCCCTGCTTGGCCAGCCTTCACAGATGGGGCAGTAGCCCTAGCCCACTGTGCGCATGTGGAGAGGAGCAAACAATGGAACACATCATAGAGGTTTGCCCGCTCCAAAGACTGGAAGGAGGATTACACACCCTCCATACAGCAAACCAGGAGGCAACTGCTTGGCTTAAGGACTTTGCATTCGCTAAATAAATAATTGCCAAAAAAAGGTATATAACAAAGTATTGAGATGAACTTTTGTTATTGACCAAATACTTATTTTACCGAGGAATTTACCAATTAATTCATTAAAAATCCTTCAATGTGATTTTCTGGATTTTTTTTTTTCTTATTTTGTCTCTCATAGTTGAGGTATACCTATGATGAAAATTGGAGACCTCTCTCATCTTTTAAGTGAGAGAACTTGCACAATTGGTGGCTGACTAAATACTTTTTTACCCCACTGTATAATATGGCACCTGGCAATCAGTTTTTGGCAGCTGATCACTTATTGCTACGACACCACCGGCTGGAGCAGCTACATCCCATGATGTCTCAAAAGTCTCTTCACGATTTTCACACAGATCAGAGCAGTTTGTAGCACAGGAAGCAAAACGTTTCTACAGACATTCTGAAGCTCTACAATCACTGCGGTTCGTGAAGCTGGGGTGACATCCTACCACTGGGAGGCTTGGTTGAACACCCAAACCGATGGTTTGAAGCAATAATTTTGCCACAAAAGAGCCATCTGAAACACACACACACACACACCATACATATTTTAGGACCTAACAGTGATAACTTGCCGTGATTACAATGTAGTACTGGGGACTTATTAGTGCTTAACTAGCACTGACAATCATTACCTTACGTTCACATGTGATCTAGTTCATATTCCCACGTCTTCCGCTTTATGCTGCCCCATGGCTTCCTAAACTTTCCAGTACTTTTCCAGAGTGTTTCGCCTCACCGCCTGCAGCCTTCTCTGGCGCTCCTTTTTTGCTTTTACTCTGACAAAAAAGCCAGCGAGCAGCAGGCTCGCCTCCATATCAATCTTGTGTTTTGCTTGTCACATACAAATGATGTCATGGGAGTGTCGGGCCACCTTGCTGTGAAGATCTCACCCACTTGAGGTGGTATTCAGTCGTAATGGAAAACGAACAACACCGTGTTGAATCAGGCTGAGTAGGTGCTAGTGGAATTATTATTATTCTCAACAAAAGGTCCACGCTATTTGCCGTCCAAAATGGCCGAAAATGTGATACCTGACCACTGACGTCACATGCAACCTCCCTATATAGTAAACTCAATATAACAATAAAATTAACAGCTAACAGACACTACTTGGCTTGTTTTTGTGATGCGGTTAATGACATTATGGTGAGAGTAAAAGGAAACAGATTAATGGTGGTAAAACATTGAATAACTGCATGTATATTGTAAAAAATATGTATTAAATCAAATCGTTTTTGCTGAATTTATAAATATAAACACCTTAAGGTAGTTTATGTTGTGATGTGAAGCTCTCTTCTCATTGCTCTGTTGGCTGGGCATTGCAATATGGGACATATTGGCTAATGTAGTGACCATTCGTTGTACACTACTTTTCAAAATGCATTATGGGATATTTTGAGTGTACTATATAGCAGGGGTTCTCAACTGGACTCACCCTGGGACCCATATTTGTCATGAATGCGGAGGATGGTTCTTCCCCGTTCTTTGACTTGTGGCTGCAGTTCTCATTGTTACCTCCGCCAAGGAGGTTATGTTTTCATCGGCGTTGGTTTGTCTGTCTGTCTGTCTGTTTGTCTGTCTGTCTGTTTGTTAGCAAGATAACTCAAAAAGTTATGGACGGATTTTCATGAAATTTTCACAGATTGTCATAAATGGAGTATCCTACAGATGATTAGATTTTGGTGGTGATCCGGATCACCGTCCAGAAGAAAACCGCCATTACGGAAAATGTGATTTTCGTGAATAACTACTGAACCACTAATCCTATCATTGTGAATCCAATTGCTAGTCATATGTTTTCATGGTCAAGCAATCTGAAAACGTACACACAAACACTGTATGGGGGGAACTGTGGCGAAAACCGCCATTATGGAAAATGCGATTTTCGTCAATAACTACTGAACCACTAATCCTATCATTGTGAATCCAATTGCTAGTCATATGTTTTCATGGTCAAGGAATCTGAAAACGTACACACAAACACTGTATGGGGGGAATTGTGGCACTTGGCAGAGGTCTGCGCTCTCCGAGTGCTTTTCTAGTTTGGTATTGTTTCTAGCTGGCAGACCTTTGGAGCCCCTGTCCTGGGCTCTCTGCCAGTCTGCAGCCAGCCTCTCTCTCTCCTGGCATCCACCTGTGCCTATTATTATTATTGTTATAATTTATTCCTTCCCCTGTTTTTTTCCCACATTCTCATTTACACACATACATGCACTCATGCACATACACACACACACACACACACTTGCCTTGACACACATACATGATTTCATGCATGCGCGCGCACACACACACGCACGCACGCACGCACGCACGCACGCACGCACACACACAGAGTCATCCTGGCTCACACTCATCCAGTAATCATTCACTCCATGTTTCAGCTGCTACCACACCTGCCTCCACTCTTCACTCATCAGGATTCAGAGTATTTATGGGTGATGGTGTGTAGCAGGCGGTGTGGTGGCATTGTCAACATTGATGATCAAGCTTCTCTGTCGGTTCCTCATTTTCATGGACTTTGTTTGGTGTTGTTTCCCAGAGCCCGTTGAGCTCTGACCCAGCTAGTAAGTCTTCTTTTCAATTTTTGCCTTCCTTGTCCGCTTCAGTTCCGTCTGGAGCACGTGGGGCCTGCCTGCAGAGTGTAGCTGATCCTCTCCCTCATTATTCATGTTTGAACTGTTTGGACATTTTGGGTATGTATGTCTTTCTGTTAATAAATGCATTCACTTCACCAGTGATTGGGCTTAATCCTTTTCACCTGCGCGCTGCGGCGCACGTATCTGACAGAATGCCACCACCACAACAATAAGCCCAGTGGTGAAGTGCCGTGATATTTTTTTCATTTTTGTGTGTTTTTCTTACCTGGTTTGAAGCCCAGGATCGCTGCAGCAGGAGGACGCATTTATCCAATGCGTCTCGGGTGGGAATGCTGCCACGCGCTCATGGAGGTGGACGACCTGATCTCCGTGGCATGCATGTATTCCTCTCCGAGAGACATATTATGGTATCTGGGACTCGCTGAAGCTGCAGCTTGACGGTGCCTTCAGCTCCAGGAGCACGCTGAGGGTTGGGAAAGGATTTCTCTGATAGCTGCGTTTCAGCGTGAGAATGGTGGAAGAGAGAGGAAGTCTCCGAAGAAGTCCGGGCTCGTGCCAAGGGAAGAGCGCTCCCGGAGCTTGGCTGTCTCTGCTCCTCACCAGTCCTCCATGCCCGCTCCTGCTTGTCCAGCTTTGCGGAGATGACGTCATCCAGTTGACGTCATCCAGGACGATCCAAGATGGCGACCGGGATGGTCACACTTTTTCAGTGCTGAGACAAAGTCACTGATTTTGCCATTAAAAATAACTAACCTACAGCGATCGGCGCTCGTGACGGACACGCACAGGCTGAATTACCACCTCCGCTGGATTGCCCCTTTAATCGCCTTTCTCCGGCGACCAGCGTTTCTTTGTGGTTCACTGATGCGCCTTACCTGAAGCGATTGCTAAGCTAACGCTAGTTAGCTTAATGCTACCTGAAGCGATTGCTAAGCTAATGCTAGTTAGCTTAATGCTGGCGCCAGTCTCTAAATAACTAACCTACAGCGATCGGAGCTCGTGACGGACACGCATGGGCTGAATTTCTACCTCCGTTGGATTACCCCTTTGATCGCCTTTCCTCCGGCCACTGTGAGTAAAACTGACCAGCGCTTCCAGCGTTTTCTTTGTGATTCACTGATGCGCCCTATCTGAAGCGATTGCTAAGCTAATGCTAGTTAGCTTAATGCTGGCGCCAGTCATTCTACCTAACACCAGCCTGAATCGGAGCCCAGTTGCGAGGCCCAACGGAGATACTACCAGGCAGGCGGCTATTTGTTGACGGGGCTCAGCAGAGATCTCACCCAGGCAGACGGCGGTAGGCGGCGGTGCCCAGCGGAGGACTTACCGTGACCCCAGCGGAGCTCGGTGGCAGCGGCGGTGTGCGACGAGACTCGGTTGGAGGAGCGGGACAGGAGCTCGGTTTCAGCGGCCATGAGCAACGGGACCAGCAGTGGAAGGGGCTAGTTGGCTAGCTGAGGCCCAGCTGGATTCGAGGATGATCGGATCGGATACTGGCGACATAAGCAGAATTTATTTTACTATCCACAGATTTTTCTTTTTCCTTTTCTTTCCAAGAAAGACTGAAGATGGCTGCCACCGGATTAAAAAGTGGGCTGATGGGCACCACTTCTAAGCCTTCTCTGCTTATCTACTTCCTCTTCGTTTTGTCTTTGTGTGTCTGGACCTGCAACAAGAAGGATTTTCCGGCAAACTCAACTAAAGGTGAAGTTAAAAAGTTTTATTTATATGGATTTGGACATGGACATCTCACCCTGTACTCTATGTGGTCTTTAAAAGCCCTGAGAAAAAGCTTTCAAAATAAGGCAAACATGGCTGTTAAGCAAAAATCACAATATGGCAGAGGGTATACAGTTAAAGTACTGTTAGTACTGCTACTTCTGGCAGGAGATATTCACCTTAACCCTGGACCTGCCACTATTAAACAGCAGACCACTGGGTTAGCACAAAACCGAGCTGTACAAAAGCAAAAACAACATTTATTTTTCCAAACTGTTAATCATGCACGAGTTCTTTGGGACACAAAGGCTAAACCAAAGGGGATCCTCGGCGGACATTTAAACATACGGAGCATAATCCCCAAAAGAGATGAGATTTCGGTGTTGCTGTTGGACTCAAATCTGGACTACCTTTGTCTCTCAGAAAGCTGGCTACACAGGAACATAGACACTCATATGATCGATATTGTGGGCTATCAGTGTTTTAGAAAAGACAGGCAGGTAGGGAGGGGAGGAGGTGTTTTAATTTACATCAAAGAGAAATATAAATGTCAACTGGTTGATTTGAATACTTCACTCGAATGTTTAGCTGTTAATGTATGTCTCTCTCCGGTAATGAATTTCAACATTGCAGTAGTGTACAACCCACCGTCACACAATTCTTCCTTTTATAATGAATTAAGTGATCTGGTTAAACAACTTGAGAAGAACAGAGAAACAATAATTCATGGTGGACTTTAATATTAACTGGTCTGATAAAAAGGACAAACAGAAACTGAAAAGCCTCATGACTAAATTTAACTATCAACAAATGATCAAAGGACCCACCAGGATAACCAAACAATCCTGAACACTTATTGACATGGTATTTACTAATAAACCAGAACGAATAACCAGAACCTATAATCTTGTAACTGGTCTCTCAGATCATAACATGGTTCTTGCTGTCAGAAAACTTACTAAAAAGCGACTACAGTATTTTGGGGGAGTCGATATTGACAAATCAAATTTTATTATTCCCAAATCAAAAAATGAGGAGTTTGAAGATTACTTAGAGAATCAAAATTGGGAGCAGCTCATGTCAATATATGAAGTAGATGATTGTTGTAATTTTATAACTGCAACAATCACAAAGTCTATAGAAAAATTTACAAAGCCAATTAAAAGTAGACAACAGAAGATTAGCCTACCATGGTTAAATAATGAAATAAGAAAACTTATGAAGAGGCGAGACTATGCATTGAAAACATCATTAACCTCTAAACTACAAAATGATCACCTTGTGTACAAAAGTTTAAGAAATAAAATGGTACATGAGCTGCGAAAATCAAAAGTATCTTATTACAATAAACTGATAGATCATGCAAAGGGTAACAACAGTTCCCTATGGAGGCATTTAAATAACTTAACTAATAAAAAAAATGATCAGAAGGGGGTAAAGGAACTTAGAATCAATGGCAAGACCGTCAGTGACAAGGCTACTTTGGCAAATGAATTTAATTCATACTTTGTGGGCTCTGTGGAAGACTTAACAAAAATTTTTGTGCTGCCAAATGTGCTCAACAACACAAATTCCATACTTCCAACAGATTCTTTTCACATCGATGAGGTTAATGAGGAGTTAATTGCTGGTATTGTTAAAACACTGTCAAACTCAAAAACTAATGATATCTACAATATGAGCACCTCCTTTCTCAAAATGCACAGCAAAATATTAATCAAACCACTGACTCATCTCATTAATCTCTCCATTAGGTCTAGTACATTTCCATCTGGCTGGAAAAAAGCTGTCGTCATACCAGTTCATAAATCAGGCAGTAAAGACGATTTATGCAATTACCGCCCAATCTCTATTTTACCAGTCCTGTCTAAGGTTCTTGAAAAAGTTGTAGCTACACAGCTGATAGACTACTTACAAGACAGTCAACTTCTTCATCCACATCAATTTGGTTTTAGACCAGGATACTCAACAGAAACAGCAAATTGTTGCCTTATTGAAAATGTCAAACAGTCCTTGGACAGGGGTAATGTGGTAGGAGCTGTTTTTCTAGATCTCAAAAAGGCTTTCGATACTGTAAACCACAGTTTGCTTTTATCCAAAATGGTATCTTTTAACTTCTCCCCAGATACATTAGAATGGTTTGCATCTTATCTCCAGAATAGAGAACAGTGTGTAAAAGTTCACCAGGATAAATCCTCATTTTTAAACAACCGCATGGGTATCCCACAAGGGTCCATTCTTGGTCCTTTACTTTTCAGCATTTTTATTAATGACTTGCCGTTACACTGCTCAGCTGCAACATGCCAACTTTATGCAGATGATACAGTTATTTACACAGCTGCCAAGACTCCAGCACAGGCTGCAGATGTACTGTCTACAAGTATGGTTGATGTCCAAGAGTGGCTCCTCCAGAACCATCTATTGCTGAACCTTCAGAAAACAGTCTCAATGTGCTTTTCAATCAAAAAATGTAACCTGCAACGTTTTAAAGTTAATATACATGATCATGACATCAGTTTAGCTACAGAATTCAAATACCTTGGCATTGTACTAGATCCTCAACTCAAATTTAATCTTCATATAAAGAAAATTTCAAAAACAGTAAAAAAAAATCTGAACTGCTTTAAATTAATTAGATATTACATACCTTACGAAGCAGCTGTACTATATATGCATTCTATGGTTTTTTCTCATATATCATACTGTTTGACAGTCTGGGCTCAAGCAGCCCCTTCCACAATAAGACATATAGGTTCATTATATAATCAAACCCTAAAAATCTTGGACCAAAAGCCCATTAGGTGGCATCACTGTAATGTTTTAAAAAAATACAAGCTATTGAGTTTTGAGAGTTTCATTGACCTCTGTTTTCTGAAATTAACGTTCAAATGTTTCCATAAATCAGCACCCGAGCCACTTGCTGGTTTCGTCCAAAGACAGGACAGCAGCAGAGCCACCAGGAGTTCTGTTAACAATAACTGTAAAATATTCCACCGCAGAACCACATTTGGACAAACAGCTTTCTCTATAAAGGGCAGTCACATCTGGAACACAATGCTAAATGTAATTAAAATAATAACGGACTTTAAAACATTCACTAAAAAAGTTAAAAACTGGCTGAAAAATAAACAAGAATGTACTCATGTATGAATTGATTGTCTGCAAAGTGAGAGTGAATGAAGGGAAGGAATTAATGTGTTTGTTTATAATGAGTGACGAAGGGAGGGAGGCCTGAAATAGGCAAATGTGAATCAGGTTGTTATATTTGTGTATTTATAATATTTATAATATTTATAATTGTGTATTTATAATCTTTTTGCATTGATGTATGTGGTTATTGTGTATTTTCTTTTTCTTTTTTTTTACTTGATTCTCTTTTCTAAAGCCCATCCAGGGACAAGAGTTGCAAATTAGCTAATAGCTATACACTCTATGTGCAACACATCAGATTGATTGTCATTGATTAATTGTCTATGTTTATTGCACTGTCCCTGTCAAATAAACTAATCTATCTATCTATCAGTTCTGGATTCCTGGAGGAATAATCCAGCCCCTCAGACTGTTTCCTTTTTCACACCGAGCCCGGTTATCCCTGCAGCGGACCCTCATCTGTGTTTTTTTTCTCCCAAGCAGTCCCGTCTGCAAGAATTCCTCCTACATCCACTGCGAGGTCTCCTTCCTCAGTATTTCCACAGACTGACAGGGTGCGCTTGAATTCCTCACCGGCGACTCCCATTCCCGTGGCGAGAGGGGTGGCTCCTCAAAAGTCTACTGAGGGGCGAAACACCACCTTTTTCGCACGAGAGGATGACAACACCCAACCTACAGCAGCAGCCAACATCTTAATCCAGGAAACAGGCAAGTTAATTGTCATTTTATTCCTATTAATGATGAAATGTATTGCCTGATTCCTGGTAGGGAGGCTCAGGGAAAGCAGTCCCCTGAGTTCTCCCCACCTGCTGCTGTTAAGAGTGGTTCACCAGCCCTCTCCATGCTCTCTCCCTTCTCCCCTGAATGTACACCGGAGTTGGACTGCCATGACCGGGCAGAACCAGAGGTCCGGGAGGATTCTTCCCCCTCTCAGCCTTCTGGTGGGTAGGCCGCCGCCTCGTCTATCCCTCCAGGCCTGGTAGCTCAACTATGCGGACCGGCCACCCGAAAGACTGGATTCCTGGGTCAGGTGGCCCTTTTTCCATTGCAGGCCACCGGATGTTGTACGGCAAGCCACCTGCTGGTCCTGGGACTTTGGTCGGCCCCCTGAACTTTGGGACTCTTGGGTTGGGGGGGGGGGTGCGCTAGGTGTATTTTGAGTTTGTATTTTCCCTCCTGACCTGTTTCCCCCCACCTCTCACCCTGGTTTGTGTTGTTTTCTGAGTGGGGAGGGCAAGTTTCTTGTTTTGTTTTTTTTTTTGATGGTATGGTGGGTGTCTGGAATCCACCCCTTGGGGAGGGGCTCTGTCATGAATGGGGAGGAGGGTTCTTCCCCGTTCTTTGACTTGTGGCTGCAGTTCTCATTGTTTGGTATTGTTTCTAGCTGGCAGACTTTTGGAGCCCCTGTCCTGGCCTCTCTGCCAGTCTGCAGCCAGCCTCTCCCTCTCCTGGCATCCACCTGTGCCTATCACCACTATTATCATTTATTCCTTCCCGTTTTTTTCACATTCTCATTTACACACATGCATGCACTCATGCACGTGCACACACATATTTGCCTTGACACACATACATGCTTTCATGCGCGCGCGCACACACACACACACACTCACACACACACACACACACACACACACACACACACACACAGAGTCATCCTGGCTCACACTCATCCAGTAATCATTCACTCCATGTTTCAGCTGCTACCACACCTGCCTCCACTCTAGTGAGTATTTATGGGTGATGGTGTGTAGCAGACAGTGTGGTGGCATTGTCAACACTGATGATCAAGCTCCTCTGTCGGTTCCTCATTTTCATGGACTTTGTGCGGTGTTGTTTCCCGGAGCCCATTGAGCTCCGATCCAACTAGTAAGTCTTCTTTTCAATTTTTGCTCTCCTTGTCCGCTTCAGTTCCATCTGGGGCGCGTGGGGCCTGCCTGCAGAGTGTAGCTGATCCTCTCCCTCATTATTCATGTTTGAACTGTTTGGATATTTTGTGTATGTATATCTTTCTGTTAATAAACACGTTCATTTCACCAGCGATTGGGCTTAATACTTTTCACCTGCGCGCTGCGGCGCACGTATCTGACAATATTTTCCCATGGTTATTAACTCGCGACACATATAGAATTCAAAGCATGCAAATTTATTTTTCAAAGATAGCCTTTGAAAACATGTACATCCTTTTTTAAACATTAATACACATATTTATTTATATGTATAAAGTGCATTTCAGAGCACATTATTAAGAAACTGACGACTAAAAGACTAAGACAACTGCCTTGGTGAATAAAATAGAATTGAGTATTAAAACTGCACAAAATAAATAAGGCCACAAAATTAGATATTTCCCTTCTTTGGTTATCTCTGCATCCAGAACACAAACTGACAAAAAAGTTGACAATTGCATGTATAAAATGTGAATAAAATAAATATTACAACTGCACAAAATCAAAAAGGCCAACAAAATGAGATGTTTTTACCTAACCAGTCATTTGTGGAAGTCAGTGATGCAATTGGGCATGTGCTTTATTCTTGATCAGAGTTTCAAAGTCTGGGGTGACAGTGGAGAGAGCAACTCTCAGATCATGCTCAGTGTCCAGTCTGTTTCTGGACCAAAGTAGAGAAGCCACTGTTGTGTATGGCAAGTTGACACCAGGCACATCGCGGATGTGGGGACACACGCATGTCATGATGTCATCATGTTGTGATTATAAGAAGGGGCTAATGGCAGGAAACTGGGTTTTTGGCAACACGCCTCCAAACAGAGCAGAGCCTGTACCAGTTTGTGGCTAGCTTAATGCTATGTACTGTAACACGTGGTGTTCACAGTGAATGTAATAAAGTTTGGGTTCAGTACATCTCCTGCCTTTGCAGTCCTGTTTACATTGGTGACAAGGAGAAATCTTAATCTTCTGGAGGAAAGCTAATTATTTTCCTGAAGATGGAAGCGTGTCTGACGCCTCTGCCACTGTTCCTACTAACACCAGGTGAGCCGCCCATCCCGTGGCCCCATTGGTTTGAGTTGCTTCAGACATTTGCGTCGGTTAGGGGCCTAGCTAATGCTAGCAAGAGTCACCTACGTGCTGTGATATATTACAACCTTGGCCCTTAGGGACAGTGGGTGTTTTATGCACTGGGCCCTGCAGAGACCTTCAATGAATGTGCCACCTTGATGGCCGAGCATTTCACTGCCCCACAGAATGTGATGGCCAAGAGATTTGTGTTTTACCAGCACCAACAGCGACCGGATGAGCCATTCATACAGGACGTGGATACCCTTCGCTGTTTGGCTAGCACGTGCAACGTGGAGAACATGGAGGATGGGCTGATACAGTCACAGTTGGAGGAGTATGCCGTGAATCTGCTCATACAGTGCATGTCACTGGAGGAGCTGGACAGTGGTAGACACGGTGAGATGGCTACGGGTAGCCCTGTTGAGGACGCTGCACTGCCTATCAGAGATGAAGGAGATGGAATTAGTGGCAAAACTGGAGATGACTGCTCAGGTAGCATCGTGGCTGGCGGATCTTTGGCTGTGTTCCCCACAGTCAGCTCCGCTGGTATAGATGGTGGCCCCGGATACTGAGCCCACCAACCCCACACATTCTCAGGAGGGCCCCAAGGTATACACTGCAGGACAGCAGGGGACCACAGCACAACGACCCAGCAGTAAACTCAGTTTGGACGACAATGGCTCGAGTCTGCTGCACTCAGACGTGGATGCAGCCACTCCCTGCCTTGCACCACCTGCTGAACGGAACCGAGCAGAACTAGAGCAGCCACAAGAGCCCCAGTCCGCAGCCACATGGGACCCAGAGCTGGTCCACGTGCAGCACGAGCATTCTTGAGCTGCAGCCTTATCACAGGAGAGAGAGTATGATTTTGCAGACGTGGGTACTGTGGTGTTGTGAGTGTGGTTTGTGTGTGTGCTGCCATACCTGCCCCTGGTGTGACGTCAGGCAGGCACGGCCCTTGTACTTAAGTAGTTCTGTGTTCATAATAAAGGTGGCTGGTTGGTGTTGATGGTTCCTGAAGAAAAGACTCCGACTCTTATTATTCATACATAACATTTTGGCAATGAGGAACAAACCATGGCAGTGTATAGGCTACCTCAAACCCTAATTCCATTTCTGGAGTACACAAGAGAGCCAGTGATCATGTGACTGAAGTGGAGGGCTGCGTTTGATTATAACATCGAGGTGCTGGGTTTGAGCGGACTCGACGGGAGATGACGATGAGCACTTCTGGCCCACCATCTCAGTGTAGAGGGCCAAAGAATTCTCGCTACGCTAAGAGAGACGGATGTGTATGAGGATGCTGTTGAGCGGCTGGCTGAGTTCTTTGCTGGGCAGACGAACGCCATGGAGCTGTGGGTGGCGGGAGTTTTGGCGCTAAGGGAGGCTAGGCTAGCTAGCTTGAAGAAGCTAATGGCCCATTCGTTACCTATGGGCAGGCTAGCCGCAAAGCTAACTGTGTGCTGAAAAAGAGTTCCAAGCTGCTAGCTAGACTTCGTGGTGGGACCGGGACGTCGAGAGGGGGAGTCTCCAGTCACTGAAGACGGTGGGCCAGCTGCGAAGCACAGGAAGGTGGAGGACCAGAGCACTGATGAGCTGGACAGTGTGGTGTGCGACGACAGCGAAGAGGGAGAGCAGCAGGAGTCATCCCCACAGCTGGAGGCTGGACAACGGGAGAGCGGGACCATGGAAGCTGAGAGCCCGGGGGAAAAGTAGCGACAGTCGGGCGCAGAGATGATGAAACTGAGCGCTGGGATGAGGGTGCTGAGAGTAGCAACGAAGTGCCTGGGTTGGACAGGGACGCCGACGAGAGTGGTGCTGAGAGCCCCGAGGGAGAGCAGCCATGACCGGGCACGGAGACAGCGCAGCGGAGCACCTGGAATGAGGGGGCTTGGAGCAGCGGTGAGGTTCCTGAGGCAGTGAGTGGTGCTGATGAACAGGCTTCGGGCTATGCCGGAGTTCAGCCATGGGGGGCCGGTGTGTTTGGAGCCACGACGGCGGTGTTGAAGGTGGTCGGGAGTGGACCAATAGGCATGGAGGGATGGCGTGCCGGACAGCAGCACTGCGAGTCCCGGGCAAAGGAGCAGACGATGGTGAAGAGGGACACTCTTGGCCAGGGGTGTGCATGCCGTGCGACTGCCCGAGGCCTCCGAGCGTGGCTTATCTTCGGTGGACAAAGGAGTAGATGGTTTGGGGCTGTCCTGGGCTGTCCTGGGCCCCCGGGCCAGTTTTATCCCGGCTGCCAATGGACATCGGCATAACTTAAGTGTTAAAATGTAAATATGTACATATATATTGCTGGTGTGCATGGGAGGATATATGTGATGAGTTATGTGATTGTTTTATGTATTTTCAGAGACTAGGTCCGATTTTAGTTGTTTATTTGGATAAGTGTGTTAGGTGATTTTATTAGTTAATTATTCCCAGAGGAATAATTATTAATTATTAATAATTATTATTATTAATTATTACCCCAGAGGTAGAGGATATTCTAAGTGTGGATCAAGCAGGTTTCCGCAAGGACCGCAGTACAGGAGAACAAGTACTGGCCCTAACCACCTTCATCGAAAATGGCTTTGAGAGCAGACTGAAGACAGGGGCTGTGTTTCTCGACCTTACAGCCGCCTATGATACGGTCTGGCACAAAGGCCTCCTCCTGAAACTTATAAAGGCGATCCCTGCTTGGGCAACAGCAATTATAAAAACCCTGCTGACCAACCGAAGGTTCAGAGTCCACCTCAGTCAGAAGACAAGTGCATGGAGAATGCAGAAAAACGGACTCCCACAAGGCTCAGTTCTAGCTCCAACTCTGTTCAACCTCTACATAAACGACCTGCCTACTACAAAATCCCGCAAATTCACCTATGCAGACGACATCTGTTTGGCATTCCAAGCACCAAACTTTGAACCACTGGAACGGGTGCTCACGGAAGATCTTGCCAAACTGGACCAGTTCTGTAAAATCTGGCGCCTAAAACCAAGCCCAGCAAAAACCGTCTCCAGTGTATTCCATCTCCACAATGCAAAAGCTGCCAGAGAACTAAACATCCACCTGAGCGGACTCAAGCTTAAGCATGCCCCAAATCCAACTTATCTTGGAGTGACCCTTGATAGGACCTTATCCTTCAAGGAACATCTAAAGGGGACGGCTGCTAAGGTGAAGGTACGAAACAACCTGCTCTGCAAGCTCGCTGGTGCAAAATGGGGGGCGGCAGTCTCCACCCTGCGCACCTCAGCACTGGCCCTTTCATACTCTGTAGCAGAATATTGTGCCCCTGTCTGGTCCAGGTCATCTTACACACACCATGTAGACACCCAGCTCAACACAACCATGAGAACTATAACTGGAACAATCCGCTCAACACCACTCCCCTGGCTCTCTGTACTGTCAAACATAGCCCCTCCACACATCCGGCGAGCAGCATTAACTCAAAGGATGCTCCAAAAAGTTAAAGATTCTCCTCACTTACCAATCCATGCAGATATCTACACTCCACCCACTGCCCGACTTTCATCCAGACGGCCGATTTGGAAAAACCCTCCCCCAGCTGACTTTACCATCCAGACAGCTTGGCAAGAGGAATGGGAGACCAAGGAGGTCCCAAACAAACAGCTGGTGATAAACCCCAACCAACAGGTCCCGGGCACCAACCTCCCAAGGAGACAGTGGTCTACACTCAATCGCTTCAGGACTGGACATGGCCCCTGCTTGGCCAGCCTTTACAGATGGGGCAGTAGCCCTAGCCCACTGTGCGCATGTGGAGAGGAGCAAACAATGGAACACATCATAGAGGCTTGCCCGCTCCAAAGACTGGAAGGAGGATTACACACCCTCCATACAGCAAACCAGGAGGCAACTGCTTGGCTTAAGGACTTTGCATTCGCTAAATAAATAATAATTCCCTGTTCCTTAGTGCATGATTTGGGTCCTAAATTGGGGAGGGTCTCGATTGTGAGTGTGGTTTGCATTTTGTAAGAGGGAGGGGAATTGTGGTGTTGTGAGTGTGGTTTGTGAGTGTGCTGCCATACCCGCTCCTGGCATGACGCCAAGGGGGAACGGCCCTTGTATATAAATAGTTCTGTGTTCATAATAAAGGTGGTTGGTTGGTGTTGATGGTTCCTGAAGAAGAGACTCTGACTCTCATTCATACATAGCAGGGACAGCCCAAGATCAGAACACAGAGATTAAACACAGCACAGGGAGAGAGCGCAGACTGGACTCACCTTTGATCCTTTCCTGGCATCAGCCTCAAGGAGCTGCCGTGGAGCCACAGGAGAGGAAGTTCGTGGAGAATGGGGACCTCGGTGAACAACGACAACTCGGCGCGAGTCCCATCGCTGACGACAACAATACGTCACCGTGACCACAACCAGCACCAGGAGAGAGAGAACAGAAGTCGAACTCATCTCGCATCTTCACCGAGGATCAGCCTTCAGGGAGCCACTGCAGCACAGCCAAATCAAGAGTTCTTGGCCCAGCTGGACCCAACAGAGCATTGCCAACTGAGGGCATGCCCTGCCGCTGGCATGAATTGAATGCCGCCACAACAGCAACCAGCATCAGAGACAAGAGAGCAGCGAGGTACAGCCGAACACATTGCTGCTTGTAGTGCTTGATTGGCTTTGGGTACACTGATCCGAACACCCAGATAAACTGCAGATGCTCCCATCACCACCTATGCTGATTTCTGTGCATTTGGGCCCAGCCACTTTCCAGATGGCCAATGATTCGAGATGGCATGCCAGTCATCTGCGGAAGGTGAAAGTAGCAGATGCCCCAGATCGAGCAGCTGGAACCGATCCAGTCAGTGTAGGACCCCGACTGGGACTTTGCTGATGAGAGAGCACACCCAGGTCTGCCTCAGCCGGCGTATCCAGGGCCGCGCCCACCACGGGCTCGCCAAAGGCCCTCTGAACTCAAACCACAAAAAAGGACTCTGTTTTTATGAAATGTGCATACTGTAATGTTATGGGCTTTTTGAGGGGGGAGGTAAATGTTGTGTATGGCCATGTTGACACCAGGCACGTCGTGGACACGGGGACGCATGCACGTCATGACGTCATCATGCCGTGATAAAAAAAAAGGGGCTAACGGCAGGAGACTGGGTTTTTGGCACCACACCTTCCAACAGAGCACAGCCTGTACCAGTTTGTGGCTAGCTTAATGCTATGTACTGTAACACGTGGAGTTCACAGTGAATGTAATAAAGTTTGAGTTCAGTACAGCTCCTGCCTCCGCAGTCCTGTTTGTCCAGACATATCAGCCACATTAACACAAATACGTTGTGCTGAATGGTAGCATTATATTGACTGCATGAATGGCAAGAGATGGATACTCAACCATCACATCGCTGCACCAAAAGTGGGATAGGCTTACCTCGCCAAATCTCTCTGTGATGTTCTCAGCTCCTGGAGTCATCTCTGAAAAAAACTCCACCGGCTTGCCTTTGCATGTGGGATGTTCAGTTTCTAAATGGCACTTAAGTTTGGATGGTTTCATGCTCTAGTGTGCCAGCACTTTACTACAAATTACACTTTGTGGCTTCTGCCCCTTTTTTATCCTCATTGTATGAAAATCCACATTTCAAATACTCTGGGTCATATTTGTGCTTCGCCATCTCACCTCTGAATAGAAACACAAACTTGAAAGAAGTAAACGTCAATCAAATGATGGATACTATGCCTACTGCACCTCTCTGACAAATGCCTGTCAAAATAAAAGTTTTTTCAAAATAAGACAAGTCCGACTTCAGATGAAACTGAACCACAAAATATTGTTTATTTTTTGACCTGTTGTCTGCAACCTACTCAAAACTGGTCTGCAACCCACTTTTGGGTCATGACCCATCAGTTGAGAATCACTAGTGAATGAAATTTTCAGTTTAGATTTTGAACAGCACTACAACATGGCTGATTCACTATATATTACACTATATGGGCAAGGAGCGACCATTTCAAACACAGCATTCGGCTTTCCATGGACCACTGCACAAAGACTTCCGTGTTTTATGTGTTCTGGCTCCATCACATCTGGTTTCTATGTTCTACGAGAGGGGGCTAAAAAGTTCACAGTGGTCAAATTTTACCAAATGTGGTTTATTTCTTCAAGGAATCAAAGCACGGCAACACCGATGGAGGAAGTGTGTGGACTGAAGAGCAGACTATGTTGAAAAATAAACCACATTTGGACAAATTTTACCACTATGAACTCCCCCCCCCCCCCCCCCCGTTCACTGGTGAATGATTGTCTGCCTCTCTGTGTTGGCCCTGCGATGGACTGGCAATCTGTCCAGGGTGTACTTTTTCTCTCGCCCAGAGATGCTGGGATAGGCTCCAGCCCCCCACAACCCGAAAAGGATGAAGCATTAGAAGATGGATGGATGGATTTTCTGTGGATTAGTAAGGTGATAAATATTCACTGCTATAAAGGTGGGGACCATGGAAAATAACTTTCAAATTATTTTAAGCTAACACAAGCTTTTATTTTGTTATAATCAACAGAAACTTAGCTTTTGTTGGTGTGGTGCCAATGGTAACTGAGGATGTTAAAGTCTTAATTTTTCACTGTCAGATAAAAAGGATGGAAATAATAAAGGATGGATTATTAGGTGTAAATGACTGTTTCACTGCTTTGGATTTGTTCTGTTGACATGATATACAGTGATGTTAAAAAGTGTTTGCCCCCCTTCCTGATTTCTCATTTTTTGTATGTTTGTCACACTTAAATGTTTCAGATCATCAAACAAATTTAAATATTAGACAAAGATAACACAAGTAAACACAAAATGCAGTTTTTAAATGAAGATGTTTATTATTAAGGGAAATAAAAAATCCAAACCTACATGGCCCTGTTTGAAAAAGTGACCCCCCCCCCCCGTTAAAACATAAATTAACTGTGGTTTATCACGTCTTTGGAAAGCTGAGTTGAATTTCTCAAGTCACACCCTGGCCTGATTACTGCCACACCCGCTCTCAATCTAGAAATCACTTAAATAGGACCTGCATGACAAAATGAAGTAGACCAAAAGATCCTCAAAAGCTAGACATCATGCTGTGATTCAAAGACATTAAGGAACAAACGAGAAACAAAGTAATTGAGCTCTATCAGTCTGGAGAAGGTTACAAAGCCATTTCTAAATCTTTGGGACTCCAATGAACCACAGTGAGAACCATTATCCACAAATGGCGAAAATGTGGAACAGTGGTGAACCTTCCCAGGAGTGGCCGGCTGACCAAAATTACCCCAAGAGCACAGCAACAACTCATCCAAGAGGTCACAAAAAAACCCCCAAAAAAACACACAACAACATCCAAAGAACTGCAAGCCTGACTTGCCTCAGTTAAGGTCAGTGTTCATGACTCCATCATAAGAAAGAGACTGGGCAAAAATGGTCTGCATGCAGAGATCCAAGACAAAAACCAGTGCTGAACAAAAAGAACATAAAGGCTCATCTCAGTTTTGACAGAAAACATCTTGATGATCCCCAAGACTTTTTGAAAAATACTCTGTGGACTGATGAGACAAAAGTTGAACTTTTTGGAAGGTGTGTGTCCCATAACATCCGGCGTAAAAGTAACACAGCATTTCAGGAAAGGAACATCATACCAACAGTAAAATATGGTGGTGGTAGTGTGATGGTCTGGGGCTGTTTTGCTGCTTCAGGACCTGAAAGACTTGCTGTGGTAAATGGAACCATGAATTCTGCTGTCTACCAAAAAATCCTGAAAGACAATGTCCGGCCATCTGTTCGTGACCTCAAGCTGAAGCACACTTGGGTTCTGCAGGAGGACAATGATCCAAAACACACCAGCAAGTCCTCCTCTGAATGGCTTAAGGTGTGTTCACACCAAATGTGAATGGGTGGTGCAAATCCATACAAAGTGAATGGGAAGACATGAGTACGTGCAAATTTGCATCATCGCACATTCGCGTCTGCTAGCTAGAAAGCAGATGGAGTAAAATTATCACCATTGAAGAGTATCCTAATTAGAAAATGAAACTCACTCACCGTGACACAGGAGGACTGGGAACTCTTCAGCTGAATCAGGATTTTGGAGTTATTTACCCATGGCTTCTGGCCATGGACGTCTTAGCAAGCTAGCAACATAAACACCCATCATCTGTGAAGTTTTGCAGGCTTGAGACAACATTTTCAGGTGAGCCCCGGCCGGATAATGTAAACCTAAGCATGACGTTATTTTGGGAATTTCCACCGCAGGTTGAACACAGCTGCAGAAGTTTTAAAGACGACTTTGCCTGTCTGCATCTCACTATTCATGTCTGGTGGCGTGTTTACATTGATTTATAATGTAATCGTGCAGTGCGGAAAATTCGCCTGTTCGCGTTTGGTGTGAACGCACCTTGTTTCACTTCCGGTGCCACACGAGTCGGCTGCCTTTTGCAACAGTGGCTCAATTCTGAGTCTTTTTTTTTTTTCCTTCCTCTCTCTTTTTGATCCGGTTTTTCACTCCATTTAAATCACGGACACACAGATCGTCCCAAATGTCTCCCGAGCCGGTGGACGGAGCCACTGTTTATAGCAGGAGACGGTACAGCAGGGAAGAGCTGCTAGCACTCAACCGCTACCCGGTGCTAACGGAAACATTCGACATACCGGGAGAACTGAGGCGAAAACGCCGTGGTTGCCAGGTTGGAATAAGGTGGAAGACAAGAAATATAAGGTACAGACCCTCCCTTCCATCCGTTGTCATGGGGAATGTACGGTCGTTACTGGGAAAGGTAGATGAGCTAGTGGCTATCTCCGGCTACGATAGCATATACCGGGAATGCTCTCTCCTTTTGTTTACGGAGACGTAGCTATCTGAACTAGCAACAGATGCAAACATTGAGCTGGAGGGTTTCCACGCGATACGGGCAGACCGAACACCAGACAGTGGCAAAGCAAGGGGCGGTGGAGTGATAATGTATGTTAACAACAACTGGTGCAGACCGGGACATATCACTGTTAAATAACGACACTGCAGCAAAGACATTGAGTTGCTAGCTGTTAGCATGCGGCCTACATATCTCCTGAGGGAATACTCACACGTGATCTGCATTGTTATTTATGCAAATCTGACGGCGAACGCTGGGACAGCGCGTGACGTCATCCATTCAGTAACCGGCAGGCTGCAGACAGAACACCCAGATGCTCTTCTCCTCATCTCAGGCGATTTCAACCATGTTTCACTGTCTTCCATTCTACCCACGTTTACCCAGTATGTCACATGCCACACTAGAGACAATAAAACACTGGACTTATTCTACGCAAACACTAAGGAGGCGTACACCTCATTACAACTCCCCCCACTCGGGAGATCGGATCACAACTTGGTTCATCTCCGGCCGGTGTACAAACCCCTAGTGCACAGACAACCTCCGGCCATGCGCACAGTGAAGTTATGGTCTGAGGAGGCAATGGACACTCTAAAGGGCTGTTTTGAAACCACCGCCTGGGAGCAGCTCTGCGATCCACATGGTGAGGACATCGATGGCCTCACTCACACCATCACGGACTACATCAGCTTCTGTGTGGACAACACCGTTCCCACCAAGACCATACGGTGTTGCTCAAACAACAAACCCTGGATCAACCCTGAGATTAAAAACACTTCTGAGAGAGAAGAAGAGGATCTTCAGGTCGGGGAACAGGGAGATGCTGAAGTCCGTACAGAGGGAGCTGAGGAGAAAGATCAGAGAAGGCAAGGACAGCTTCAGGAGGAAGATGGAGGACAAGCTACAACCATCTCTGGGCTCCAGAATACCTCCCCCCAGGCCACGGGGGGCAGGGAGTGGGCGAACAATCTGAATCTGTTTTTCAATAGGTTTGACAAACCGCCCTCCCCCCTGACTGCACAACAACCACTGCTGCCTCTAAAGACATCAAGTCCTGCTGCCCACTCCCCACTCCACCAACACCCCCCCACTCCCAACACACAGCCCTCCAACCTGACCCTCACTAAGTCCCAGGTGAGGACGGAGCTGAGGAAGATCAAGGCGAGGAAGGCGTCGGGACCGGACGGCATCAGCGCAAAGCTCCTCAAGTCCTGCGCAGACCAGCTGTGTGGGATTGTGGAGTACATCTTCAACTTCACTTCCGCCCTCCAAAGAGAGCAGACACTTTTCCTCCCAGCTCCGGCTCCTTATCTCTCTCCTTCCCTAACTGACTGGATCCCAGCTTGCTATTGTCTGTCTGCATGTCTTTACTGCTGATTATCGAACGAAATTACGGATTTAATAAGCTGGGCTTTGAACGCAATTGACACTGTTTTTTCAACGAGAAAATCTGACCCGGGGGAGCCGATTTGCCCCGCAGGAACAGCTGCTGCGGGTTATTTGAAGGACACAAGCAATTGGAAACTCTTGTGCCTGTGTGATCTCTCTATCGAAGATATTGAAGATTTATACCTTTTCGGAGCAATGGTCATCGAAATTCTACTGATTAGTTCTGGGATTGTTCTGGTGTACCACAAATTGAAGAAGATGGACGGAGCCTATCAAAAAGCGGACCCGGCGAGGCTCACCCATCAAATTGACCAACTGGGCAGGACTCTGACAGCGGCTAATGGAGAACTGTACAGGAAAATGGATTACATCATGATCACGCTGAGAGCCGTCCATGAATCGATTTCAACGCCTGGCCATGAAGGATTTGAGCACTGAATCTGTAAGAGAATAGAAAGTTTTTTCTCTGAAGTCAGTGCTATTTGACCTGTTTTGATGCCCTCAGCACTCAGTCCTCCAGATTATCTTCAGTATATTTGTTTTCATAACATGGCGGGCAGCATTTGACTCTCAAGGACAGCCAGCTGTCTGGCAAACTATTCCATCTGCCGTGCCAAAGATATGCGCCTCTGCTCAGACGGTAGGCATAACATCTGCTGCGGGAAGAGACTTTTGTTGTCCTCCAACTGATATCACTGATTGCACTCAACACACTCACACACACTGACTCACTATACTGACTTGAAGATTCATTCACTCACTGCTCTCTTTGTGTCATTGTATGAATTCTATTGTCTGCTAATTGTGCATTGAGAGTTTTTTTCTTGTAATCATAATATCGATCATATATGAACTTTATTCTGACAAACAATGCTTTTTTCTCTTTCCTATTGTGTTTACCCCCCCTCTTCCCCATTGCTTCCTGTTCCCTTTCTGCTGACAGGCGCCTCATGGCTGCCGTGTCATTGAAAATGTCACCTATGACGTTCTCAGTGTCAAGTCAAATCCCTCGTATATTTACCAGTTATTTACTTGTGAATGTACTTGGCAATAAATCTTTTTCTGATTCTGATTCTGATCTGAGCCTGAAGCTGGGGAGGGTACCACAGCTGTGGACCACAGGGAACGGTTTTGGCTCCCTTCCTGTTCACCCTTTATACTGCGGACTTCTCACACAACACAACACACTGCCATCTACAGAAGTTCTCTGATGACTGCGATCGTTGGCCTCATCTCCAATGGAGATGACGCTGAGTACAGAGGGTTTATCCAGGACTTCGTGGACTGGTGCCATCGGAACTGCCTCCAGATCAACGCGAGGAAAACTAAGGAGCTGGTGGTGGACTGCCGCAGGCAAGGACAACCCCTCACAGCACCAGTAAATATACAGGGAACAGACATTGAGATGGTGACATCCTACAAGTACCTGGGTGTTCATCTGAACAATAAACTAGACTGGTCACACAATACTGACGCACTCTATAAGAATGGACAGCGCAGGCTGTTCCTACTGAGGAGACTCAGGTCGTACAAGGGGCGCTGCTGAAGACATTCTATGACACGGTGGTGGCATCAGCCACCACTTTTGGAGTGGTCTGCTGGGGCAGTGGCGTTATGGCAGCCGATAGGAAGAGACTGAACAAACTGATCAAGAAAGCTAGCTCTGTCCTGGGGCAGCGCCTTGACCCAGTGGAGGAGATGGGAGAGAGAAGGATGGTGGCTAAACTGTCATCTCTGCTGGAGTCCGAGTTCCACCCTATGCAGGACATACTGAATGCACTGAGGAGCTCATTTAGCAGCAGACTACATCATCCTAGGTGCACAACCGAGAGGTTTCGCAGATCCTTCCTACCTACGGCTGTCAGACTGTATAACCTAAGCAGGACTGCTCGCAGAGATAGCAAAAAGACGTGACAACCTAATAGTATTGAATGCAAAAGGTTAGGTTAATTGGAGACTCTAAAGTGGCCCTAGGTGTGAGTGTGTGTGTGAATGGTTAAGGGATAGCGCCGTAGCGTGGCTGCTCATCCATCCAGGTGGTGGATACCCTCAATTTCCCCTCTGGGGATCAATAAAGTATACTAAATCTAAAAAAATACTAAATCTAAAAAAAGACGCAATAAACTTATACAGTGGTCCCTTCCGACATACAACTAGGAAAATACCGGTTGCTATGGAGGGTGAGAATATGTATGGGTACATAATCATACCATGTAGGATAACTAAGTAGACTGTTGTGCTGTTTCATCCCATCTAGCTACAATGCTCTGCACTGTGTGTCTATATATATATATATATATATATATATATATATATACAGTGGGGTAAAAAAGTATTTAGTCAGCCACCAATTGTTCAAGTTCTCCCACTTAAAAGATGAGAGAGGTCTCCAATTTTCATCATAGGTATACCTCAACTATGAGAGACAAAATGAGAAAAAAAAATCCAGAAAATCACATTGAAGGATTTTTAATGAATTAATTGGTAAATTCCTCAGTAAAATAAGTATTTGGTCAATAACAAAAGTTCATCTCAATACTTTGTTATATACCCTTTGTTGGCAATGACAGAGGTCAAGCGTTTTCTGTAAGTCTTCACAAGGTTTTCACACACTGTTGCTGGTATTTTGGCCCATTCCTTCATGCAGATCTCCTCTAGAGCAGTGATGTTTTGGGGCTGTCGCTGGGCAACACAGACTTTCAACTCCCTCCAAAGATTTTCTATGGGGTTGAGATCTGGAGACTGGCTAGGCCACTCCAGGACCTTGAAATGCTTCTTACGAAGCCACTCCTTCGTTGCCCAAGCGGTGTGTTTGGGATCATTGTCATGCTGAAAGACCCAGCCAAGTTTCATCTTCAGTGCCCTTGCTGGTGGAAGGAGGTTTTCACTCAAAATCTCACGATACATGGCCCCATTCATTCTTTCCTTTACATGGATCAGTAGTCCTGGTCCCTTTGCAGAAAAACAGCCCCAAAGTATGATGTTTCCACTCCCATGCTTCACAGTAGGTATGGTGTTCTTTCTCCTCCAAACACGACAAGTTGAGTTTTTACCAAAAAGTTCTATTTTGGTTTCATCTGACCATATGACATTCTCCCAATCCTCTTCTGGATCATCCAAATGCTTTCTAGCAAACTTCAAATGGGCCTGGACATGTTCTGGCTTAAGCAGGGGGACACGTCTGGCACTGCAGGATTTAAGTCCCTGGCGGCGTAGTGTGTTTCTGATGTAGCCTTTGTCACTTTGGTCCCAGCTCTCTGCAGGTCATTCACTAGGTCCCCCCATGTGGTTCTGGGATTTTTGCTCACCATTCTCGTGATAATTTTGACCCCACGGGGTGAGATCTTGTGTGGAGCCCCAGATCGAGGGAGATTATCAGTGGTCTTGTATGTCTTCCATTTTCTAATAATTGCTCCCACAGTTGATTTCTTCACACCAAGCTGCTTACCTATTGCAGATTCAGTCTTCCCAGCCTGGTGCAGGTCTACAATTTTGTTTCTGGTGCCCTTTGACAGCTCTTTGGTCTTGGCCATAGTGGAGTTTGGAGTCTGACTGTTTGAGGTTGTGGACAGGTGTCTTTTATACTGATAACGAGTTCAAACAGGTGCCATTAATACAGGTAACGAGTGGAGGACAAAGGAGCCTCTCAAAGAAGAAGTTACAGGTCTGTGAGAGCCAGAAATCTTGCTTGTTTGTAGGTGACCAAATACTTATTTTACTGAGGAATTTACCAATTAATTCATTAAAAATCCTTCAATGTGATTTTCTGGATTTTTTTTTCTCATTTTGTCTCTCATAGTTGAGGTATACCTATGATGAAAATTGGAGACCTCTCTCATCTTTTAAGTGGGAGAACTTGCACAATTGGTGGTTGACTAAATACTTTTTTGCCCCACTGTATATACAGTGATCCCTCACTTATCGCGGTTAATGGGTTCCAGAACCGACCGCGAAAAGTGAAAAACCGCGAAGTAGCGTCACCCCAATGACGTCATCCATAAACAATACGTACGTTCATTCTCTCACTCTCATATGATACGTGTGTGTGTGTGTGTACGTGTACATACATACGTAGATGTAAACAAAGTGTACATAAATATGTTTTTAGAACTCTTTTATTCTTATAACAAGATACGTAACTCAAGATGAAAATGATTTACTGCACAGGTTAATGAGAGCTTTACTGCTCCTCAGGTGACGCCTCATCGTGAGGTGCTGGAGGCGCAGGATCATCGAGGGCAGCTTCCGATAGAGCTGAAGCTGCAGGAGGTGGCATAGTGGCTCGACGGGAAGACTATTTCGCACAAAATGGCACAAGAGAACAGCAAAAAGTTCCACGCGGCGAGACTAAGTAACACGAGCGATAAAAAGCAATGAATGCGGTCTTCCTTCCCTTCATGGGTGCTCGGCAGGGAGAGGAGGTGGGTGAGACATCTCGGCCAATCAGCTTGCGGGGTGAAACGTCTCGGCCAATCAGCTTGCGAGATTTCCGAGCCCAGCCAACACAACAACAGCGAACAGAGAGTTGTGCGGCTCTCCGTGTTGACACCTGATGGTCTAATGTAGTCTCCCTGCCTTCTGCTAGCGCCCGCCCATTATTTCTCAATTTTGAATTTTTGATGAATATTTTTGAAAAATCCGCGATGCACTGAGGGCGCGAAAGGTGAAGCGCGAAGTAGCGAGGGATCACTGTATATATTTATTTATATGTACATATGTATACTTGCTGCTCTTGTTTTTTTTTTCTCTTGCCTTCTGATTGTTGCTCTGAGTGTTGCTATCCCTGTGCTGTTGCAATCCTGGAATTTCCCCATTGTGGGACTAATAAAGGCTTATCTTATCTTATCTTATCTTATCTTATCTTATCTTACCTTAAAGAAAAACAAAATGAAGACTTTGGAGTGGCGTAGTCAAAGTCCTGACCTGAATCTGATTGACATGCTGTGGCATCACCTTAAAAAGGTGGTTCATGCTTGGAAACCCCCCAATGGGGCTGAATTACAACTATTCTGTGGAATAATTATTTTATGAGTTATTTCATGAGTGGGCCAAAATTTCTCCACAGTGCTGTAAAAGACTCATTGCCAGTTACAGCAAATGCTTGATTGCAGTTGTTGCTGCTTAGGGTGGCCCAACCAGTTATTAGGTTTAGGGAGCAATCACTTTTTCACACAGGGTCATGTAGGTATGGATTTGATTCCCCTTAACAATAAAAACCTTCATTTAAAAACTGCATTTTGTGTTAACTTATGTTATCTTTGTCTAATATTTAAATTTGTTTGATGATCTGAAACATTTATGTGTGACAAACATACAAAAAAATGAGAAATCAGGAAGGGGGGCAAACACTTTTTCACATCACTGTATCTAAATAAAGCTGGTTCATGAGTAGCTTCAGCCTTTTATTGGCTGTTTATTATTCATTTAATGAAAAAAGTTTTTGGGGGGGCTAATATTTCTACACAGTTTAATTTCCTCTGTTGATAGTTTTGCTGGAGCTGGAACTGCCAGTCTAGCCAGGGATTCATTTTAAAAATAATTTCAGAAAAAACCTAAGAGGACCAACCAAAAGAGGACCAACTCTTTACCCTCTCGAGAATCCTTGAGGGTTCGTGGGAGTTTGCCCAACCAGTTTACATGTGTTTTGTGGACTTGGAGAAGGCATTCAATCGCGTCCCTCGTGGTCTTTTGTGTGTGTGTGTGGGGGTGCTTCAGGAGTATGGGGTATCGGGTTTGTTGTTAAGAGCTATCCAGTCTCTACACGACTGTTGTGAGAGTTTGATTGGTATTGCCAACACTTAGTCAGACTCATTCCCAGTGAGAGGTAGACTCTGCCAGGGCTGCCCTTTGTCACCGATCCCGTTCATAATTTTTATGGACAGGATTTCTAGGCATAAGATAAGATAAGATAAGATAAGATAAGCCTTTATTAGTCCCACAATGGGGAAATTCCAGGATTGCAACAGCACAGGGATAGCAACACTCAGAGCAACAATCAGAAGGCAAGATAAAAAAAGGGAAACAAGAGCAGCAAGTATACATATGTACATATAAACATAAATATCTATATCTATATATACAGTATATCTATCTATCTATCTATATATATATATATATATATATATATATATATATATATATATATATATATATATATATATATACAGACACACAGTGCGGAGCATTGTAGCTAGATGGAACAAATATGCAGATACATAAACACACACAGTACGGAGCATTGTAGCTAGATGGAATAAATATGTAAATATATAAACACACACAGTGTGGAGCATAGTAGCTAGATGGAATAATATGTATATATATATATATATAACCAAGGAACCGTAGCCAAGGAACGGCGGGTGTCATGCTTGGTGACCACAGGATCTCATCTCTGTTGCTTGCAGATGATGTTGTCCTGTTGGCTTCATCCAGAAAGGACCTACAGGTCTTAGTGGAACGGTTTGCTAATGAGTGTGAAGCGGTTGGGATGAGAATCAGTACCTCCAAGTCCGAGTCCTTGGTCCTCAGCTGGAAAAAGGTGGATTGTCCTCTTCGGGTTGGAGACAAGCTCCGGCCCCAAGTGGAGGAGTTTAAGTATCTCGGGGTCTTATTCACAAATGAGGGGAGAATGGAGCGAGAGATTGACAGATGGATCGGAGCAGCATCTGCAGTGATGCGGACGTTGTACCGGTCCGTTGTGGTGAAGAGGGAGCTAAGCTCTAAGGCAAAGCCTTAGATTTACCAGTCAATCTACGTTCCTACCCTCACCTATGGTCATGAGCTTTGGGTAATGACCGAAAGAATGAGATCACAGATACAAGCGGCTGAAATGAGCTTTCTCTCTAGGATTGCTGGACTCACCCTTAGAGATAGGATGAGGAGCTCAGTCTTCCAGGAGAGGCTCAGAGTAGAACCACTGCTCCTCCACACTGAAAGGAGCCAGTTGAGGTGGTTCGGGCATCTGATCAGGATGCCTCCTGGACGCTTCCCACTTGATGTGTTTTGGGCACGTCCCACTGGGAGGAGACCCCGGGGCAGACCTAGGACTCGCTGGAGAGACTACGTCTCCCAGCTATCCTGAGAATGTCTTAGTATCCTCTCTAAAATGCTGAAGCAGGTGGCTGGGGAGAGGGAAGTCTGGGCTTCTCTGCTTTAACTGCCGCCTCCGCGACCTGGACCTCCGGAAAAGCAGTAGAAGATGGATGGATGGATTATTATTATTATTGATTGTGTAATGCATTTATGTTTTTTTTTGTTATTTATATAATAATATTAATAATAACAGATTTATAGCCTGTATGAGTGCCTCAGTGGACATAGCGGAAACAGTCAGGATTTAATGACAGCAAATCATCCACAATAAAAGCAGCAGTAAGCAGTGAAGACAGGGGCCAGAATCACAAGACAAGGAAGTCATGGTGGCATACAGCCATGTGTAAACATGACTGGTCGTGACAGATTAACTACATCTAATATTCAGTGAAAATAGGACTGATGAGAATAGAAAAAATAAATCTTATTTCCAAATGAGAAACTGTGACATAAAGTGTTCTCTCAGCATCAGGGTAGTCACAATAGTAAAATTAAAGTATGATCCTGACGGCAAGATGCATCTTTACACTATTAGCTTCTTTTTTAACACTGATCACAGTCAGTAGTGTTTAAAACAACATTACAAGTTTTCTCCAATGTAAACAGTAGCCCTGAATGATATTAGTAACAGTTTAAACAAGGAGCTTCGTCCAAATCATTGTAAAACTGTGAAAGTGTAAAGTTCTGTCATAAAACTGTGATGCTGAGCAAAGCAGGACACAGCCATTCTTGGAGCATTGTCTTGCCTGTCCTTGGGAAAAGCTCCAAATTAATTTTTTTTTATGGACACTCCTAATAAATCTTCTTTGATCTACTTTAATGATGTGTATATTGTAAATACAAACCAGATGAGGAGGAGCCAGATGATTTACAACCAGATATACCTCACATGGTTCAGTGCAAGTTCCATTGGGGATTATATCGTATAGTGTAGGGATCAACCACGAATTCAGAGTGGGGGTGATATTTGTGTAACAGCATTTCATTCTACTTTCTTTTTGACATGATTGCACTTGATCGGAGAGGCCTAGGCCAGTGATTTTTGATACTACCAGCTAATATTGAGCTACTCAGTCTGTTCAGATGGACCATGTCGGATTTATAGAAAGAAAAATGGTTCCAAAACAGACTGAAATTGTCAATGAAACCAAAGTTGTGGGCAGGGCAGGAATGCTGGAGCCAGTTACTGAGACTGAGTAGTCTGCTAAATTGCTGAGCACCTTGAGACAACGTTGGAATAGGGCCACTAATAAAAACAGCTTTTCCACAGCTTTTTATGAAGCTAAAAAGCTTGTCAAAGTCAAGTTTAGTTAGCTCAGATTGCTGACGACGAATGTCATGACAACCCACATGAAGGATAATTCTGGTTATACTGTAGATAAAGGGAGTGACTGGAGCAACCATGGTAATTTATTCAGCAAAGCAGATGTGGTGATTCCAGGAAAACAGTGAGTCACAGCAAAAGAGAATCTGATACTTCTGATTATACTGTCTACAACAATCAAACACTGTGGGGGTGAAAGGGGGGGGGTGACTTACAGTTAGAAGATTGCCCTGTACAGGCTGCGTGAACCTGGCTGTTAGTAGTTTGGGATGCAGGAACAACAGCTGGCAGTGGATGCAGGCCGTCAGCACCCGTGTTTGGAAAAGGTAGTCCACCAGAGCATCTAAGCACCGCTTCCCTCAGAATCCGACGGCGGGTGTTGGAAGTTGCCTTCCAGGAAGGCAGATGATGTTTAGAACTATCAACCATCTTGTTCTGCTTACGATGTTGCTCTGTCAATGCTGCTGGCTCAGACTGCACTAACTCCTCCAGTGAGCTCCACCACTGAGAAGGCATCTGGGGCTTGCAGATAGTACCTTGCTTTCGCCTACTGTCAGCCGGGGCTGGAGTGAAGTTTGCCTCAGCTCACAAAGCTCTGACTTGATGGTTGACAGATGTGGATGGCTGTTGGAAATGGAGAGGTGGGAGAGGGACGACATTTGATTTCAAGTAACCCATGGCACCTTCTGCGGGGCCTGACAAAGGGATCCAGCGTAGAGCTAGCTGGGATTTTGTGTCTCGTACTAAGCTGAAGCCAGTGGTTATGGCTGTCGCTGGAAACCATCGCAGGAGTGCATACTGTAGTTGGAGCCTTGGGAGCGCAAAGGGAATCAGCGGCTGCACTGTTAGCTTGGAGAGGAATAGTATCGGCTAGCTTTTCAGGAGTCGCACACATAAGTTGTTTTTCTAGGATTACAGTGTCCAGAAACCTCTCAGCCTCCTGGATTTTATGAAGAGTAGAAATTCTTTCCTCAAGATCCATAATTTTCATGCTGTGGTTGACGTAACTTTCACACCAACTCCTCAGCCAAGCACATACACCAAATGTAACCCGTGCTGGCAAAATGAGTGACTTTGAGGAAATTATCAAAACTGAGGTAACTTTTTTCCATATTCTGTATTGACAGACCTTCAAAATGATATTTAATTTGGAGGAAGTGCCCAAAAATGGACCCAGAAAAAGCCGATTTGTTTGTATTTTAGCTAGTTTTAAAACTTGCGTTCGATTGATCAGGAGTTATGTCTTCTGCCAAAACATATGTATTTTTAGAAAGTATGATTTCTCTTCACAATGATACCAGGAACTCACAGGGGTTTTCCCGGGACTTGCTGCTAGCAAACCACGAAAGAGTCATGATTTATGACTTCCTCTGCCTGTAGCTCGTAATGACGCGGTGTGCATTCCGACTCATTTTGCCAGCATGGGTCACAAATGTCTGAACCTGTGGTTCCTCTTGTAACAATACATTGTCTGTATGGTGAAACTAACCTGTCTCATGACAGTCTAAACCCAGCTCACAGGCAGCACGGTGGTACATTTATTAGCATGCTTACCTTACAGCTAGTAGGTTCCAAGCTCAAATCCACAGGCTGGCAGAGGTGGGAATCTTTTGGTGTAGAGTTTGCATGTTCTCCCTGTGCTGTGGGCACTTACCATTTCCTCCCACAATCCAAAGACATATATTTTAGGTTATTAGGTGATTCTAAATTGTCCATAGGTATTAGTCCCTGGTAAGTCATTAGGATAGATAGATAGATAGATAGATAGATAGATAGATAGATAGATAGATAGATAGATAGATAGATAGATAGATAGATAGATAGATAGATAGATAGATAGATAGATAGATAGATAGATAGATAGATAGATAGATAGATAGATAGATAGATAGATTTTATTCATCCCAAACTGGGAAATTACAGTGTAACAGCAGTAGACGACCAAAATGACAGAAATACACACAGCATATAACAAAAGGGATTACCCAGGGAAAGTAAAACTGTGTACATAACTTAATATATACATCATAGATGATGACCCGTATAGATAGATACATCGTTCTCACTGTACAATACAAGAATATCAGGCGCAGGGTGAAATGTGAGGTACCAATTAGACTGCAAGGTGCAGTATGGCAGAAGAGTTATGACCAGAGATCAACATTAGAGTGAGTTATTGTATAGTGAAATGGCATGCGTCAGGAAAGATTTCTTGTACCTGACCGTTCAGCAGCGGAGCTGTAGCACTCTGCTGGAGAATGTGCTCCGCTGTCTGTCCATTGTGTGCTGGAGAGGTTGATCAGGGTTGTCCATGTTGGATTACAGTTTATTCAGTGTCCTCCTCTCCACCACACTGTCAAAGGTCTCCAGCCTGAGACCAATTACAAAGCCAGTCTTCTTGATAATCTTGTCAATTCTGTTGGTGTCACTGGCTTTGATACTGCTACCCCAACAGACAGCAGCAAAAAAGATGGCACTGGCAACAACAGCCTAGTAGAAAAGCTCCAGTATCTTGTTGCACATGTTAAAGGATCTCAGCTTCCTCAGAAAGTAGAGTCTGCTCATCCCCTTCTTGTACGCAGCATCAGTGTTCGATTTCCAGTGAAGTCTGTTGCTTATCACCCAGGTATATGTAATCCTCCACTACCTCCACACCCTACCCCTAATTTGCAATGGCTGTGAAGGTGTCCTCTTCTTCCTGAAGTCAATCATCATCTCTCTGGTATTGCGGTCATTCAGCCTCAGGTGATTCTGCTTGGTCCACTCCACAAATCTGTCTACCGGTGCCCTGTACTCCCCCTCCTCTCCCCCTTTTATACATCCAACAACAGCCAAGTTATCAGAGAATTTCTGCAGGTGCCATGACTCAGTGTTGTACTAAAAGTCGGTGGTGTATAAGGTGAAGAGAAAAGGAGAAAGCACAGTCCCCTGTGGAGCTCCTGTATCACTAACCACCACATCAGACAAGACACTGCCCAGCCAGACAAACTGTGGCCTTCCTGTCAGGTAGTCAGTAATCCAGGAGATCACAGAGCTGTTGACCCCCATCCCCCACTGTAATGGTTCAGGCTGCACACAATGGCAACACACAGGTCGTGCACCTTGTTCGGTCACTTCTCCACCTTCCTCTCCTCGGCAAACCTTTTTTTCTTGCAGTTTGCCCAAATCTAGCAAACCCATGCAAATAGGTTGCTCCCGACTGCCTTTAGTAGGGCGTCACTGACGCTCAGCTGAAGGTCTCAGCATTTACTGGGTGGGGGCCAGTCATGGGGTAGATGCCCGATGAATCCAAAAGACACCGTCCGCCCATCATTGTAGGGACAGGAGGGCATAGTTTCAAAACACCCTCAAACTAAACTTTTACTTGCCATCCACATCTTGCTGGCCAACTCTCATCACACTGGGTTTGCTCTGGTGGAGGGACAGTACCGACTTTGATCTCAGAGAGTCTGGCAGCCCGGCTGGATGTTCCATGCACAGTCCTCCAAGAACGATTCAGGTTTGTGGCATTAACTGGTAAACAATTTTTTTCTGTCTCAAAAATTACTTCTCCTCTCCCTGTGTTAATTTTTGGTAATCACAGAGAGACCATTCATTTCTGTGTCATGCCCTCCTCTACTGCATCTATTGTGGTAGGTTATCCCTGGCTCCACGTACACAATCCTATCATCGACTGACAAAGAGGGGTAATTAGAGTACATTCTGTCTCTCTGCCTGCTTACAGTCAGCTGTATGTTCCCCTTCTGTGGCTATTCCTCTCCCTACTGTTGAACCCCCTGATTTGTCAAAGGTTCCGGTTGAGTATCATGACCTTGCAGCCATGTTTAGCACAGCTAAGGCATTAACCCCCCCCCCCCCCCCCCCCCACACACACACACACACACAACCTTATGACTGTGCTTTTGAGCTCCATCAGGGGGCGCCAGTCCCTACCAGTCAGTTGTACAGCCTCTCCAGGCTGGAAAGAGACGCCATGGACAAATATGTTCAGGAGTTCCTTAACTCTGTTCTAATTCAGCATTCGTCATCACTGATGGGGGTGGGATTTTTCTTTGTAAAAAGAATGGTTCTCTGTGTCCGTGTATCAACTACAGGCAGCTCAATAACATCACCATCAAAGACAGGTATGCCCTTCTTCCATTAAACTCTGTCATCGATGTTTTGCAGGGGTCCACATTTTCACTAATTTGGACCTATGGAACGCTTACCACCTGGTCAGGATCCGGCAAGGAGACAAATGGAAGACAGGGTTTCATACTCCCATTGATCATTTTAAATACCTGATCATGCCGTCCAGCCTAACCAATGCCCCAGCTGTGTTTCAACAATTGATTAATAATGTTCTGTGGGATTTCCTCAATTCCTTTGTCTTTGTGTACCTGGGCAATATTCTTATCTTCTCCCGTTCCCTTGCAGAGCATTGAATCCACATGCAGATAGTCCTCCAGTGCCTACTCGAGAACCAGCTCTATGTCAAGGCGGAGAAATGTGAGCTCCACACACCCTCCATCACATTTCTCGGGTTTGTTATAGCCGATAGATCAAACTGGACCCACAGAAGACTAAGGCAGTTCTCGATTGGCCCATTCCCACATCCAGAAAGAAGCTGCAGCAGTTCCTCGGGTTAGCTAACTTCTACCGGTAGTTTATCTGGAACTATAGCACCCTTGCTCTACCCCTCACTCACCTCACCTCCACCAAAATCCCCTTTGCCTGGTCCTCTGAGGTCGATCAAGCCTTTTCCCAGCTCAAGGCTAAGTTTACAGATGCCCCCATCCTAGATCAGGTCAGTTTATTATCGAGATGGATGCCTTGGACTTGAGGTTTGGGGCGGTGCTATCCCAATGGTAGTCAGCCGACAACAAGCTGCACCCATGTGCAATTTTCTCTTGGCACCTAACCCTGGCCAAAAGAAACTACGACATTGGCGATCGGGAGCTTTTGGTGGTTAATCTCTTACTTGAGGAATGGCAGCACTGACTGGAGGGGGCTACGTAATCATGCCTAGTTCTCACTGATCACAAGAACCTTGAATATCTCAGGTTAGCCAAATGTTTAAACTCCCGACAGGACGTGGATGCTATGGACAGGATGTGGACATGACAAAGCATAGCATCCACGACAGGACGTGGATGCTATGCTTCGGGAGGTTAACTTCTCCATCACGTACCACCCCAGATTGAAAAACACCAAGCCCAATCAGAATCAGAATCAGAATCAGAATGAGATTTATTGCCATTGTCCATGTAAACTAGGAATTTGTCTCGGTGCAATGCTGCAACAATGCTCTTTCCAGGCAGTTCTCCCCGAACACCTCACCCCCACAAGATGGACACTATAGAGAATGGGCATTAATGTCATGCCATGCTGCATTCTGGGCCATTGTCACCATCGTCATGATCTGGCTTCTTTGTTTACCTGTAGTCTAGGCAACTGCTAATGTGAACAGACATACAGTACGTGCAATGGAATGGAGCAAACAGAAAATTAAAATTCCTTATTCAGAGAAGCTCAATAAGGAAGGAAAGGAGCATGTAGTATTCACCACTGGATTCCAATTTATATAAAATGATTTTCTGCTGAGGAGAAATTGTTTCATCCAAAAGTCTGATTATGAATTGCTCATCTTCACATAAGACTGGAGCTGTGAAACCCTATGGCATCAGCCATAAAGGGGATATGTTAATCCCTGCTCAAGACCTGGAGATTTCCCATCACATCCATTTGCCAAAGGAATGCGAAAGTGATAGCTTTACAATGACGTTCCACAGACCCTGACCAGTAAGATTCCTCACTGAAACTCAAAAGTCTAACATTTCCCTCCAATGGATAACACAGGAATATTTCTTTCTAGGACTGGGTGTTTTCTCTCTCTGAAGTTAAACTATGAATTGTGAAGAATGAGATAACGTATCCACCTCCTAAAGACTCTAATTTTTCAGAATATAGTTCTCAGGACACACTTGAAAATTAGAAGTGTACTCTGACATACAATTCTGGTTTGAAATGTTTTATTGATCATTGATTTGAATGTACTGTATGTTTGAAAGTATGTTACACGAAACTTTATTCCATGCATGTTAATACGGAAATGCATGCTTATTGCAGTAATAATGAAAAAATAGTCATGAATCACTGAAGTTTAGTTTAGCTTATATATAATGTGAATTCCAGTTTAATAATTTTTTCATGAAGCTCCCGTAAACCACCTGACTTGAATCAGCCAATCACTAACTAGTCTAGTTTATGTGATGCCTCCTTCATCCCATTAGTCGGTTTCAAACAAAGAAACTCAGTGCAATTGGTCAAAAGTTTACGCTAATGCGCAGATCCAACCCTGATCTTTGAATGTAATTGCTCATGGTCAAGTGTCATAAAATTTATGGTGCCATCCTGCCACACCTTGGAAAAACTTTTCTTTGTCTCCAGCCAGTCAGTTGCAGTTCGAGTGGCAGGCTGGGAGTAACTCCTGAAGGAGCAGTTTCTGCTCTGCCTTTTTTTTTTCCTTCCTAAGAAGGCTGGAGCCTATGCTCCATGTAAACTTGTTTCTTTTCCTTTAAAACTTCCAGTTTTACTCCTTTTTTCTTAAATTACCGTGTTAAGAAGATTTTGTCTGATTTTTACTAAGCTTAAATCAACTTTGTTCTGACCACAACACATAGGAAGAAACGGATTTGTTCGGGAGTCAGACACGATCTCTGTTTTTAAGAGCAGGGTAAAAACCTTCCTCTTCAATATAGCCTACGATTGGAGAGGGATCTTGTGTCTCTTAACCCTCCTTTTGTTTTGCAGTTAATAGATTTAGACTGCCGGGTGACCTCCAATAATGTACTTGGCTTCTCTCCATTAATGTTTGCTCTCTTTATGTCTGTTCTCTCCATCTTCTCTATCCCCTCACCCCCTAGCAAGTCACAGCAGATGACTACCCCTCCCTGAGCCTGGTTCTGCTAGAGGTTTCTTCCTGTTGAAAGGGAGTTTTTCCTCTCCACCGTTGCCAAGTGCTTGCTCACAAGCACAATTGCAGAAAGATCCCAGCCTGATTGCTGGGGTCTTTCTGCAATTGTGGGGTTCCCCCTACATTTGAAAGTGCCATGAGATGACTGTTGTTGTGATATGGTGCTATATAAATAAAGTTGAATTGAATCGAATTGAATTGAATTGAAATTTGTGGTTTGTTTTTTTCAGTTTGATTTTTCTGATTGGACTTTGAACGATAAACAAATATCTGGAATTTGGCAACCTGGCCAAATTCTTTTTCAGTGCATAAGAAGACCTTGGCCAGCGTGCTGGACACCCAGCTCACCTTTGTGATTCCAGGAGTGGGCCTGTAGTCGTGGGGCAGAACCTGCCATTTTCTCTCAACAGAACCCACGCCTGTCCAGATGGAACAAGATTCAATGGACCGCCTTGTTATTTAGTACCTTTGCTGTAAAATGAGGCATGGTGACACGCACCTACGATGACGTCACAACACTGCCCCATATAAGGCCAGGGTCGGCCATCTTATGGCCTCTTTCTCACCCATGCCTTGGCCAGTACTTTGTCTGTGACCGCCATCTTCAATAAAGCTGTGTTCTACAAGTCACCTCACCTCATCTGTGAACCAGGGTAAAACCATACATAACATTTGGCGACATTGGATTTAACTCTTGGAGGCAAGCGTAGCTCCAATTTGCCCTTTTCTCGAGCCTAGGTGGTTCGTGGCCTTTGAGACCTATGTTGCCATGCGGGGACTCAGTGAGCCCGATAAGCTAAAGGCCTGGGCGCTTCTGTTTCTCAATTTAGGTATAGAGGGACAGCGGGTCCTGCAAACGCTTGGTGCTTCAGAGACTTATTAAAATGTAGCGGAGCTGCTAGCTTGCCATTTCCACACCAAGGAAAATGTGACTGTCCGGAAGTTCCGTTTCCGTTTGGTCCATTAAAAGGCTGTGTGATGTGTCTAGTGTGTTATAGAAGTGTACACTTCTATAGTGTACACTTTGTCCCGCCGCTAGCTAGCCTGCTGTTTACAGCAAGAAAAAAAGGGAGCCGAGTGCATAAGTCTCCTCTGCTAGTACATAGCCTCTCCACAGCAAGCCCCATGCGTACCTCCTTGTGGTAATAGATGGAAACTGGGTACCGTGAGGCCCCAGGCTAAAATGCAGGGACTCGGAGGAGGTTTGGCCCCCAGACTTGCAGTGCTCACGGCCCACCAGCATGTGGACATGCCCTGATACCCATGAACCAAATCCCCAACTATGGGTTAAATAGTATACGGACTACATAGTCCGTTAGGAAAGTCCCCAACGGCGAGTAGTCTACTACTTCGGCGGATGAGGGCAGTGCCTGGCGGGCAGGTGATAGAGAGGCGGGCCTTGATAAACAAAGCACCCGGCAGCCCGTTGCAGCCAACTTCATGAAAATTGCACGTTTCGGCCTGCCGAACCCCGTTGGACATGCTGATGGCCAAGAGCGTGTGTGTGGCCCTCGCGCAGCCACGACCACCCTAAACAAATTCACAAGCGATTGGCCTTCGTCTTCAACTCGGACGATCCCTTCAAGCCCAATGGCGATGGAACTGCGAGTAACGGGGGCAGGTTTGATATGACTGGAAGCCTCTAGCTCGCAGCCACACATTGGCGGCGGATCTAAGATGATCGCCTTCCAATGAACTCTGCGGTGACATTGGATTTCGGTAGCTGGATCTGCAACTGGGCTGGCTTATTTAGGACTCCCGCAGCCCACCTCATATGGGGAGGCCCCTAGAAAAGGTGGGGCAAACATCGGACACTGTAGACTTATCTGGCTAGCATGCCGCGGCTGGCAGATTACCCATCACAGCGGTCGACCTACATATCAAAACCATAAAAACTCAAACTCAACCGCTCTCGACCATCGCCTGGATTCTCAACCACCGATTGGATCTCTCATTACAAAACCCTTCATCCTGGGTGCTTGGAACATCCGCACACTGCAGGACACGAGGAACAGCGAGCACCCAGAACATCGTACAGCTCTGGTATGTAAAGAACTTGCACGCTTTAACATTGACATAGCAGCTCTAAGTGAGACTAGACTTGCTGAGGAAGGCAACATCAAGGAAACTGGATCAAATTACACCATTTTCTGGAAGGGAAAGGATACAGAAGATCCACGTATCCATGGTGTAGGCTTTGCCATCCGATCCCAGCTTGTGGACCAACACAACCTTGTCCCAACTGCAATCAATGAGCGAATAATGACCATCCGAATCCCGCTCACCCAAAAACGTTTCCTCACTCTGATCTCAGTGTATGCGCCTACACTTACATCTGAAGATGAAAGCAAGACCTCCTTCTATGAACTGCTCACACATACCATTCTGACAGTTCCAGAATCCGACAAGCTTGTTATTCTGGGTGACTTCAATGCCAGAGTTGGCAGTGACCACCAGCTGTGGAAAGGCATCATAGGCCACCATGGTATGGGAAAATGCAATGCAAATGGGGAACTTTTTCTGAGCCTTTGTGCTGAACACAATCTTATTGTAACAAACACCCTTTTCCAACTCCCCCATCGCCAGAAGACGACCTGGAAACACCCTTACTCCAAAAAGTGGCACACCCTTGACTGTATCCTCACAAAAACAAGAAACCAAAATGATGTCCACATCACGCGATCCATGCCTGGAGCAGATGACTGCTGGACAGATCACCGCCTCCTGATCTCCCGACTCAATATTACGATCCGGCGACCACCAAAGCGCATTTTGGCAAACACTCCTCACCATCGCTTTGACTGTGACAAGCTCCGCAATCCCCAAATGTTGCAGTCCTTTAGAGAGGCCATTGGTAGAAACATGAATGAACTGAGCCTTCCAGACAAAGCCTCAATTGAAGACCGATGGACCACTCTCCGTGATGCATTGACTGCTGCTGCCAAAGAAACGATTGGTCACAAACACAAGAAAAACCAAGACTGGTTCGACGAGAATGATGAAACAATCACCGACCTCATAGAGGCTAAACGCCATGCACGTCTTGTGTTTGAAAATGATCCGTCTGCAAAGAATCAACAGAAACACCAGCAAGAAAAAGCGGCATGCCAGAGAGGGATTCGTAAAGCCCAAAACACTTGGTGGCAGCAAAAAGCAGAAGATTTGCAAAAATATTCCGACCAACGGGATATGCGCCGTTTTTATGGTGCAACGAAGGAGATCTTTGGCCCCACCAGATCATCTGTGGGCATCCTAAAAGATGCAAATGGCTCCACCATTATCACAGACACCAAGGGGATCCTTGACTGTTGGAAGTCCCACTTTGAGAGTCTATTAAATAGTCACTTTTGCACCCCTAGTGATCTCCTCTGCAAGACCCCACAACACCCCACTCGCGAGTGGATGTCTACACCACCTTCACTACATGAGCTAAATAAAGCTATAAAGCACATGAAGACAGGCAAAGCACCAGGACCAGATAACATCCCACTGGAGTTCTATCTTCATGGAGGTCCCGAGGTGAAAAACTATTTAATGCAGCTTCTACTTAGAATATGGGAAACCAAGACTTTACCAAGTGACTTTAAAAATGCAAATATAGTCACCATTTTCAAGAAGGGAGATAGAGAGAACTGCAGTAACTACTGCGGCATCTCACTACTGAGCATTGCAAGCAAGATCTTTGCTCGTATCCTTCTCAACCGTCTTCTTGTAGTAGCCGAGGATGTACTTCCTGAGTCCCAATGTGGCTTTAGACCCTCTCGTGGTACAGTAGATATGATATTCTGTGCTCGACAACTCCAGGAAAAGAGCCAAGAACAACAACAACTACTTATGTTCATCTTCTGGGACCTCAAGAAGGCCTTTGATTGAGTTCCTCGCCCTGCTATGTGGGCTATTCTTGCTCATTTTGGATGTCCAGATGATTTCATTGCTCTCGTTCGTGTTCTCCACGATGGCATGGTTGGTAGGGTTTGCCACCGGAATACCCTCTCAGACCCTTTTTCTATCACTAGTGGTCTCAAGCAAGGATGTGTCCTTGCTCCAACCTGCTTTTCGTTGTATATGGCTGCAATGCTAAATGAAATACCACCAACAACCCCTGGTATCAATCTGTGATACCGCTTGGATGGGGGGCTTTTTAATCTTGCTCGCTTTCATGCGAAATCCAAAACCTCAGTCACCAGTGTTCATGAATTGCAGTTTGCAGACGATAATGCCACACCAGCTCAGACTGTTGATGACCTCCAGAGGATAGCTACCATTTATAATGACTCTTATGAGCATTTTGGAATGGAAGTTAACACTGACAAAACCAAAATCCTCAACCAACCAGCACTTGATCAAACTTCCTCAAGGATCAACCTTAAAAGGAACTCCGATTATATTGGCATGTTAGCTCTATATGCTTTATTTTTATGTTAGTAACATAACTATAATATAATTTTTTTGAAAATAATTCCCAGTTTTATATATTTTTAAAAAACTTTATTACGATTTTTGTTTACGTCGCAATGCATTCTGGGTAGTGACGTAGAATGGTTGCAGCCGTTTTTTCTGTCTTATACAAGCCAAGAAGCGAAGCTACTAACTATTGCCATTTGTCAGTGAAAATGCCACATTGCGCGTCTTTTGGATGTAATTTCCAGTCAAAGGGAAATAAAGAGAGTGGGGTAAGCCTCCATAGCTTTCCTAAAGAGGGAAAGTTGAGGAAAAAGTGGGGCGGCAGCGGCTCAGAAGGTAGAGCAGGTCGTCTAATAACCCGATGGTTGGCGGTTCGCATCACGCTCTCCCCAGATATCCTGCCGTTGTGTCCCTGGGCAAGACACTTCACCCGCATTGCCTCCAGTGCCCATAACACTGGGTATGAATGTGTAAAAATGTTTAAATGTTCGGTGGAGGCCGGAGAGGCTGTTGGCGCCGATTGGCAGCCACATTTCCGTCACTCTGAGTGTCTGTGATCACGCACTACAGTGCACGCTTGATAAAGCTGACATACTGTATATATTAATCACGCTGTGATAAAGCACGATATCGCTCCAGCGTGTGGCACCGGGATTCCTCTCTGTTCCTGAGGTGCAGGACAGAAGAGGATGCGAGGCGCATCTGCATAGTGATCAGTCCATACCTCTCACGCTGAGCGCTCTGCCAGCCCCGTACGCTGTGGGGGTCACACACGAGGTGTTCCTCCACACTCTCAATAATTTTTTTTCCCATATATTTTTCTTTTTGGCGTACAGAAATGGCAATACGCCCGTATTTGCTAAAATTGCATTTTCCCTGTATTAAAATACGGCGAAACCGTATCACTTGACAGGTATGCCGTGACAAAATTCGAACCGTGATTCGCTTGAGCGTGCGCAAGTGAATCACGCGCTATAGCGCATGCCTGATAAAGCTGACATATATATTAATCATGCTGTGATAAAGCACGATATCGCTCAGAGCGCACGCTCAAGCGAATCACGGTTCGAATTTTGTCACGGCATACCTGTCAAGTGATACAGTTTCGCCGTATTTTAATACAGGGAAAATGCAATTTTAGCAAATACGGGCATATTACCATTTCTGTACGCCAAAAAGAAAAACTATATGGGAAAAAAAAATATTGAGAGTGTGGAGGAACACCTCGTGTGTGACCCCCACAGCGTACGGGGCTGGCAGAGCGCTCAGTGTGAGGGGTATGGACTGATCATTATGCAGATGCGCCTTGTATCCTCTTCTGTCCTGCACCTCAGGAACAGAGAGGAATCCCGGTGCCACACGCTGGAGCGATATCGTGCTTTATCACAGCGTGATTAATATATATGTCAGCTTTATCAGGCGTGCGCTATAACGCGTGATCACAGACATGTCTCATGCACGCGCTTTGCGCGATATCATGCTTTATCATAGCGTGATTAATATGTATGCCAGCTTTATCAAGCGTGCGCTGTAGTGCGTGATCACAGACACTCAGAGTGATGGAAATGTGGCTGCCAATCGGCGCCAACGGCCTCCACCGAACATTTAAACATTTTTACACATTCATACCCAGGGTTATGGGCACTGGAGGCAATGCGGGTGAAGTGTCTTGCCCAGGGACACAACGGCAGGATATCTGGGGAGAGCATGATGCGAACCGCCAACCATCGGGTTATTAGACGACCTGCTCTACCTTCTGAGCCGCTGCGGCCCCACTTTTTCCTCCACTTTCCCTCTTTAGGAAAGCTATGGAAGCTTACCCCACTCTCTTTATTTCCCTTTGATTGGAAATTACATCCAAAAGCAGCGCAATGTGGCATTTTCACTGACAAATGGCAGTAGTTAGTAGCTTCGCTTCTTGGCTTGTATAAGACAGAAAAAAAGGCTGAAACCATTCTACGTCACTACCCAGAATGCATTGCGACGTAAACAAAAATCGTAATAAAGTTTTTTAAAAATATATAAAACTGGGAATTATTTTCAAAAAAATTATATTATAGTTATGTTACTAACATAAAAATAAAGCATATAGAGCTAACATGCCAATATAATTGGAGTTCCTTTTAAGATTAATGGAAATCCTGTTGATGAAGTGGAGCATTTCTCTTACCTTGGTAGCATCCTCTCAAAAATATCAACTTGTGCAAAGGACATCGAAAACTGCATAAAAGCTGCACACTCCGCATATGGATGCCTTTGTTATCGAGTCTTCAATAATCATGCAATAACCATCCGCACCAAAATCATGGTTTTTCGGGCCGTTGTTCTTTCCACCCTTCTTTATGCCTGTGAAGCCTGGACCTTGTACCGTCACGATATCAAGCGTCTTGAGAACTTTCAACCGAGAAAGCTCAGACAAATACTTGGCACTCGGGAGGATCGACTTTCAAACAATGAGATTCTCAAGCGTGCTCTGCTGCCTAGTGTGGAAGCTACCATCTTGCAGCACCGTCTTCGATGGACAGGCATGTCGTACGGATGGACCCCACCAGACTACCACGAATCATGCTCCAGGGGGAGCTTGAGACAGGAAAAAGACCACATGGTAGGCCAAAACTGCACTACAAGGACCAGCTAAAATGTTCCCTGAAGCAAACCAACATAGACAAAAGATCTTGGGAACAACTTGCCACTGACAGAGCAGCCTGGAGAAGAAGAACTTGGGAAGGCACAAACTCATTTGAGAGGCACAGAAAACAACAGGATGATGATAAACACAGATGAAGACATGAAAAACAAAACCAACCACGTCCCCCACCCACAATAAAATGTGACTTCTGCCCACGACAGTTCTATCATAGGCTGGGCCTTTAGAGCCACATCCGCCATCGACATCGATCACAGATGGCAACTTCCTGAAAACTAAGACGAAACCAATGCTCGGACACGAGCTGGAGCTGACGACAAGTCATCTCACCTCATCTGTGAACCAGGGTAAAACCATACATAACATTTGGCGACATTGGATTTAACTCATGGAGGCAAGCGTAGCTCCAATTTGCCCTTTTCTCGAGTTTCCCGGGGACCCGCCAGTGCCCTGATCTAGGTGGTTCGAGGCCTTTGAGACCTATGTTACCACGCGGGGACTCAGTGAGCCCGATAAGCTAAAGGCCCGGGCGCTTCTGTTTCTCAATTTAAGTATAGAGGGACAGCGGGTCCTGCAAACGCTTGGTGCTTCAGAGACTTATTAAGATGTAGCGGAGCTGCTAGCTTGCCATTTCCACACCAAGGAAAATGTGACTGTCTGGAAGTTCCATTTTCAGCATCAGCATCAGCGGGTAGGTGAAGCTGTTTGGCAGTTTGTCACTGACTTGAGGCTGTTAGCTAGCGAGTGTCATTTTGGGATGCTGGAGGAGAAAATGATTTGTGACCAGCTGGTGGAACATACCGTACATGCAGCACTGTATTGCAGGCTAGGCTACTTAACGGCATCTAGTGACTTCACGTTAGCCAGAGACGTTAAGCTAGCTCTCCAAATGGAAGCCGCGGACAAGCTAGCTCTGGAGTTAACCGGGTGCCAGTCACAGCGGCCACTGGAACCTCTCATCAAGGCAAATGTCGCTGACCAGGACAGCAAAGATAGCTTGGACGATGAAGATACGGAAGCCAGTGCTACCAGCCAAAGGTCTGCCCCGGGAATATCCTTTTGCATGGGTTGTAGGTCTGTGACGCTCCACAAAAGGGCTAAGGACTGTCCAGTGAGAGGAGCACGTTGTAACAGATGTGGTTGCTTGAACCATTTTGCCAGGGTGTACCGTGAATTTAACCTGGAGACCCCATGGAATAAATTGCTCCGTTCACCCCCGACAACCATCCACATGATGTCTCCCAGCAGGAACGGGTACACGTTTTGCACAGTGGGGCTGGATGACGTGGAGGTGCCACTTTTGATCGATACATGGGCGAAGGGGTCGTTGCTGAATTGGGCCATGGTGAAGAAGTTTTTTCCCACCACAGGATTAGAGGTAACCCAGAATGTATGGTTTTGGAGGTGGAAGACTGGGCATAGTAGGGACTTTGGAGTTGACTGTTCAGTACAAGTCTGCGACGGTGACAGCATGGGGCGATAACACCATGGGTTTTGAATTATTTTACGGACTGAGTTTTGCCATTAAAGATGGCGCTGGGAATGAGTGGTCGGGCTGTGGCCTATGGAACCCTCCGATTCCAGCGATCAATGAGGATGTGTTGTGGGAGGAAGAACTAACGAACACCATGGCGGTCAAGCAGGACCAGTTTTGCTCAGGTTCAGCGCAGGGGGGTCTCAGTCCCAGCGCTTGGGAAATGGCGGAGAGAGCCACCAAGTGCGGTGGCGGGGCACCTGCACCAGATAGTGACACCACTTTGCTAGCACTAGATGCCTCTGGAGCTTTGCTGCAAAGGGATGGAGGGTCTGCAGCTACAATGATGAATGCTACGATGGTCTTAGAAGAAGTCGGCGCAAGACCGATGAGCACGGGGGATCAGTGTGCTGGACAACAATGCTTCAGGCCGAGCCGGGCCCCGTTGAGGGTCCTGGATTGGGTTCAGATTCAAGTTGAGGAACGTCCGAGACAAAGATGGGCCAGGCGACAACCTTGGGAGTGTCTGTGCATAGTGGCCAAACTGGACACGATATACTTCAGGCTGTCTGATGGCTTGGTGTGGCATGCGAATCGACTTCAGCGTGTCAAGGAGAAGGCTCCGGGAGACCTGGCTGGATGTGAGGCGAGGTCGATGGTGAGGAAGATCAGCCAGGAGGGTCAGCCATCGCCCCAGGGAATGGCTGTTTCCAGGGTTGCGTCTGCTGAGGGCCTGCCCTGGGCCCCATGCCAGTTATATCATTTCAGCCAAAGACTGGATTGTAAATAGTATATATTAAAGTTCTGTTGTTAGTAGAAATGTTATATATGGGATTATTTTGAGTTTTTCTTTAGTTTAAGCGCATGCCGTACAATTTTAGTTTAACAATGAACTTTTCTTTAGTTAAGGGTGGCAGAATAATCCACCCCGCCGTGCGGGTTGCATGGTAGTCCACCTGTCAGCACTATTTTCAGTTGGTTTGTGTGAGTGTGTTAGGCCATTTCCCTTTAGTTTTAATAACATAGTGCGTGGTTCAGGTCCCCAATTTTTTTTTTGGGGGGGGTGGGGTGGGCGGTCCAATTGTGTGAGTGGTTTTGGACTTTTAAGGGGGGGGTGCATAGTACCTTTATTGTGAAATGCAGCATGGTGACGCGCACCTCTGGTGATCCACAGCACCGACCCATATAAGGCCAGGGTCGGCCATCTTATGGCCTCTTTCTCACCTGTGCCTTGGCCGGTACTTTGTCTGTGATCGCCATCTTCAATAAAGCTGTGTTCTACAAGTCACCTCGCCTCATCTGTGAGCCAGGGTAAAACCATACATAACACACGTGCTACCACCAGGAAACACAATCTGACTCTGCTGTGCTGAAAGTCTGTTATCCAAATTAGATTTATTTCTTTAGAATATTCTTGGTATAAGTTCTATAAACCTAACATCTTCGAACTCCTTTGAGAACTTCAAATGCATTTATCTTTCCATTAATCTCTGTTCCTTTTCAGAGTAACACAAATTTTCCTTTTTATGAAATAGTTTAATCATCTTTTTCTTCATAAAATTACAATGTTTGATAATACACTTTATGTTCAGTAATCCATTACCAGTCTAATGTGCTCATGATACATGTTGAATTCCCTGTCTTAAAGTCATCGGAATGTCTTCATCTATTCTGAAATTTCTTATTAAACTATTAAAAAGATGTGAGAGTTATTGTTTGATTTCATGTCCATCTTCTTGATTAAAAGCAGACAAGAACTCAGGTTATTTTTGACTGATTCATTATTGGTACAAATACAGAATTATTAATAAAATAGTCCATTCTTTTGGACTGGTGCCCCACAAGCTTATGTGTGTTGGTAATGAAAAGAAATCTTCATTCCCACTCACATGCATATTTACATTAATACTTGTACCAGCAATAAACTACCATATAAAACCCTACAAGTGCTACCTCTAAAAAATTGAAGAAATAAACAGGATTGATCGATATGTCGGGCTGCACGGTGGCGCAGTGGTTAGCACTACGGCAGCACAGTTTACCCTTGGCCGGGGGATTGTGGGGATCGTGGGTTCGATCCCAGCCCCCGACCAACAGTGATCTGTGTGGAGTTTGCATGTTCTCCCCGTGTTGCGTGGGTTTACTCCGGGATTTCTCCGGTTTCCTCCCACATGCCAAAAACATGCATGTTAGGTTAATTGGCTGTTCTAAATTGTCCCTAGATATCTTGTTTCCTATAGGCCCTTAGAATAGAGGGTTAGTATTAATGAAAGCGCTTTGAGTGGTCTTTGTGACTAGAAAAGCGCTATATAAGTGCAGGTTAGTTAGTTAGTTAGTTAGATATGAGCACAAGAAATGGACCACGGATCTTGACCAACTGCCTCGTGTTGCGTTGTCAGATGTGTTTGCCTACCTGGTTTGTGGGGTGAGTGCATAAACCCATGAGCAATTTAAAAGCTATAAATCATTAGAGGCACATGTTCAATTAACCAATGGATGGGTCCAGCCACCTCAAATATTCCAGGTGAATGACTAGAAAACTTGTTTAACACAAAGGTAAACAGTCATTGTTTCTACAAAGTTGAAATACATCAAGATTAATGTCTAGCGTACCCAAAAATTATTTTTAACACATGAGTAATGCTCTTTGAACCTATGTGTAACTTACTGAATGGGTTTCTAATTTACAGCTACAATATCATGGTGTATTTGCAGCATTGGTTCACAGGAAAAACCTGTATAGAGCTCTGCTGCTGCCTGCAGCACATACACATACACACAGAGTAAAACACACTTACTTATTCGTATAACGGGACCTGTCGGGGATGTGTCTGAGCACTTTCAAGCTACAGGATAAAGATTTTTACCTTTGACTGTAGTCTGTAACATCAGCTGTCCAGTGGTCTTCTGTTATATGCCAAACTGTCAGAACACCAGAGGAGGTGGATCCAATCAGCTGATTTCCCCAAGCGCAGAGCTCAGCTCGGATAAACCTGACACTTGCGCTGGTGCACCAAAAAGAAACTACAGGTATAATTAGCTGCTATAAAAACATAATAAATCAGGACAGTGACATTTTTATAGTCACCTGAAAGAGGAGAATCTGCTTAATTTAACAATGCCAAACATTCTATAGATTTCAGTCCCCAGCTGATATTAAATCCATGTGTAATGAAGGCAACAAGGAATCACAGCTTCAGAAAAATAAAATAAAAAAAAAAATCAGCAACACCGAAAAGCTCCCATTAAAAACAAGCAAACAAACAAACAAACAAAAAAACACTGCTCCAGATTAGCAAGTGAAATTTGGAATAGCAGAGATGATGTGGGGAAATTATTTGATTTTGCCCTGTGTGTTTTTACACATTATTTAGAGATGACAGAGAGCTGTAGCAGAGGTGCAGCCAAAGCGCGCAGCGCACAAGACAGCTGCTCTGGAGAAGGGACGTCTTTCTGAAATTCTAATTTTTTTTTAAATCACAACTTACCTTCCTGAAAATGCCATGAACACACAACCATGTGTGCAGGAATATTGTCAGAGCTGATGTTGTTCCTTCTGACCCCTGCAATCCATTCCACCCAACACCTCTTTGTTAGCTCCGAGACCCGATTTTCTCCGCTTTTCTTCCAAGTTGGGAAGTTTAAAAATATGTACACTGTTATCATTCTTTTTCCACACCAATCATGAGAGCAGTTGTTGTATTTGATAATGCAGCAAAACTTCCCCATCCTAACATTGCGTGGCATTTGGAGGAATAATAATGTGATTGAAAGGACCACATTGGAAATAAGTGTTTTCACTTTCTTGTGCGATCCTGGATTTTGTATGATGTTTTATATGTATATTTACATTTCCTATGTTTGAATAACATATTTAGTGTCATTTTTTTCCCCCTTGTCCTGTCAGGCAGCTAGGCAAACAGAACAGGGATCTGTCACCCTTATTGTGCCAAAAAAAGATTTACTTTGCCAAGAGGAGCTTATATGTACAGTAACTAACTGTGTATTGTATATTGTTGTAAACTCCTCCTGTAATAACTTTTAATACTTTATTTTAATTGTTTTACCCATGGAAGACCCAACAGGATGGGGAAGAGGGAAAGGAAGTGTGTGAAGGGGGAAAAGAAAAGGAAGGGGAACAGACAAAAAACAAACAAACAAACAAACAAACCAACAACTAAAACAAACAAAAGACAAACTGCTTCTTCCAACGAAGATGTCTCAACACAAGTTTGGTTTCCGCACCTGTTAAAGGAGAGGCACTTGTGCGTGTATGTCTGTGTGCATACACTACTGTTCAAAAGTTTGGAGTCACTTAGAAATTTCCTTATTTTTGAAAGAAAAGCACTGTTTTTTTCAATGAAGATAACTTTAAACTAATCAGAAATACACTCTAATATCTAATATACATTGCTAATGTGGTAAATGACTATTCTAGCTGCAAATATCTGGTTTTTGGTGCAATATTTACATAGGTGTATAGAGGCCCATTTCCAGCAACTATCACTCCAGTGTTCTAATGGTAAAATGTGTTTGCTCATTGCGTCAGAAGGCTAATGGATGATTAGAAAACCCTTGTGCAATCATGTTAGCATAGCTGAAAACAGTTTAGCTGGTTAGAGAAGCTATAAAACTGACCTTCCTTTGAGCAGGTTGAGTATCTGGAAAAATGTATTATTTCAAATACAAATCATTATTTCTAACCTTGTCAATGTCTTGACTATATTTTCTATTCATTTTACAACTCATGGTGGTAAATAAGTGTGACTTTTCATGGAAAACACAAAATAATTGTCTGGTGACCCCAAACTTTTGAACGGTAGTGTATATATGAGAACGCACGCAAAATCAGAATCAGAATCAGAATCAGAAAAGATTTATTGCCAAGTACATTAACAGATCACTGATAACATACGAGAGAATTTGACTTGACACAGAAAATGAACCTGCATTTCCAGTGACACGGCTGCATCGGGGACGCGCCTGCCAACAGGATAGAGGGTACAGGTAGCATAAGAATAAGAATAATACGAGGAACAATAGGAAGGAGCAAAAAAAACATTGATTCAGAATACTGGTTGCATAATCAATCAATATTATGATTACAAGGAAAAAAAAAGCTACCACGTACCAAAAGCCAGTTTAGAAAGCTTGGGATCAGTCCTGCCCCAAGTGGAGGAGTTTAAGTATCTTGGGGTCTTGTTCACGAGTGAGGGGAAAATGGAGCGAGAGATCGACAGACGGATTGGAGCAGCATCTGCAGTGATGCGGACGTTGTACCGGTCTGTTGTTGTGAAGAGGGAGCTTAGTTCTAAGGCAAAGCTGTCGATTTACCAGTCAATCTACGTTCCTACTCTCACCTATGGTCACGAGCTTTGGGTAATGACCGAAAGAACGAGATCGCGGATACAAGCGGCTGAAATGAGCTTTCTCCGTAAGATTGCTGGACTCACCCTCAGAGATAGGGTGAGGAGCTCAGTCATCCGGGAGAGGCTCAGAGTAGAACCGCTGCTCCTCCACATTGAAAGGAGTCAGTTGAGGTGGTATGGGCATCTGATTAGGATGCCTCCTGGACGTCTCCCACTTGAGGTGTTTCAGGCACGTCCCACTGGGAGGAGACCCCGGGGCAGACCCAGGACTCGGTGGAGAGACTATGTCTCCCAGCTAGTCTGGGAACGCCTTGGTATCCCCTCTGAAGAGCTGGAGCAGGTGGCTGGGGAGAGGGAAGTCTGGGCTTCTCTGCTTGAACTGCTGCCTCCGCGACCCGGACCTCCGAAAAAGCGGTAGAAGATGGATGGATGGATGGATGGAAAAAAAAAGCTCTCGATGCACATACGCAAGACAGGATTCACAGGACACAAGACACAAGAGAGCAGTGCGTGTATCTTTATTCAGTTCATGGATCAATGTGTGTGCGCTGTTGTAGCAATGTTGATGATAATAAGAGAACAACAAGGGCACTTGGCAGGAGATGTTTTGTCTGGCTGCCGCCAATCGTCCTTGCGAATATCTGGGCAGGCTCTCCAGATGGCTGTCCAAGGCCTTGTGCTCGATGATTTTGAAAACACAGACTGCAGACAGCCAGGAGGAATTTTCATGGGGAAATTGAGCCAAATCGGACTGATCACAGAGAAGGCTTTTTATTTCTTCTGTAGATTCAGTACTTAATCCTTCATTGCGGGGCTTTAAGTCCATCGTGGAAAGACCTAAGCGAGACCATGATGTAATCCACCTTCCGAGACAGTTCTCCATTTGTCGCTATCAGGGTCTTCTCCAATTTTTCAATTTGACAGATGCACCTCGCCTGGCCAGCATTTTGATAGGTTGTATCCATCTTCAGCAATTTGCGGTACACCAGGACAATCCCAGTTCCAATCAGAAAGATCCCGATCACCATTATCACGAAGACATACAAATCTTCAATATCTTCATTAGAGAGATTAGTGAGACACAAGATCTTCCAATTACTTGTGTCACGTAAATAGCCCGCTGGAGCCGTTCCTGCGGGGCAGACAGCTTCCCCCGGAGCACTTTTCCTTGTTGAAAAAATAGTGTCAATTGTGTTCAAAGCCCAGTTTATTAACTCCATAATTTCTTTCTTTTGACAGTCGCAGTTAGACGCAGACAGACAACAGCAAGCTGGGATCCAGTAGTTGGGGGGGGGGGGGGGGAAAGTCAGAGCAAGAGAGAAGGAAAAAGCGTCTGCTCTCTTGGGAGGGCGGAAGTGAAAATAAGTATGTGCATGTGAGTGGCTTGTCAGGAAACATACGAGCGGAGGGCCGGTCACAGCATCTCTCCCCCCGGGAACCCCGAGCAGGCAGGGCAGTGCCACCAATCCCCAGCCCCGAGGTCAGCAAGCTCCAGGAAAGCCAGGCCACCGCCCCTGGAGGGCAATCAAAGGAGGCCAGGCTGCTTGGCAGCCGGTGCGGTGAGCCCACACCCCCGGACCCGCCCCCCCAGCAGGGCCAACGTCCGCCCCCGGGCCCCAGGCACCAGGAGGCCAGCGACCCCACCCCCCGAGGCAGAGACTGGCCCGTGCCCCCCGGTGCAAGCCCCCCAGGGACCCCCACAGCGGGCCCGCCCCAGTGCTTCTGTCGCACACCCCGGGGACCCCCACGTCCAAAGAAGACCCCCCGCCCAGGGGAGCCCACATTGCCGAGAAGCACTACCCCCCTTAATCCAGCACCTCCCGACTTGCAGACACACCCCTCCCCACACCTTCACAACCACATGCTCCCATGCACACCCCTCTCACTCACCCAGACTGACCCATTTTCTCTCACTCCTGTATCCATTCAAACTCACCCCACATTCACCTTTGTTTCATAAGGCGGCTGCGAAGCAGATGCAGCGAGCCTGAACACGCACCAGTGCCCGGCAGTGACCAGGGAGACCACCGACGCAGGCAACAGAAGCAGACCACCACCTCCGGCGCCCATCTGAGCAAACAATCAGCAGACCACTGCAGGCGCCCCAAGATGCCACCCGGCATGCAAAGCGCCGCATAAAACCAACCCACCATTACCACCTCTATTCATCACCCCCTCACTCTCACTTAGACTCATATTCAGTCCCCCTCTCACTTCCTTGGTTGTATCTATATATTCAGTAGCACCCAGGGATTTTGACAACATGATAGGTCCCAGGCTCCCCACCAGGCCCCCACGCCCCCAGCAAGAGCAGGGCAACAGGGGTGGGGGAAGACCCCCATCCCCTCCCCCGCACAGAACATGGTGGGGGTGTGTCGGTTATATGATATAATTGTGTGTAAATGTGTGGACTACCAAAGTGCAATTAAAATTGGGGGGGTAGTGATTGGAGCATCGCTAGCCCCTGCGATGGGCAGCAGGGCCCCCATCCCCCCCAAGACCTCAGTGTCTAAAATGCAATTAAAATTGAGGTGAGTGCAGCCCCACCACGCAGCAAAGGTATTCCCTTCACCGACACAGTGCAGCACACCCCCACCCCAAAGCCCTAAATGTTAAGATAAGATAAGATAAGATAAGCCTTTATTAGTCCCACAACGGGGAAATTCCAGGATTGCAACAGCTACAACAGCTACTGTAGCAATTGCTACAGTTACAAAAAAGATGTATATTCCACCCAGAGTCAGGGGGAGGGGGAGGGCGGGAAATAAGACTGGGAGGTAGGCAGTCTAAAAGCGAGGCTGTCCCCCCCCCCCCCCGGAAGCCAGCTTGCAGACTGGTTCATGAGGCCACCCACTGCCCCCAAATCCCAACCCAGGGCGAGGGCCGCCAGTGGAAGCAGCCCAGGACCCACCAGCATCACGCCCCAGCGCTTCCAGCACTACTAACATGATGGGGCAGCCAAACATATTTCCACTCATCTTACACACACAAACATGGATAACAACAGTCACAATAGTGAACAATGGGCCGGACCCACACGGCGCCCAACACGCCAGGCGACACCCCCGAGCACCCACGCAGGCCCATGACCACCCACCCCAGACACACACCGACAGCTGCAGGCTGCCCTGCAACCACAGCCATCCCGGAGCAACCCGATGGAAACACGGCCATCAACTCGCGCCAATGACCCCCCAACCACCCCCAAGCACCAACACACACCTGGCGCCAATGACACCAGGGGCGACGCGACAAAGTGCTTCACCCCGCAACACAACAGCAGGGTGGCCGGGATAAGCAGACCCCAAAACGGCAGCCCCCATGCCACTAGATGGACTGCCCAACCCCTGCCACCCAACAAAGTTCTCCTACCCATACACACATCCTCCACCCCCCAGACATCTACACTACCATTCAAAAGTTTGGGGTCACCCAGACAATTATTTTGTGTTTTCCATGAAAAGTCACACTTATTTATCACCATGAGTTGTAAAATGAATAGAAAATATAGTCAAGACATTGACAAGGTTAGAAATAATGATTTGTATTTGAAATAATTTTTTCCAGATACTCAACCTGCTCACAGGAAGGTCAGTTTTATAGCTTCTCTGACCAGCTAAACTGTTTTCAGCTGTGCTAACATGATTGCACAAGGGTTTTCTAATCATCCATTAGCCTTCTGACGCAATGAGCAAACACATTGTACCGTTAGAACACTGGAGTGATAGTTGCTGGAAATGGGCCTCTATACACCTATGTAGATATTGCACCAAAAACCAGACATTTGAAGCTAGAATAGTCATTTACCACATTAGCAATGCACATTAGATATTAGAGTGTATTTCTGATTAGTTTAAAGTTATCTTCATTGAAAAAAACAGTGCTTTTCTTTCAAAAATAAGGAAATTTCTAAGTGACCCCAAACTTTTGAACGGTAGTGTACCCACAAGTAACCGCTTCCATACACACACGTACCTCCACCCACCATCACACATACCCACCTACACCCACACACAGCCCCACCTGCCCACTCAACACACACCCACTTCCGCATCCGCTCATACACAAGCCCACACTCACACCCACTGTCAAACACGCACACACACCCACACCTGCAGACCCCAGTGGACGGGGAGGGTGACCCAGCCCCTGGGTGCCACCAGGGCCCCAGGGAAAACACAACCCTGCCATGCAAGGATGCACCGGGGACAACCCCCACCACTGGCGCACACCCGACCCGGGCCCGGGGGGGGGGATGCCCAGCACCAGGGGATGCCCCCCTGGGGGCGAGGCCAGCCGGCCGGGGGCCACAGCTCAGCCCCCCCCCCCCGGCCCACACTGCAGCCCCCCCCAACCCCCCCCCCCCCAGGGCCAGACAGACGGCCACCCCGGAACAGGCCCCTGGACACCCGTGGTCGGGGCACAGCCAGCCGCCAGAGGTGCCAAGGACAGCGAGTCACCGCCCGTCACCCCTCTGATTATAAAATTAATAAGCGGGGACCAGGTCGTCGGCCTTGTTATTATTATTATTATTATTATTAATTAATAGCCACAGACCCCCGGGGTCTGTGGACTCATTAGTATATGGGTCCTTTTTTGCATTGACCATTTTTGTTAGGATTTCCCTTCATAATCCATGTTCAGGCTTTATCCTGGAATGAGAAAAACAAGTCACTCTGTCCTTTATGTACTGTACTGAAATGCAGTAATTTTGATTTGCAGCCCATTGCTTGGGCTAAGGTATGTCCTTTTCTTCTTCCTCTTCCTCTTCTTTCAGCTGCTTCGTTTAGGGGTCACCACAGCAGATCATGTCTCCTTCTTACCCTACCCCTTGCATCTTCCTCTGTAACACCAACCCTCTCCATGTCCTCATTCACTACATCTATATCTAGCTATTATTTTTCTGTCACAAATCACCCCTGACAGTCATCTCCACCCACTCCACCCTGCCTGTACTCTCTTCTTCACCTCTCTTGTGCATTTTCCATTGCTTTGGATGGTTGACCCCAGTTTTTTAAATTCATCTCCCTTCACTACCTCTAGTCCTTCCAGCTTCACCATTGCACCTGCCTCCTTTTCATTCACACTCATGTATTCTGTCTTGCTTCTACTGACTTTCATTCTTCTTCTCTCCAGAGCATACCTCCACCTTTCCAGGTTCTCTTCCATTTGCTCCCTACTCTCACTACAGATCACAGTGCCATCTTGCAAACATCATGGTCCACAGAGACTCCTGCCTGACCTCGTCTGTCAGCCTGTCCATTGCCATGGCAAACAAGAAGGGGTTCAGAGCCAATCCCTGCTATAATCCCACCCCCACCATGAATCCATCTGTTAGCCTTACAACACACCTCGCCACCGTGTCACTGTCCTCATACAAATCCTGCACCACCCTCACATACTATACTTTTCTGCCACTCCTGACTTTCTCATGCAATACCACACTTCCTCTCTTGGTATGCTTTCTCTAGATCCATAAAGACACAGTGCCACTCCTTCGGACCTTCTCTGTACTTCTCCACCAGCATTCTTCAAGCAAACATTGCATCTGTCGTACTCTTTGAAACTACTGTTGCTCACTGATTGTCACTGCTCCTCTTAACCTGGCCTCAACAACTCTCCCATATCTCCATAGTGTAACTGATCAACTTTATTCCTCTGTAGTTACTTCAAGGAATCTGTAATGATTTTAAATTCCAGAACTCTTTTCATGCTTTTTGAGGGAAATTTTGAGTTTTCACGTTTGAATTACATCATATTCATATGAAATCATTTTCAAAAGATTGAAGTCAATTTAATCAAGCCAAACTATATTTTTTGAGGCTATTAGTCAATGCATAGTTTATGGATTATGCAAACACAGTTAGTGCTTACCATACTGGAATCCAAGTCTAATTCAAAGAATGTTTCACACCTTTGGAAATATTTTATTTCTTTAAGAGGTTAACACTTCCATCATGATTGTTGCCTGGGATTTGGTGTATGTTGTGCATTATTTTGATGGTAATCTTTTGTTTAACACTAGTGTTTTGAGTCTTAGCTTGATATATTGATTTATTTACCCTCTGCTTCATTATACTTCAACTGGAGTTCTTGAAGATTGATATCTTACGTGTCCCATTTAAATCACTGAGGCATATTGATGTTTCATACTCCTTTTCCTACATCTATTCATTGTAAAATTCAGTTATTTTTCCCTTGAGGAAAACAAATGATGTCTGTGTTTATCCTTCAGGTTTCATTTTGAGCAGGTGTATTAGGGCAACACAAAAACTACAAATGTACTCCATTTTTACATCATTCTGCCACAGCAGTGCAAGTATTTTTCAACTCACCTAGTGCTACTTGACGACTCACTGTAAATAGTTTAGCCATAATTCATAATTCTTTTGCCGCTTGGTCAGCAGAAAGCATGACCATTCACTTTTGCTCACACTACCAAAAAGTGTAATAGATTCTATAAAAAAATGATTTAATCAAAACAGACTAGAGCCCTGTCTGTTCTGATGATGTAAATGAAGCATACAACATTTTTTTTAAAATAATAATGGAAAAATTTAATAACCACTGTTCGCTAATAGAAACAGTCAACAAAACGAAGTACACCAAGTCTTGGTTAACTAAAGCAGTGTTTTTCAATCAGAGTGCCCTTGTGCATTCAGGTTTCTGTGGGAAATTATCCAATTTCACTTGTCAGCTGGTCCAGAAAATTGCAAATAATTTGCCAGTGTTGTGCATGGGTTCTGTATGCACCCATGCACAAAAGTGGCAAATTATTTGCAAAAATAGCATTTTATTTTAGTACAATATTTATAGTATTATAAAATATATCTGGATCTCCCAAAAGCATATGTCTCCCAAAAGTTTATTATATAAACTTTAACTGTATGGTATAAGAGGGACTTCTAGTTGATTTGGTGAGTGAGTTGGTACATACTCCTTAGTGGATTCCAACTTCCATGGCCATCGTCCTGCAGCCTAAATCAAGTAGCCCCTTCTCTGGGGTCTAATGAGCATTGATGCCTTAACCCGGCATTCAGTTCATCCCACAGTGCCATTTCTGCTTATGAACGTGAGCCAGTGGGTAGCTCGCATTGCACGTTCAGCTACAAGCCAGCAAGCCAAATTTTCTATCCATTTAAAGCTTGAGAAAAGGTTGAGATCATTTTGGCCCCAAGACCCTAATAATTAGCTTTACCAGATTAAACTGCGAGACTGAGTGCCAGCTATCCTGGAGGAATCCTTGTTAGATTCTTTTCTTTGCCTAATTAAGTTGCAAAATGGCCCTCTTCATCAATTTGGTCATTTTTGCAATGATTAAAGGAGCAAAGACAAAATCCATCCATCCACCCATCCATCTTCTTCTGCTTTTTTCGGTGTCCAGGTTGCAGAGGCAGTAGTCCAAGTACAGAAGCCCAGCCACCTCTTCCAGTTTTTCAGAGAGAATACCAAGGTGTTGCCAGGCCAGATGAGAGACATACTGTAGTCTCTCCAATGTGTCCTGGGTCTTCTCTGGGGTCTCCTCTCAGTGGGGTGTGCCCAAAACACCTCAAGTGGGAAGCATCCAGGAGGCATCCTGATCAGATGCCCAATCCACCTCTGACATGATTCGGACAAACCCAGATGCAGACACAGACTCAGAATAAACACAATTATCTATATTAAATGTGTGTGTGAGTGTGTGTGGGAATGTAAATGTGAATGAGTGCAGGAGCACGAGCAGAGCGGGGACAAGTCTGGCAACCCTAGGAGAGAGAAGAGAAAAGAGTGTGAGCTCTCTGTAAACTGGTTGAATAAACAAGTGATTAAACAGTCTTACGGTGCTGGTGAGAAGTTGAGGCCCTGAAGAGCATCCAAACAGCACCGTATGCCAGTGCCTCGGCCCGTCGTGTGCTCATGCAGGTTTAGGTGATTCAGGTGCTTCAGAGGTGAATAGTTCATTCATAGAAACCAAGTTTCCTCAGAGTGTAGGTGAAGGTCCTGGTCCGCCTCCAGGAGGAGAAAGTCCGCCCAGGGAAATCCACCTGTGCACAGGAAAGATAGAGGAAAGGAGCATAGAGAATGAATTTCTTGGAGAGGCTTACATTGTGTTGGGGAGATAAAACTCCCAGACGATCAGACGTGCTGAAATGATGAGGGAGGCGAGACTCCCTAGCGAAAGGAGAAGTAGACTCTAGCACAGAGTTCTTTCATCCAGATGGAGCATTGACATCTCCGTGGAGAATGATAGGCAGAGCCCCTTAAGAAGGCTGTCTAATTGGAGGAGCAGGTGTGCGCACAGCTGTGGAGACAATTAGGGCAGCAGGCACACAGAGCGGATCAACCTGTACAACCTAAGCAGGGCTGCTCGCAGAGATAGCAAAAAGACGTAACAAACTAATAGTTTTTTTTTTTTTTTTTGAATGCAAAAGATGCAATAGACTTACACAATGGTCCTCTCCGGCATACAACTAGGAACATACCGGTCGCTATGGAGGGTGAGAATATGTATGGGCACATAATCATACCATGTAGGATAACTAAATAGACGGTTATGCTGTTTCATTCCACCTAGCAACAATGCTCTGCACTGTGTGTGTTTATATATTTACATATTTATTCCATCTAGCTACAATGCTCTGCACTGGGTGTGTTTATATTTATATATCTATATATTTATTCCATCTAGCTACAATGCTCAGCACTGGGTGTGTTTATATTTATATATCTATATATTTATTCCATCTAGCTACAATGCTCCGCACTGTGTTTTTATATATCTACATATTATTCCATCTAGCTACATTGCTCCGCACTGTGTGTGTTTATATACTTGCATATTTATTACACCTAGCTGCAATGCTCCGTACTGTGGGTGTTTATATATTTACATATTTATTCCATCTAGCTACAATGCTCTGCACTGTGTGTTCATATATTCATATTTATTCCATCCAGCTACAATGCTCTGCACTGTGTGTCTGTGTGTGTGTGTGTGTATATATATATATATATATTATAGTAATATGTACATATGTATATTAGCTGCTCTTGCTTGCTTTTTTTTTTTTTTTTTTTTTTTTCTTGCCTTCTGATTGTTGCTATCCCTGTGCTGTTGCAATCCTGGAATTTCCCCGTTGTGGGACTAATAAAGGCTTATCTTATCTTATCACCACAACCTCAACTGGTTCCACCCTGTGGAGGAGTAGTGGAGGAATAATGGATCCACTCTGAGCCTCTCCAGGGTGACTGAGCTCCTCACCCTGTCTCTAAAAGTCCAGCAACCCTATAGAGAATGCTTATTTCAGCAGCTTGTATCGATGATCTCATTCTTTCAGTCATTACCCAAAGCACATGACATTGGTGAGGGTATATAGGAACATACAGTAGATTGACCAGTACACACCATTGCTTTAGAGCTCAGCTCTCTCTTCACCACAACAGACCAATAAAACATCAACATCACTCCGAATGCTGCTCCGATCTATCTGTCAATCTCCTGTTCCTTTCTCCCCTCACTTGTGAATAAGACCAACATATGTGAACTCCTCTACTTGGGGTAGGAGATTATCCCTAACCTGGAGAGGACAATCCACCCTTTCCAGTTGAGGACCATGGACTTGAACTTGGAGTTGCTGATTTTCATCTTGGACATTTCATATTTAGTAGCAAACCACTCCAGTAAGACATGTAGGTCATTACTCGAAGCCAGCAGGCTCACATCATCTGTAAGCAGCAGAGATGAGATCCTGTGGGATATCATCTCATGTGGGATGACACCGTCCATTCCTTGGCTGCACCTACAAATCCAAAGAGCGGCCCTGGTGGATTCTAATTCACACTGGGAACGAATTTGACTTAATATTGGCAATATGAACCAATTCCATACTCATGAGGATGAGGGTTTGTCAGGGGGTGGCTGTGGGCAGGTGTATTGTGGCCAACGACTGATCGGAGGGTCAGGGGTTCGATTCCTGCTCTGTCTGCAGTCTGCATGTTAAAGTGTCCTTGAGCAAGACACTGAACCCCCAGTTGCTCCTGGTTGGTCAGGTCAAGCGCCTTTGTATGGCAGCTCAGTGTATGAATGTGTGTGTGAATGGGTGGATAGGAGGATGTGTAAAGTGCTTTTTTCATCTAGAGATGATAAAAAATGCTATATAAGTGAACGCCATTGACCATTTACCATGATTTGTCAGAAGGACGAACACCACACTGCTACTACTGAATCTGAGGTTTGACCAAAAGCCTGGTTCTTCTCTCCAATACTTTGGAACAGACCTTCCTGGGGAGGCTGAGGAGTGTGATCCCTCTAAAGTTGAAACACACCCTTCGGTCCCCCTCCTTAAGGAGGGGAGCAAGAAGCCCCACCGACCTCATACAGGTCAGGGTACTGTGAATCTTTGATTGTACATCCATCGTGAGAGTTTATTGGATCTTAGTTTGTCCCTTCACCCAGGTAGACCCTACTAGGGGCAAATTGCCCCTGCCAACATGAGATCACTAGGGAACTCAACCCCCCCCACCATGTTAAGGTGGCAATCTGTGGGGGGACAGAGACAACCTCTTTAGTGGAATTTCTTTATTTCGTCTTTCTCCATATAAAAATTCATCTTTTTGCTTGACAATTTAGCTGTAAGACATCACAAAATACCTAAAGTTGCTATTTTGTCAGACAAAAGTTTGCAATTTCATGATAGTAAAAGGTTGTATATTTACATTGAGAGTCACAATTTTCAAGTAAAAATATATTCATAAAATTCATGAATTAATGGAAAAGTTGCAAATTTCGAAGAAAAACGCTCTTAATTAAGGACAAACAAACTTGCCTCTTCTGAATGCTGACACACCAGTTTATAGCTATATCACTGCTTTGTTTTTTTGTTTTACCTTCACTGTATTTTTTTTTTTTGTTTTAATTTTTTGTAGTTTGTATACTTTATTGATCCCCAGAGGGAAATTCAGGGCATCTCACTTGGATGGATGAGGCAGCCACAGTACGGCACCAATCCCTTCACCATTCACACACACATTCACACCTACGGCCACTTTAGAGTCTCCAATTAACCTAACCTGCAAGTTTTTGGCCTGTGGGAGGAAACCAGAGTACCAGAGGTAAACCCACACAAATATGGGGAGAACATGCAAACTCCACACAGAAAGATCACTGATGGTCAGGGGGTGGTATCGAGCCCCTGACCTACTGACTGTGCTGCCACTGTGCCAACCACTGGCCCACTGAGCTGCCCATGGTTATGTTGTTCAGTTCCAATTAGATTTTTTTTCCCCCTCCCACAGCTGCTGTTTTGATGTGAACTGTTACCCATCCTCAAAGATCTTTTGCTTGAGGATGCTCCAAAGATTCTCAATGGGGCTGAGGTCAGTGGAGGATGGGGGCCACACCAGGAGTTTCTCTCCTTTTATGCCCATATCAGCCAATGACAGAGGTATTCTTTGCAGCATGAGATGGTACATTGTCATGCATGAAGACAATTTTGCTATGGAAGGCACCATTCTTTTTGTACCATGGAAAAAAGTGGTCAGTCAGAAACTTTATTTACTTTGATGAGGTCATTTTCAAACCATCAGGAACCCTAAAGGGGCTCATGATTGCATGGCCCAGTACGGAAGTAGTTTCCTTAATTCCTTTTTAATAAGTAGCTGAAAAAGGTTGATAAATTTACAGAGAAACAAAATCCATCCTACACATCCTGTAACTTTATCAAATCTTTATTGTGTGGAGTGTGTCAATAACAAGGTGGATTTCACTCAGACAGTTTATTTCACATCTCACACATAAGCATAGTCAGAAAAGAGGGCATCTCAGACAAGACTCTTCTCTTAAATATTCAGGCCTTCCTCCAGCAGCTTCAACACAAAGGTCACATTGCATTCACTTCCTTAATCCTTTCACATCCTCCTAGCAGTCTCTGATACACAAAAGATCATACCGCATTCGTCCTTCACACCTCCCTGTTATCTCCAAGGAAAACTCTGCCCTTTGTTCTAGTCTAAGATGCTACACCATTATGGACTCTCTAAACGACCCCCCCCCCCCCGAGCGTCTTGGATAGATCAATAGAATGACAGTACATATGCTGTGGTAAAATCATTAAACATCAAACCACATGCTGCTTGGGTTTCAGTCTTCTCCCGTATCTGCTGTAACCAGGATTCACCGCCTCCGCGGCGCTGTCATGCTGGGGGGCTGATGAATGAGGGGTAAAAGTCTGTGCATGTGGATGTTCTGGGGAATCTTTTCTCTGGGAAACTCCCCGCGGGGGTCTTCCACGCCGAGGGGCCCTCGCCAACAGCACTTGCTCGTCCGCCACAACAAAAGCGGGTTTGAGTCTGTCTGTGCCAATCCTCTCCCTCCTACCCCCCAAATCTAGCAAAAAATGCTTGTCCCCTGTTTCCAGCACTCTGAACGGTCCATCATAAGGTGGGCGCAGTGGGGGGCGATGTGCATCGTGTCTGACAAAAACGAACTCCGCGTTTTTCAAAGTTTTAGGCACAAAAACGCGCGGAAAACTGTGGTGAACAGGGCCCGGCAGCGTGCTTGTGTCTATGCTACGCTGCAACAGCTGGGACGGGGAGCTGCCCGGCGTGGGATTATCTGGGAGAAACTCCCCGGGCAGCCGAAGTGGCTGCGCAAAAACGAGTTCAGCCGGGGAAGCTTCCAAATCCTCTTTAGGCGCAGAACGTAACCCCAATAAAACCCACGGTAGCTTGTCTACCCAATTTGCATCCGTCAGTGACGCCCTGAGAGCCGCTTTCAATGACCTACGAAAACGTTCGCATAACCCATTAGCCTGTGGATTGTACGCGGTAGTGCGGTGAATTGCGACACCCAGGCTGCGGGCCATTGTTGACCAAAGTTCGGAAACAAATTGAAGGCCTCTGTTGGACGTAATGTCCGACGGGACTCCAAAATGCGCCACCCATGCTGTTAAAAATGCGCGCGCCACCTCTTCGGCTGTGGTTGCCGCCAGTGGAACCACTTCCGGCCAGCGCGTGGTGCGGTCCACCATTGTCAGAAGGTGCGTGCACCCCTGTGATGGCGGGAGGGGGCCCACGAGGTCCACGTGAACATGGTCGAACCTCTTAGCCGGGATGCGAAACGGCTCCAAGGGAGCTTTCGTCGCTGACGGAAGGTTCCGGAGGAAGAGGTGGGCAAAAATGAAGTGGTCATCTTCCGAGCCCTTCAATCTCAGCATCTTCTCCATCAGGTCAATAGCCGTCCCATCTCCTAACCCGGTCCGCGCCAGGAGTCTCTCTGCTCTCTCCTCAACCGAGAGTGTGTAGTGCTGGATAAGTGCAGCCTTCAACGCGCCGTGCTTGTCGCTGGTTGGTGGCTGATCCAGCAGGCTCTCCACATGCTGAGCCGTGTGGGCGTCGAGCTTTGCGACCACATGGTAGAATTTCGTGTCATCCACCGATATCCCCCGGAGGGCGAACTGCGCCTCAACTAGGTGGAACCAGGAGCGCAGATTGTGCTGCCAAAAATCCGGTAGCTGGATTGTAACCGCATATGCTTGGCTGGGGGCTCCCAACGAGGCTGGCTCCGGGGATTTCTCTTCGTTTTGCATGATTCGTCTTGGGTCACCAGTGTGGAGTGTGTCAATAACGAGGCGGATTTCACTCAGTTTATTTCACATCTCACACATAAGCATAGTCAGAAAAGAGGGCATCTCAGACAAGACTCTTCTCTTAAATACTCAGGCCTTCCTCCAGCAGCTTCAACGCATCAAAGGTCACATTGCATTCACTTCCTTAATCCTTTCACATCCTCCTAGCAGTCTCTGATACACAAAAGATCACACTGCATCCTTTAACATCCTCCTAGCAGTCTCTGATACACAAAAGATCATACCGCATTCGTCCTTCACACCTCCCTGTTATCTCAAAGGAAAACTCTGCCCTTTGTTCTAGTCTAAGATGCTACACCATTATGGACTCTCTAAAATCGCAGCTCTATCGCAATACTACACAGAGTGAAATAGTTGCTGAATCAACCCACATTATATACTTTGTATCATCCATTAATACTCCCATATATGACATATTGTACTGAAGTATGGGGAAATACATATAAAACAAACATATATCCAGTCTTTATGCTTCAGAAGAGAGCCATTAGAATAATAAACAAAGCTGCTTACAGGGAACCAACAAACCCACTTTTTCTTAAATTAAAAGCTCTTAAGTTGAAAGATCTGGTTGATTTTAAAACTGTAGTAATAATGTTTAAAGTGAAGGATCCATCACTGCCCGCAAATATCCAAAAGCTTTTCCAAATACGGGAGAAACAATATCATTTCAGAGGAACATGTAGATTTCAAAAACTTTCAGTGAGAACTACCACCAAGCAACACTGTTTCAGTGCAAGGAGTCAGATTATGGAACGATTTTGGACCTGAATTAAAATCATGTACAACGCTTGGACAATTTAAACAAAAACTAAAGGAAGAAATACTCCAAACATATATACAAAACGATATGTAAAATCACATAAGGATTATCATATCCAGTCTGTGTTGTGCAGTTGCTTAGTTTTTTGTCACGTTTTGTCTTAGCTTTGTTCTGATTTGTAATCGCTTTTATTTTATTTCATTTTTGAATTCTTAGATGGAACATGGGTGGGCAATATAAGCTGTGGCTTCAGCCATCACCCATTCTGGATAACTTATGTTGAATTGTATAATCTGAGCGGTTATTGTTTAATTTGACCTTGCTGGATTTTTTTCCTCCTTGTTATATTATTCTGTTCCTTTCTTTTAATCTAATCTATCCTAAATAAAGATTCATTCATACATTCAAAACTTCATCAAATCCAGTGTTCATTTCTCACCAGTCTCAACACACTGAAACTAGCTTTATTAAATAATAAATAAATATTAAATAAATGTTTTTGGAAGGAAAACATTTTTAATTAATGATCTCATTATAAAACAAAAACTGGATTTTTTTTTGTTTATACCAGAGACTTGGTTACATGATAATGGTGGATCTCTTCTTATCGAAGCAGCCCCTCCCAACTACAGCTTTATAAGTGAACCCAAGCTGCAAAAGAAAGGAGGAGGAGTAGCTGTTTTGTTTAATAATTCCCTCCAATGTAAGCAAATGTCTTATAAGTCTACTTCATTTATGTGGCTCTTCAGCTGAATTCATCCTTCCGTGTGTTGTTTCTCAATGTTTACAGACCACCTAAACATGCAACCTTTTTTGATGATTTTACAAAGCTGCTGTCTATTATCTGTGTTGACTTTGACTCTGTAGTTATTGTTGGAGATTTTAACATTCATGTTGACAACCCTGAAAACAAAGGGACCAAAGAATTGTGTTGCGTCTTTGATAACTTTGGCCTGATTCAGCATGTAACGGAAAAAAAACACACAACAGAGGACACAGTCTGGACTTGGTCATCTCCAAAGGTCTGAACATCTCAGAGGTTATGGTGATGGACGTTGCTCTGTCCGACCATTGTTGTGTTTTCTTTGAGAGTGCTATTAATGTCAACAGAAATATCCAGACAGAGGTCATCAAAAAAAATGGTACATCAGTGATAATACCAGTGAAACATTCATCCAAGCTTCCTCTTCCTCACCTCCCCCCTTCATATTCAGTAAATGAGCTTGTGGAAAATTTCAGTGGTAAAATTACAAATGTTATCATTGCCATCGCTCCCATCAAGGTGAAGGTGGTCACTATTAAAAAGAAACCTCCATGGAGAAATGCCAAACTAGTAAGAGCTGAAAAAAAAGTGTCCAAAAGCTGAAAGCAGGTGGCGAAAAACTAAATTACAGGTTCATTGTGAAATTTATAATGAGAGATTGAGCATTTATAATTTGGAGCTGAGAAATGCAAAGCAAGCAAATTTTTCTGACATCATTGCTAAAAACAACAATAATGCACGCACCTTGTACACTACTGTTGACAGGCTAACAAATCCCCCTGTGTCAGTAGCTCCTGAACTTCTATCCAATCCTGCCTGTAATGACTTTGCCTTTTTCTTTACTGACAAAATTCAGAAAATTAGACAGTCATTCAGTGCTCCTATGTCAGGTGCTGGACTTGTGCTTCCTCTGTGTCCACATACAGAAGATGTAAACACCATGGCAATTTTTTTTCCAATCATAAAATCTTGGATGACATCATACGCCACCTGAAATCCACTACCTGCTTTGCTGATACTCTCCCAACAGGGTTTTTAAAAAGCGTTTGATATTGTATGGCCTCAGATCTACTACAGATCATAAATATGTCTCTACATTCAGGTGTCTTCCCTCAGTGCTTAAAAACAGCTGTTATCAAGCCACTTCTAAAAAAGAGCAATCTGGACACCTCACTCATGAACAACTACAGGCCCCAATCAACTCTTCCCTTTCTTAGTGAGATAATAGAAAAAGCTGTTTTTCAACAACTGTACAACTTCCTGACATTAAATAACTGTTTTGATGTCTTCCAGTCAGGTTTTCGGCCACATCACAGCACTGAGACAGCTCTAGTTAAGGTCCTTAATGACATCCACTCCAATACAGATAATGGCAACATTTCAGTCTTGGTTCTACTGGACCTCAGTGCTGCATTCAACATGGTTGACCATAACATCTTACTACGCTGGCTAAAAAAAATTGGGCGGGACTTTCTAGTTCAGCACTTAGCTGGTTTGAGTCCTATTTAAAAGACAGGAACTCTTTTGTGTCAATAGTGTCATGATCAGGTGAGTGCGCTCCCCCTCCCTTCCTGTGGGAGGTTCCTCGTCAAGTCCCCGGCTCTGCAGGTAATCAGTACACCTGCGTGAGTGGATGCACCTGCTGCCTCTTCCCTTAAGAAGCACTTAAAAGGACCAGTGTGTGAACACTCCAGCGCTGGCTTGTTAGGTATAGCTGCCATAATAAATGAGTAAATGTTATATTAAGTTATTTAGGAACCCAGCCATTAAACTCTTTCTCTTCCTCCTCCTCAGGTCGCTGCTATCTCTGCAGTGCGTCTCCGGGGGTTGTTGTGTGCTCACCTGCTCCATCATCCTCATCATCACTCCGGACTGCCTTCTCCACCCGGTCAAATACCTCTCCCAGCTCAACTCATCCGCAATTCCCTGCCAGCTCCACCTCGCTGGTTTATCCTCTTCCTGCTGGGTTCCTCTGCTGGGCTCTCTGCTCCAATTCATAAGAATATCCCTGTAATTCATTATTTCCCCGTTTCCCTTCTCATAGCTAATCTGCTCTCGTTTCCCTCTTTACAGGCTGGGTATTCCTCTGGTCAAGTGACATTTTTTCCGCTAACGTTGTGTTTGCCTGTTCAATAAAACTGTGTTTAAACATGCTTCTCTGTGTCGTGTGCATTCTCTGGTGTAGTATCCTGCACGTGAGCTGATCATTCTTGTAATCTTGACAAATAGGTAACTACAATTCCGAGTGAACAAAAATAACCTGTTGAGTTCCCCAGGTTCCATTTTGGGATCTTTGCTAGTGGGAGCATCTATATGCTCCCACTAGCTCAAATCATAAAAAAAAAAAAAATACCATAATTATGCAGATAAACAAATCTACATAACCATCTCACCAGGAGACTATGGTCCAATTAAAACCCTGATTAAATGCATTGGTCAAATTAAAGAGTGGCTGTGCCAGAACTTCTCACTTAAACAAAGACGAAACCAAAATAATAGCTTTTTGAGCCAAAGAAGAAAGACTCAAAGTTAGTACTCAGCTTCAATCAATGATGCTAAAAACAAACAAAGCCAGAAATCTGGGTGTGGTTCTGGACTCAGACCTGAATTTTAACAGCCACATTACAGTAGTGAAATCAGCCTATTAAAGCTTATAGAACATAGTGAGGACTAGAGGTCTGATGTCTCAGTAGGATCTAGAAAAAACTTGTCCATGCATTTATCTTCAACTGGATTACTGTAATGTTGTCCTCACAGGTCTCCCTAAAAAGTCCATCAGACAGCTGCAGTTGGTTCAGAACACTGCAGCTCGAGTCCTCAAGACCAAGAAAGTAGGTCATATAACTCCAGTTCTCAAATCTTGACACTGGCTTCCTGTCTGTCAAAGAATAGATTTCAAAATACTGCTGGTGGTTTTTAAAGCGCTGAATGGTTTAGGGCCAAAATACATTTCATATCTGCTAGTCCATTATGAACCGGCCAGAGCCCTCAGTTCATCTGGGTCAGGCCTACTATCTGTGCCCAGAGTTAGAACCAAACATGATGAGGCAGTGTTTAGTTTTTATGCCCCTCATATATGGAACAAACTCCCAGAAAGCGTCAGGGCTGCAGAAACTCTCAGCTGCTTTCAATGCAGGTTAAAAACTTTCCAATTTGCCACGGTCTTTCAGGTGAACAATTGTTAATCGCCTACAATGCAATGTAAATTTTTATTTTTGTTATTCTGTTTCAGCCTGCTTTTGTTTCTCTGCAATTTACTTTTGAGTTGGCTTTAAAATTCTTATGTATTCCTTTTGCAACTTGCTGTAATGTTTTTATGTAAAGCACATTGAATTGTCTTGTACATGAAATGTACTATACAAATAAACTTGCCTTAACACCGTTGCAGCCTTGTTGGGATATGGTGGCCATCCACCAACCATCCACTACTCCATCCATCTGGACGACCCAGGGTTGCACGGCACTCATCAATAAAGACAACTGTTTGAAAATTAGTCTTCATGTATTTCTGGGCCAACTGCAACCATTTCTGCTTGTGAGCATTGATTAGGTGTAGCTGAATAGTAGGTTTAAGCCAGGGATGGGCAATCATGTGCCACAGAGGGCCATTCCACTGCAGATTTTCTGTTCCATCCAGTGATTTCAGCAGGTGCTTGCTCTGATCAGCTTCAAGGATTGCTAATAATTGAAAACACCTGCTGAAGACACTGGGTGGAGTAGAAACCCTGCAGTGGAATGGCCCTCACTGCCCACCCCTGGTTTAAGCACAACTGCAAGCCTCTGGAGGATCCTGCATCTTGAGGTTCGTGGGACTCCAGAGGAACCAACAGCTTCAAATACCTGTTTGCTGCTTTGTAATGGCATTTTAGCAGCTGCTTTCTTCATCCGTTGAGTTTGTCTGGAAGAAACCTTCCTCATTATGCCTTTATCTGCACGAACCTGTCTTTGCTCTGAATCAGCCACAAATTGCTTCACAGTATGATGATCATGCTTAAGTTTTCATGAAATATTTAATGTTTTCATACCTTATCCAAGACATTGCACTATCTGACAGTTTTTGGCAGCAGAGAGATCTTTTTTTCTTTCCCATATTGCTTGAAACCTGTGGCATGCTTAATAATGTGGAACATCCTTCTTAAGTAGTTTTCCTTTAATTGGGCTCACCTGGCAAACTAATTATGACAGATGTCTGAGATTGATATCAGCGATCCAAAGAGCCCTGAGACACAATACCATCCATGAGTTTAATTGAAAAACAAAAAAATAAATGTTTATGACACTAAAATCCTGTTTTCATAATAATTTGGAATGCGGTGTATGGTCTGTCAGTGTTGTGAGGTGCTGCTTAGGAAAGCAGGTGTACGCAGAATGATGCACCCAGGGCACAGGCAGGACTTCGGTACAATAATGATTTAATCACAAAAACTCAAAAGAACAAACAAAGGGTGCAGCACGTGGGCTGTAAATAAACTCAGGCATAATAGATAATAAAACTCATGGAGAATAAATAACTGGGACACACGGGAACAAGATGGGAGGATTGACACACAACGTAAATCAGTGTTAATGATACAACAATGATTGAAAGCAAACAGACAACATACTGTATATAGGGAGGAAACTAATTAGGGGAACACGTGACAGCTGGGATGACAATCATGAGCTAAACAGGAGCACACATGAGGGGAGGCATCTAGATGTATGGAAAAACCTGAGGAGCTGGAAACAATAGGTAAACCAATATGCACATCAGACCAAAAACCAAAGGACAAAAAACAGGGGCAGGGGAACACAAAGACCACACACAAAGGACACTGGGTGATACAACAGACTAAGGACTGGGGAAAAACACAGGAGGGAATAACTACAATAATAATAATAATAATAATAATAATAATAATAATAACAATAATAATAATATATTTACTTCTGGCGCCACACGAGTCGGCTGCCTTTTTGCAACAGCGGCTCAATTCTGAGTTTTTTCTTCCTCTAACTTTCTGATCCGGCAACAACTTTCTGATCGGCAACACCTTATACATCACGGACACACAGATCGCCCCAAATGTCTCCCGAGCCGGTGGACGGAGCCACTGTTTATAGCAGGAGACGGTACAACAGGGACCCCCTGTTAGCACTTAACCGCCACTCGGTGCTAACGAAAAAAACTCGACATACCGGGAGAAATAAGACGAAAACGAGGTGGGTGTCGTGCTGGTGTAAGACGGCGTGCGACGGGCAGACCGAACACCAGACAGTGGGAAGGCACGGGGCGGTGGAGTGATAATGTATGTTAATAACAACTGGTGCAGACCGGGACATATCATGGTTAAACAACAACACTGCAACAAGAATCAGAATCAGAATCAGAATCAGAATCAACTTCATTGCCAAGTATGCTCACACATACAAGGAATTTTACTTATCACTAAGGTGCACTCGTGTTAAGCGCTCCCTAATGACGCGGCAGCCATTAACAGGCGCCCCATACAGTGGGGGGTAAAGAGGGGGAGGGGGAGGGGGAGGGGTGACACATTGGGCAGAGAGAAAAAACATTGTTATCAAAATATAGCTCAAGTGGGCAAGATTGTGATCACATAGAAAAAAACCCTCTATTGCACACTTAGCAAACAAGATACAAATCCACACATTAACAAAGCAAGAGAGAGACCAGTGTGTGTATGTCAGTCATGTGATATCAGTGTGAATGCAGTGTGTGAAGTATCAGTTACTGGTGGACAACAAAAATCCTCTCCTAGGCAACGGCTAGATGTTATGACCATGGTGTTCTAAAACATAGATAACATGTCCACAGAGTTCATCTCTCTTTGCATGTCAGATGGTAAAAAACCATGTTAGTCACATGTTGACGCTGTCCTTGGAGAGTTCAGATTGCTGCACATCAGTTTGTTTGGGTTAGAGAGAACAAGGACATGGAGTTGCTAGCTGTTAGCATGCGGCCTACCTATCTCCCGAGAGAATACTCACAAGTGACCTGCATTGTTATTTATGCAAATCCGACAGCAAACCCTGAGACAGCGCGTGATGTCATCCACTCAGTAACTGGCAGGCTGCAGACAGAACACCCAGATGCTCTTCTCCTCATCTCAGGCGACTTCAACCATGTTTCACTGTCTCCCATTCTACCCACGTTCACCCAGTATGTCACATGCCACACTAGAGACAATAAAACACTGGACTTATTCTACGCAAACACTAAGGAGGCGTACACCTCATCACCACTCCCACCACTCGGGAGATCGGATCACAACTTGGTTCATCTCCGGCCGGTGTACAAACCCCCAGTGCACAGACAACCTCCGGTCATGCGCACAGTGAAGTTATGGTCTGAGGAGGCAATGGACGCTCTAAAGGACTGTTTTGAAACCACTGCCTGGGAGCAGCTCTGCGAGCCACATGGTGAGGACATCGATGGCCTCACTCACACCATCACGGACTACATCAGCTTCTGTGTGGACAACACCATACCCACCAAGACCATACGGTGTTGCTCGAACAACAAACCCTGGATCAACCCTGAGATAAAAACACTTCTGAGAGAGAAGAAGAGGATCTTCAGGTCGGGGAACAGGGAGATGCTGAAATCCGTACAGAGGGAGCTGAGGAGGAAGATCAGAGAAGGCAAGGACAGCTTCAGGAAGAAGATGGAGGACAAACTGCAACAGAGCGACATCGGTGGGGTCTGGAGAAACCTTAAAACCATCTCTGGGCTCCAGAATACCTCCCCCCAGGCCACGGAGGGCAGGGAGTGGGCGAACAATCTGAACCTGTTTTTTAATAGGTTTGACCAACCGCCCTCACCCCCGACTGCACAACAACGACTGCTGCCTCTGAAGACATTGAGTCCTGCTGTCCACACCCCACTCCACCATCACCATCACCCCCCCACTCCCAACACACAGCCCCCCAACATGACCCTCACTAAGACCCAGGTGAGGACGGAGCTGAGGAAGATCAAGGCGAGGAAGGCATCGGGACCGGACGGCATCAGCGCAAAGCGCCTCAATTCCTGTGCAGACCAGCTGTGTGGGATTGTGGAGCACATCTTCAACCTGAGCCTGAAGCTGGGGAGGGTACCACAGTTGTGGAAAACACCCCACCCCAAAGATCTGGGCAGCTACAGACCAGTGGCCCTGACATCCCACATGATGAAGACCCTGGAGAGACTGCTCCTTGCTCACCTCCGCCCCCTGGTGGGACCAGCGATGGATCCACTCCAGTTGGCCTACCAGCATGGCATTGGGGTGGAGGATGCGGTGATCTTCCTCCTTCACCGTTTTCTGTCTCACCTGGAGAAGTCTGGGATTGTGGTGAGGATCATGTTCTTTGACTTCTCCAGTGCTTTCAACACCATCCAACTGATGATCCTGAAAGACAAGCTGCTGTGCGCAGGGGTGGACCAGCACCTGTCATCATGGATCCTGGACTACCTCACTAACCGGCCACAGTTTGTGAGAACCCAGGACTGTGTGTCCGACACGATCATAGGTAGCACGGGGGCTCCCCCAGGGAACGGTTTTGGCTCCCTTCCTGTTCACCCTTTATACTGCGGACTTCTCACACAACACAACACACTGCCATCTACAGAAGTTCTCTGATGACTCTGCGATCGTTGGCCTCATCTCCAACGGAGATGAAGCTGAGTACAGAGGACTTATCCAGGACTTCGTGGACTGGTGCCATCGGAATTGCCTCCAGATCAACGCGAGGAAAACTAAGTAGCTGGTGGTGGACTGCCGCAGGCAAGGACAACCCCTCACAGCACCAGTAAATATACAGGGAACAGATATCGAGAAGGTGACATCCTACAAGTACCTGGGTGTTCATCTGAACAATAAACTAGACTGGTCACACAATACTGACGCACTCTACAAGAAGGGACAGCGCAGGTTGTTCCTACTGAGGAGACTCAGGTCTTTTGGTGTACAAGGGGCGCGCTGCTGAAGATATTCTACGACACGGTGGTGGCATCAGCCATCACTTTTGGAGTGGTCTGCTGGGGCAGTGGCATTACAGCAGCCAATAGGAAGAAACTGAACAAACTGATCAAGAAAGCTAGCTCTGTCCTGGGGCAATGCCTTGACCCAGTGGAGGAGATGGGAGAGAGAAGGATGGTGGCTAAACTGTCATCTCTGCTGGAGTCCGAGTCCCACCCTATGCAGGACATACTGAACGCACTGAGGAGCTCATTTAGCAGCAGACTACATCATCCTAGGTGCACAACCAAGAGGTTTCGCAGGTCCTTCCTACCTACAGCTGTCAGACTGTATAACCTAAGCAGGGCTGCTCACAGAGATAGCAAAAAGACGTGACAACCTAATAGTATTGAATGCAAAAGACGCAATAGACTTACACAATGGTCCCCTCCGGTATACAACTCGGAAAATACCGGTTGCTACGAAGGGTGACAATATGTATGGGTACATAATCATACCATGTAGGATAACTAAGTAGACGGTTATGCTGTTCATTCCATCTAGCTACAATGCTCTGCGCTGTGTGTTTATATATTTATATGTACATATGTATACTCGTTGCTCTTGTTTTTTCTTGTCTTCTGATTGTTGCTCTGAGTGTTGCTGTCCCTGTGCTGTTGCAATCCTGGAATTTCACCATTGTGGGACTAATAAAGGCTTATCTTATCTTATCTTAATAATAATAATAATAATACACAGAAGGTGATAACTGAAATTAATAACCAAACACAGGAGATAAAGCAAATAATAATCACAAAATCATCTCAGGGAGAATGAAAATAAACCAAGTGTGGACATGATCCCAAGATCGTGCCCCGATTCATAACAGTCAGTTACACTCCACCCACATAAAGGTTATGAAGGCTATCAGGTAGAATCCAATCCACATGCTGTATCCAAATCAATTAATCTAAACTCCCACATCCAATGATCCATCAATTATGAGCAAACTCTTCCATATCAGTTGATCCGAATATTCTTTGGTTGACTGCACCCCTGCTTGTGTAATGTCTTCATACCATCCGAATGAAAGAATGAACAAGAAAGGGAGATGAAAGCTAGTTTAGAAAACTCCAATTAAATTATGTATGTGTTTGAAAATATGCTCTGGCCTTTGATCACATCTGATTCATTAAAACAACGTATGTGCTTGCTTCTGGACTGGATTTCTTTCAACTCCAGTCCAATTATGCAGTATTTCTCTCAGCTGCACTCTCTTTGCCTAAATCATTTTAACCCAAAATATAAAAAAAAGGGGTGGCATCCTCCCTGCAAAATCAAACTCTAAGTGAAATGTAGGTACTGTTTAGTCAAGAATGTTATCCTAGAAATGGATATTGGCTATAAGAAATGCATTTTAAAGGTGGTGAGGCACTGCAGTCCTCATTGATGCTTTAAATTCAGTTCAAGGCCATTTTATTTGATTGCTGTAGACATGTTTCAGTGACCTGATAAAAGCAGATTCATTTCAACCCAGAGATTTGAAACATTTGAAGCACTCCCACCCTTCCAAATTTTCCACAATGCTCTCATCAGCTGTGTTAAATTTACAAACGCTGCAGTCCAGGTCTTTGGAAACATTCAGTAATGTTTAATATTTGCTGCTATGTTAGCCGAACACATTGAAATCTGAGCTCCATTTCCATTAAAAGTAAAACAGTTTCAGATTTGACTCTTCTCATTGTCACCTATTGATAAGAAAGAATAAAAATACTACTGTTAGTACTCAGCTTTGGTTGAGTACTAACTTTGGTTAGTACTCAACTTTGGTACTCAACCTTGGTTCCAAGGTTGTCATAGCCAGGAGCGGTACTGGGGTTAAGCTCCCAGTGCTCATAAAATGCTCCTTACGGCGTGCGTCTCGAAAAGCCTCTGACAACTAAGTCCAACTCCTAGCCTGCCCGTGTGGTTTAGTCTCTAAGCCCGGCGGAACTGCTTTTACCAATAGGAGAAGGGGCGAGGGCGGATCTCTGGCGCCTTAAAACCAGATGCTTCGGGTAGATGGTGGCTCGTCAACCTGGGAAGGTAGCCCATCTAGGGGAAGGTAAACCCTGATTTCAAACCTCCGCTGCCTTGCGGCACACCCAGTCACGGGAAAGGCTTCGGGAGTCAACCTTAAGGAAAAATCCGGAGTCGGAGCCCCTAAGGCAGTTCTCTGTTGTGCTCAACATCGTTCTGGCAGCTCCTGCGACGGCGCTGGTGCCAAACTGTAGCAGCCCTGCTGTTCCTTTGGATTCATCAGTGACGTGGAGAGGGGGGACATGCTGCATGGGTAACATCTTGTCCTCCATATCTTCCTGCCCAGGCTTGAATCCTACCAACGCCCAACGCTGGAAGGTAGAACACCGGTGCGCATCGGCCTGTTCAGCCACAGGCGGTGCTGTTCCAGCAGAGTAGACGTTTAGGATTCTCTTCCATGGTCATCATAGACCGACGGAGGCCGACGAGTACTCAACTTTATGTCTTTCTGAAGTGTGCTTCTGTGGGACTTTGAGGCCATGAAGAAGATATGTATCCTTGAGGAAATTGTGCGCAGAAAGCATGGAGTCAGTCAGTAAATTGGTTTCTTTCACTACTCTGTGGCACGTTTGTGTGAACAGTGTTCAAAATGAGACACAAATGAAGTCTTGTTGGCGAACTGAAAATCCAGTAGAAAAAAAACAACTTGATCCTTGTAATCAACATAACATAACATATGGAAAGTATGATTATTAAAATAATCAACAGTAAGGTTAAGGGTTGCAGAACAATGTAACTTCACAGTATAAATACATAACAAATACTAGAAAGCACTCAGAGAGTGAAACCTCGACCAAGGCTCCTTCCATCCCTCATGAATCACCTCCAAAATGAAATGGGTTTGTATGTAGGCCTAGAGCCACTTCTGGTGAAAATTGCATCGTCGTCTGGCCAGTAGTTTTGGAGTATTGTTGCTAACACACTGTGAAAGATAAGAGCCTTGGCGGAGGTATACATTCTCAGATCATCACTAAAATGTAATGGATTCGTCCGTAGCCCAAGAGCCACCTCTGGTGAAAATTTCATCCAAATCCATCCAGTAGTTTTGGAGTATTGTTGCTAACTCTCTGTGAGAAGATAAGAGCCTTGGTGGAGGTATGTGTTCATGTGTTCAGTGTGCCATTACACACCTTTCCTGAAAATCTGAATGAAAGTCGCTATATAAATGTAATCTATTATTATTATTTTTATTAACAGAGAAATGACAGCAAAAAACAATATGACTACATAATAATAATAATAATAATAATAATAATAATAATAATAATAATAATAATAATAATAAGACTGTCATAATTGTATTGACAATACACTGAGGCTGGGCAATTCCACCTTAAATCAACATCATGGTTTATTGAATCTTTCAGGTCATTTTTAATAATTTTCCTCCTCTGTTCTGCATTACAGTTTACTGACAAGGTTTATAATTATTAAGCAATATTACACAACAGTGCGGTATCATACCATTTTTTAGCAGTTATCAACTACAAATTCACATAGTAGCCATATTATCTACCGCAACAAACTTGTAAGAAATATGACCATGACAAAGGCACAAACGCTCACCTGGCACCCTGACAGATGAGGACATGTTCCTCCAAGCATTTGCTTTCAAATTTTGATCATGATGTCCTTTTAGTGTCAGATCAAAAAGTACCAGGTTGTTTGATGCAGCAAAGTTCAGCCTCCACCTCCTCCACTGTCACCTCCCGTTCTCGTCCTCCTGTACTAGCGTCCTATGTCCCGGCCTTCCTTAATTCTGATTGACTGCTTAGAAAGGTCTAACAGTGATGAGCACAGTTGTACATTAGTCTGAAAAGTTGACCTTTTTCAGCCCTGAGCACTGTGACAAAAAGTGGCCACCATTCAAAGCATTTCAGCACCGACGGTGCTCAGTGCTGTAAATACTGGACTACCTAGAGGATGAATAGAAAATAGTCGCTCACAGCAGAAAAAATGAGTTTGGTGGACACGACCCCTAATACTTTTTCTGCAGTGTTTGGCTTCCTGGTTGCCGAGGCACATGGCCCTATGGCGTGACCACGCACATAACTCAGTGGACATGTCTTAAAGGGGCAGTACATGAAAAGCGTCGTATTAATATATACAAATTATATTACAAAAATTCCTGCATCCAGATTGTGATCCGATTCACCACCAAAATGTAATCATCTGTTCCCCGTGCCATTACACACCTTTTCTGAAGATTTCATTAAAATTCATTCATAACTTTTAGAGTAATGCTGCTAACAGACAAACCACCGAACAGACAAACCAACGCCACAAAAAACATTATCTCCTCCCTTTGGGGAAGGTAATAAACCTATTTTTTTTTTTTATTTTAAAGGAACAACTATAAGAACCTTCTAAGTCTGTGGAGCACAATCTCTCTATTTAAAACATTTATTCAGAAGCTGATAATTTTACTGATAGGCTCTGTATAAAAATGTACATATTCACTGTGGCATCTGCATTCCATGTGTTAAAGCTTCAACAGGTGCTGTCATATTCATTTTGGGAGATATGATCACATTTAGAAGAGTGCAGGGAGTGCTATGATAGCAGCTAATGCTAATTAGCTTTGCTTCACATGTAGCATTAATAGATTGCATGGGTGGATTTTAACTTGCACGATAGACTGAATACTTGCCGGAGGTTCTTAGACAGACTCATCTGCTATCTTTGAGGACCCAAATGCTTCTCCTAACGGACACAAATGACTTCACAATAAAAGAAGTGAGTAGAGCAATTAAACCCCAAATGCAACAAGCTTCCTGGTGTAGACAGAATCTCGGCAGACATGCTAAACACAGGAGGTAATGATATTATGCAATGGATTGTGCATCAAGGTTTGGAACTTTGGCAAGTACCTGCTGACTGGAAGGATGACACAACTGTGTACATTCCCATGAAAGGCAATCTATCACCATACAACAACTGGACGGATATGACTCTGCTCTCAAGTCTAGGTAAGGTGTACAGCCAGCTCATTCTTAACAGGCTGAGAAATTAAGCTGATGACTCAGATCTAAGCAATCTTGTGTGAAACATATTTTTACACTATGGCAGTGAGTTTGATGTTCAAGTTTACTGACTATACTAAAGTGATGTATTTGACTGTGTCCCCAGACCTACTGTGTGGAATATCTTATACAAGTATGGCATACACCCATCACACATTTTTCATCATTGCTACCACTGGAGACATCTACAGAACTTAGATGTTGTGTCAGAACAAAAGATAGCCACAGTGAGTGGTTTGAGGTCCTCTCACGGGTTCCACAGGGTTGTGTACTTTCACTCCTGACCTTTGCAGTTACTGCATATTGAAAAAGGTAACACAAAAATGCTTTGAGTGTACCAGTGGTAGTGAATTGTCCAATCTAGACATTGCTGACAACATCAAGTCCTTACAAGTCACACCCATGACCTGTAATGTGTCAGAAAATGTCCTTTGTGTTAATTATTTTGCCCTTTTTTCCAGCAGAAATGTAACTTTCAAAATCTGGTAAGTACTTGTCATTATTATGATATGTTATAAAGATACTGGAGTAGTGGCCTAGAGGTAGAGCACCTGCCCAACAACTGGGGGGTCGTGGGTTTCAGCCCTGGCTAGGTCATACCAAAGACCATATAAAATGGTACTTCCTGCCTTCTAGCTTGGTGCTCAGCATAATCGAATGGAGGAAGGAAAGTTGGTTACCCAGCCACAGGAGACGCACAAGCCAGTGTAGGAAAAGACAAAAAAATGACATGTAATAAATGTGATAACAAAAAAACAACAACAAAAAAACAAGCAGATTTGCATTTTCATCAGGTTTCTCTTTATAAAATATTTCAAATTTACATCAACAAAACCACAGCTGCTATTTTTTATATACAGTCTAAGGAGATCTTTGAGTAGAGATTGTGAGCCAAGAACTTTGACAAAATAACCAATGCATTGCCCCATTTCTAAAAAAACAAAAACGCTGTCTACATATTTGATTCCCCTCCCCCTTCAGCACTGACAAATTGTACATGTGTATAACATTACCACTACAAAAAATTTTTGGTAGAATGAAGTGCCCTTCTTTTACTTTTACCAGCTACAGTGTGTGTTATTTCAGGATGAGATGATGAAGGATGAGGCCTTGGGAAGCTTAGAACCATTCATGCAATTTCCCCTCAGCTAAGCTTTGGTGTCACATAAAAACAATTGTGCTCTCAAATCTGTGTAGGTAGCTCTGTAAGACCCCACTGAGCCTCCTCTGGCCTTGATATAAAACACAGACTGTTGGCAGAAAACATGTTATCAAGCATGACTCTGCGGGGAATTTCCATGCATCTCTTCCTGCTATTAAACTGTTCCAGAATCATTTTAGCCTTGTAGGAGGATGTAGAAATGGAAAGTCGCAAATAGAAAAATAGATCACAAACACGCTGCTAAAACTGTATTCCTTTAACATAACCATTTAGCGTGTTGAACTTGACTCTAATCCTTCATGGGAACACAAAAAACAGCACTCCGTTTTTCCAGCAGAACACTTAGTGAGATTAAAAATCCCCCCTAACAGTCTTCTTGTGAGCCAGCTCTGCCTGTGTTAATGCCTTTTTAGATTAGGCACAGCAAGGGGCCACTCTAGGGGTCAGCGCTAGAAGCAGGTAGTACAAGCGGATTTCTGCCCCCACACGCTTCTGGCCAACAGCTGGTTTTGCAGCATGCCGCTGGCCCTGCTGATTAGATGAAGTAGCTCAGTTTATCCCATCTACTCCTTCAACCCTGACTGCAAAGCTACTGAGAGTATGGTTGTGCTCCTGCCAAGACATATAGAGGTGCATGCAGTGAATGAAGCCTTCTGTGAAGACACATGTGCAGACACACCTCATCATCCCCTCTAGACAATGACTTGGTTCATCTCAGGATCGAAGATGGAGAGAAATGGGGAGAGGAATAAGAATGAAAGAAAAAAACAAGACAAAGACCGAGATAAAGACGACACAACAACGAGGTACGATGTATGAGGTCGCTGACGCCATTCTCCCAGCGCTGCCCCCGGGCCTGATGTTTCAGAAACGTTGCATTCACACCAAACAGGGGTAACTAATTGTACATTTCAAATGCAAAGCCTGCCTACAGGGTAGCTTGGCAGCGTTGCGTGTAAAAGGATTTATACGTGTCTGCTCCAAAGAGAGAAGCCAGTGCATGTGCATGCCAAACTGCATGCGTCTTCTGAGTTAGAGAATCGCACTGGGAACAAAAACAAACAGGAATCATTATGTTCTCTTCTCAAAGGCATTGATAACGGCTATGTGGTGTTTCTATATGCATCAACCTAACCTCACATTCAAGAATCTCCATAATACCGCACGCAGACGTCACAGCTAAGGACTAAATCCAGCCAGTCCCACTTTGAGTAAGCATCAACTGTCCATCCAAACTGTCAGATTTGCTACCAAAGTACAGCTAAGGGAATGAAGAAGAGACGTGGGTTTGCTGGTTTATCCATGTGCTGAGCCCATGGCACTTCTGTTTATTCATAAGAAAGGAAATATTGGACAGTACAACTCTCTCGTCCCTCTATCAATATAAAGACTAGGAATCAGAGGGAAGATCCAAAGAAAACAAATGGACACAAACATATGGATAAAAAGGCAGTTAATTTATGTAACTCCTACAATGTAATAAAATCTGTGATGTCTAAGTGATCACTAAACCTTAAATCCTAAACTCCTACATTACGTTGACACAGTAAGTAATTCTTAGGTGTTTAATGTATTTGTGATGAAGGGTTAAAAAAACCCCCACTTTAATTCTAACATCACGAAACATTTCTATTTTCCCCACAAAGAAGTCATTTACTCTGAAACTGTGTGTTGAGGTTTGGATTTAGACTCATTAAAGCACAACCAATTTTTCTTGACCAAAAATTATTATATTATCTGCTTTGAGTGGTCAAACAAGAAAAATACTGTAACTGCAAATCATTCATTTTTTCAATAAATGCAAGGAACATCTGTCTGTGTGTCTGTTCCTCGCATATCTCTCAAATAGGGCTGGGAATCATCACTAATTTCTGATTCGGATTCTTGAGGTTCTGAATCGATCCAATTCAATTGGGGACATTACCATTTTAACAGCTATTTTACTTGCTGGGGGGGGGGGGGGGAATCTTGGAGACTTAATACTGCAAGTTATACTAGGAATACCCTACCTTTGTTAATACATAAATTATCACATAAAGAGCTGACCCTAAATCAGTTACAATAATTCACTTTTTATTATTTAACTTGTGATTTCACAAAGTGCTCACAAGTGCCTTCTTTAGTGCAAAGGGTGTGTAGTGTCAAGTTAACAACCCAGAGTCAGTAAGCTAATTCTATGCAAGAAGCATGTAGACATAATCTGACTGTATTTCAGTCCCTCCAGGATTTGGTCAGCTGTTTTTGTTATTGTTGTGGCCCCAAAAGCCTGGGAGCTTTTCCAAAAAGTTGCAATAAAAGTTGAAACATTTTTTTTTGAGGTTTTTGCACTGAAAGTTGAGGAAGTACAGCTTTTAAAGTAGCTGCTTTTTCCATAGTTTACAGTGATGCTGTTCTATGCAACACCAGAAGCAAAGCACAGGATTGCCATAAATTTCCATTAAACATAAATTAAAGAATTAGCCATTACAACAACTAAATTGCATTGAATGCATATTAGAGTATAGAGAAAATTATTGCAGTGCCTTCTTGAATCTTGAATTTGAAAACTAAGACCCTGAAAATTCTGAGGTCTTCTTCTGTGCTGAAATCCACAACGAAGCAGGGATGATCCTCCACTGACAACCTCTTCCTTCAGAAGGTCTCAGTGCAGGATGGATCTTGGAGTGGAAACCCAGTCTTCACACATCTGAAGGGGAGATGAAAAAGAGAATATATTTCAAAGTAACATTAATCCTATTTTTAAATCCCCACACCGCAGCAGGGTTTAATGATTTAGTTTCTTTTATTTTTTGCTGTTTATATTTTAACTACAAATTAACTTTCATTTTTTGAAAAGGGTTTCAATCATTTCCTGGAAGATTTGTTCATTTCAGTTTAGTTCTATTGAGTAAAAATGTCTCGTAATGCAGCCTTTATTAATTCTGTCATTTTTAATTTTATTATTGTTATTATTATTATTATTATTATTATATTTAAATCGCTCAAGTGCTAGAAGTGCAAAATTAAACGTCATTCGATACCAACGTTACATGAAGGCAGCTGCCTATGTCATGAAGTCCTGACTAAAAATAGACCTTTATTTTGCATTTATTTACAGCGCTTAACCATTAGTTAACTATTGTATCCATAGTTTGTAAAAGAAAACACCACCATGCTGGTTGAATTATTAATTTATGACACAATTGTTAAAACAAGCAAACAAACAAACAAACAAATAATATTGTACTTACTCTCTAAACAGCTCCAACAGTCTCCCTCTGTGTCTGGTCTGCTGTCTATGAGCCAGATTCAGGCAGCCTTCATGTGTTTTCCATTTGAAAAGTGTTTGAACTAACATAATAAAATCATTGAAAGTGGTTCCACAAAATAAAGTTATGTTTTGCCAACATAATATTATATTGACATGATTTTTTTTGTTTGTTTTGGCAACATCATAAAATCATGTGCTTGTTTCATGATATGCATATTTTACCTTCACATGATTTTGTTGTTTTGGCAGCATAATAAAGCCAACTTTATTGTCATTCAATCCATACAGCCAATCATGTACAATAGAACAAAGTTATGTTTCTCTTATCTACAATGTTAATCACATCAAGTTTGTAAGACGGCACCCACCGTTGGAAAACGTCTTTGCTCATTCCGCTCCTGAATGCCGACTTTTCTCCTTTTTTGCATAGTTGTTGTTCTTTCTACAGTGCATGGAGGTCATGCACTGCTAACATGGGACCGACAAACACTACTGGATATTGTCAAGTCAAGCAGCCACACAGTTTACTGGTTTTATACCACCTGACCTGCAAAGCATTGTCCGCCCCAATGATGACCATAAGCACCCCCAGGAAGGCCCCGAAGAACAGAGCCCGCGTGAGCATGCTGACACGAAGAAAGCGTGTCGGAGGTGGGGTCGAAGGCACCGAAGGCAAGGCAAGAGAGGAGGGCTACATGCTAGGCTAAAGGCTCGCTCCAGCCGGCCACCGCTACCCAGTCTGTTAATTGCAAACTTTGGTCTTTGGAAAATAAGCTAGACAAACTAAGAGCAAGGATTGAAGACCAGCGGGAGACAAGAGAGTGTTGTGCCCTAATATTCTGTGAAACTTGGCTTTCAAACAGAGTCCCGAAGAGTGCTATTCAGCTCCAGACCCACTCAACACACCCGGCAGACAGAACAGGAGACTCTGGTATGACGAGGGAAGGGTGTGTGTGCGTATTTATAAACCACTCATGGTGTGGAGATGTACAGACCGTTTACAAGCACTGCTCGCCCGACGTGGAGTTTTTACTGCTGAAATGTCATCCCTATTATTTACCGAGGGAATTTAGCTCTGTGTTTTTGGCCGCTGTATACATCTGTCCACAGAGCAACTACACAGTAGTGCTAAACAAACTCCACGACGTTATCAGTGCTGTAGAGACGAAACATCCCGATGTTGTTTTTATTGTTGCTGGCGACTTTAACCAGTGCATTTTACGGACCGTACCCCCCAAATATTACCAGCATGTGGACATTCCAATCTGCGATAAAAGCACATTGGACAATGTTTATTCCAACATACGTGGCGCCTATAGAGCGGCACCCCACCCCCACTTCGGACAGTCAGATCACATCTCACTGCTTATGTACCCAGCTTACAGATAAAAGCTGAAACAAACAAACCCAGTTACTAAGCAAATTAAGCCCTGGACTCCAGATACTGAGAACATCCTGCAAGACTGTTTTGCCTGCACAGACTGGGATGTGTTTAAAGCTGCAGCCAGTCAAGAGGACTCTTCTGTTAACATACAGGACTACGCTGAATACATGACTGGGTGCATCAGCACGTTTGTTGATACCATTGTACCCATCATACAGGTCAGGAAGTTCCCCAACCAGAAGCCCTGGATCAACGGTCAGGTACGTCAGATGCTGCATGCTCGCTCTCATGCATTTAAATCAGGCTGTGAGGTCGAGTACAAAGCTGCAAAGTATGGACTGAGGAAGGCTTTAACAACAGCCAAGAGGCAGTACAGAGAAAGGCTGGACAGCATCTACTCCACTCCTGACCCGGAGGCGCATGTGACAAGGCCTGCAACACATCACAGACTACAAGAAGACCAACAGCAGCACCGCTAGCCCTACAGACAGCCAACCGGACGATCTCAACATCTTTTACACCCACTTACACCCAACAACAATTATCATCCCCGTCCCCAAAAGGAGCCCGCCAACCTGTCTGAATGATTACAGACCAATGGCACTCACTCCAATCATCATGAAGTGCTTCGAGAGAATGGTGCTGCCTCTCATTCAGGACAGCATACCAGGCACCCTGGACCCCCTGCAGTACGCCTACCGGCCCAACAGATCCACCTCAGATGCCATTGCCGTAGCACTCCATTATTCTCTTTCTCACCTGGAAGATTAAGACTCCTACATTAGGATGCTCTCTGTTGACTACAGCTCCGCCTTCAACACGGTCATCCCCCACAAACTCACCGACAAACTGTCTTCACTTGGCCTGCACCCCACCCTATGCGACTGGCTACTGGACTTTCTAACTGGCAGGCCCCAGTATGTCAGGATGGGTAACAGGACCTCAGCCAGCATCATCACAAACACAGGTGTCCCCCAGTGTTGTGTTCTCAGCCCCATCCTCTACAGCCTCTTCACCCATGACTGTGTTGCCTCCCACAAAGACAACATCATCCTAAAGTTTGTGGATGACACAGCAGTGATAGGACACATCACTGGTGATGACGAAGCATCCTACAGAAGGGAGGTGGCCAACCTGGTGTCATGGTGTGAGGACAACAATCTCCCCCTCAACACAGACAAGACAAAGGAAATGATAGTGGACATGAGGAAAGGGGGGAGGAGACCCCATTGGCCGCTGTTCATCCAGAAGCTTGAGGTGGAGAGAGTGAGCAGCTTTAAATACCTGGGCATCCACATCAGTGAGGACCTTAAGTTGGAACACAACACCACAGAGCTGGTCAAGAGAGCTCAACAGCGACTGTACTTTCTGAGGAGGCTGAAGAAGTTTGACTTGTCTTCCAGGATCCTCAACAATTTCTACAGCTGCATCATCGAGAACATCCTGACCAACGGCATCACTGCGTGGTACGGAAACACCACTGCCCTGGAGCGCAAACACCTGCAGAGAGTGGTGAAGACAGAGGAGAAGATCATGACTCCACTTCCCTCTCTGCAGAGCATCTATCACTGCAAAGTCCAAAAGAGAGCTGACGCCATACTCCGGGACCCCACCCACCCCCAACACAGACTGTTCACACTTCTACCCTCAGGTCGGAGGTACAGAAGTGTGAAATGCAGGACAACCAGACTGAAAAACTCCTTCTTTCCCACTGCCATCAGATTCATGAACAGACAACAACTCCCAAAACTCTGTAACACAGCTTTGCATATAGGAACTCACACACCGGCTGCTAAATCTGCACACTGCTCACCTGTACAGTAGATATAGTATCACCTGTCTGATGTCCATATCATCTCTGCTGCTACTTACCAATAATTTGTAATTATACACTGCTTGTTGCACACTGCTCATTTCCACACTGTACATAAGTCTATTCCATCTCAGGTTACATCAGGTTGCACAATGTCCATCTGCACACTGTACATAGGTTCTTGCCATCTCAGGTTCACATCATCTCTGATATCAATATGCCACTATCACTGTAGTCATCCGGTGACTTCATTTTCATGTTGGTGTATGTGTCTTAGCATCCATCAGTACTAGGATTGAGTTACTGTGTCAAGACCTATTAGAATGGGCTGCATGGTGGCGCAGTGGTTAGCACTGTGGCAGCACAGTTTACCCTCGGCCGGGGGATCGCGAGATTGTGGGTTCGATCCCTGCCCCCGACCAACAGTGATCTGTGTGGAGTTTGCATGTTCTCCCCGTGTTGCGTGGGTTTACTCCGGGATTTCTCCGGTTTCCTCCCACACGCCAAAAACATGCAGGTTAGGGATACGGGGCGCTTGCGCACGCAGCGACCGGCAGCTGGTGGCTTGTCACCAGGCTGCAAAACAAATCTACCTACGAGTACAAAATAAGTAATAAAAAAAAAAAAAAGAATTGTTGTTTCTGTACCTTTAACTTGGCATTCGTTCGGGGAGCAAAGTAAGAATTTCATTGCTCAGGAAATGTAGCATTTCTAAACTGTGCACATGATAATAAAGCCTTTGAATCTTGAATCATTGAGAATCAGAGGGGTCGCTCCCATGCAAGGCACCGACACAAATTTCCCTCCTCTGTTCCATTATTGCTGAGCACCAAGCTGGACAGTAGGAAGTTCCACTTTTTCATGGTCTTCATCATGACACAGCTGGGATTTGAACCCAGGCCTCCTGGGTGTGGGGCATAGGCTCTACCAACTGGACCATCACTACACCACCACTCCCTATAATCATGTGCAAACAAAATCATGTCAATGTTAACTATGCATATGTAACTTTGACATGATTTTGTTTGTTTTGTTCATGTGCATGTTTCATGATCTGCGTGTTACCTTCACATGATTTTGTTGTTTTGGCAACATACTAAAATCATGTTTCATGATCTGCATATGTAACATTGACATGATTTTGTTAACACATGACTTTAGGAGTGGTAGCCCAATTGGTAGCGCATCCACCCCACACCCAAGAGGCCTGGGTTCAAATCCTGGCCAAGTCATGATGAACACCATATAAAAGTGAAACTTCCTACTGTCCAGATCGGTGCTCAGCAATAATGGAGGAGGGAAATTTGTGGTGGACCTTTGTATGGCAGCAACCCCTCTGATTCTAGATGTGATTAACATTGTAGATAAGAGAAACATAATTTCGTTCTACTGTACAATCAATACTGCTGTATGGATTGAATGACAAAGTTGACTTTATTATGTTGCAAAAACAACACAATCATGTGAAGGTAACATATGCATATCATGAAACATGCACATGATTTTATTATGTTAGCAAAACATAACTTTATTTTGTGGAACCACTTTCAATGATTTTATTATGTTAGTTCAAAATAATTTTTTTTCAGTGTGTGGTGTGTGAGCTGCACAGCAGAAAGCAGGAAATATATTTCCCGGGTGGTAAGAATGGCACAGAGGATTGTGGGAGCTGCTCTCCCAGACCTTGACACCATATACGCTGAGCCATTCCAGAGAAAGGCTTGGTCCATCTGTATGTACAAATCCCACCCAGGGTATCCCCTGTTTGTCCCACTGCCATCAGGGAGGAGGTATCATGCAATCAAAACTCGCAGCACCAGACTGAGGAACAGCTTTTTCCCCAGAGCTGTAGCCTGGGGAAGGCATACTGAACTCTGGTGTTTCTGGTGTGTCTGCATCTGGATCTCATCCTAGTAAAAACATGTCAGGTCAGAAAGAGAGAGAGAGAGAGAGAGAGAGAGAGAGAGAGAGAGAAAGGAAGAAAGAGAGAAACCAACCAACTAAGGTCATTTACACAAAACTGGACAAAATTGTTGGTACCCCTCTGTTAATGAAAGAAAAACCCACAATGGTCACAGAAATAACTTGAATCTGACAAAAGTGGTAATAAATAAAAATTATATGAAAATTAACCAATGAAAATCAGACAGTGTTTTTGAATTGTGGTTCAACAGAATTATTTTAAAAAACAAACTCATGAAACGGGCCTGGAAAAAAATGATGGTACCCTTAACTTAATATTTTGTTGTACAACCTTTTGAGGCAATCACTGCAATCAAACAATTTCTGTAACTGTCAGTGAGACTTCTGCACCTCTCAGCAGGTATTTTGGCCCACTCCTCATGAGCAAACTGCTCCAGTTGTCTCAGGTTTGAAGGGTGCCTTCTCCAGACGGCATGTTTCAGCTCCTTCCACAGATGTTCAATAGGATTTAGATCAGGGCTCATAGAAGGCCACTTTAGAATAGTCCAATGTTTGGCTCTTAGCCATTCTTGGGTGTTTTTAGCTGTGTGTTTTGGGTCATTATCCAGTTGCAAGACCCAAGACCTGTGACTGAGACCAAGCTGTCTGACACTGGGCAGCACATTTCTCTCTAGAATACCTTGATAGTTTTGAGATTTCATTGTACCCTGCACAGATTCAAGACACCCTGTGCCAGATGCAGCAAAGCAGCCCCAGAACATAACAGAACCTCCTCCATGTTTCACAGTAGGGACAGTGTTCTTTTCTTAGTATGCTTCATTTTTGTGTCTGTGAACATAGTGCTGATGTGCCTTGCCAAAAAGTTGCAGTTTTGTCTCGTCTGTCCATAGCACATTCTCCCAGAAGCATTGTGGCTTGTCAGCATGCAGTTTGGCAAATTCCTGTCTGGCTTTTTTATGATTTGTTTTCAACAGTGGTGTCCTCCTTGGTCGTCTCCCATGAAGTCACTTTGGCTCAAACAACGATGGATGGTGCGATCTGCCACTGATGTACCTTGACCTTGGAGTTCACCATGAATGTGTTTAGAGGTTGTTCTGGGCTCTTTTGTTACCATTCGTATTATCCGTCTCTTCCATTTTTCATCAAGTTTCCTCCTGCGGCCACGTCCAGGGAGGTTGGCTACAGTCCCGTGGATCTTAAATTTCTGAATAATATGTGCAACTGTAGTCACAGGAACATCAAGCTGCTTGGAGATGGTCTTACAGCCTTTACCTTTAACATGCTTGTCTATAATTTTCTTTCTAATCTCCTGAGACAACTCTCTCCTTTGTTTCCTCTGGCCCATGTTTAGTGTGGTACACACCATGTCACCAAACAGCACAGTGACTACTTGTCACCCTTTAAATAGGCCGACTGACTGATTACAAGTTTGTAGACACCTGTGATGTTAATTAGAGGACACATCTTGGTTGAACATGTCCCTATGGTCAGATTATTTTCATTCTTTTCTAGGGGTACCATCATTTTTGTCCAGGCCTGTTTGATGAGTTTGTTTTTTAAAATAATTCTGTTGAACCACAATTCAAAAGCACTGTCTGATTTTCATTGGTTAATTTTCATAGAATTTTTATTTATTACCACTTTTGTCAGATTCAAGTTATTTCTGTGACCATTGTGGGTTTTTCTTTCATTAACAGAGGGGTACCAATAATTTTGTCCATGGCTGTATATGGTACTGACCACCACTGATAGCTCGTGGACTACACAGACCAGCGATCTCAAACTCATGCTGTGGAGGGTCAAGACTATGCAGGTTTTATCTCCAACCACTTTCTTCAGCAGATTAGTGAATTTCTTCACATTAATTACTGATCAGAGAAAACACCTGCTTTAGTAGCTGGTTGGAAAGAAAACCAGAAGGTTCTTGGCCCTCCATGACATGAGTTTGAGATCCATGGTATAGAGACTATACATACAGTAAGAGAAGGATGTATGATAACTACCATAATGTCATCAATAGACTTGAAGACTTAACTGAAGCTCTTCTTTAGCTCCAGTGTTACTGTCTTCCCTGTTAACTAATCAGGAAGAGAAACTGAGGGAAGCTATACAATTAAGGCCTTGAGACTTATTAATCACAAGATAGTAGCCAATCAGAGACATTCCCCTTTATGATCCCAATTGGACCAAGAATTTTAAGAATATTTTCAATTGTATTCAATCTGATGTAAAACTAGCAATTAAGGAGAGGAAGTCCTCTGAAGAGTTTCATGCTGGATGAAGGATGTTATTGTGTTGTAGATTTCTTAAGTACTAGATGCCATGTGCATAATTTTAGTTAGAATGCAGACTTCAGGCACTTCCCCACTGACTTAACTTTTCTGACCTGCATGCACCATCTGCCACATAGACTCCAGAACCAATACTTAAAACTATAACAAATTTATGGTAACAGTTGCAATGGTAACATCAAAATTCAAAGCAGACAGCAACTGGCTGCCCTTTTCATATTTTTCTTTGATGTGTCATTCAATACCATATCTTACAGATGTGAGAGCAGGGACCATCATTCATGGCTCATTACTAACACTGTAGCTCAACATGTTAATGCTATCACAATCTGGAGTATTGGTTTACCTACATTCTTCCTACTTAATGATCCAAAGAGGCACATTTTGAATTTAATCATTTTAACTGGGTAAAAAAAAATACTGGTTCACATTAGTATAGGCTTCAGTTTATTAGTAATGTTACATGCAAAACCAAGGCTTCTAGGCATGTCTTTAAAAAAAACAAAAAAACAAAACAAAAACTGAACCAGTTTTCAGTGAAGCTTTGTATCGGAGCTTGATTGGTTTTCTGATGATCATGTGTCACATGCTCAGTCAAGAAAACAGAATTCACTTGACTTGACTGGGTTTTCATACAGAATTTGCAAAATGTAGACCCTTTACTCTGTCACTTGTTGGTGTTTTTTTTTTTTTTTTAAGAATGAGTGGACTATTGGTCTACATGGTTTCAGACAGGATCCCTTTACTAGAAAAAAAAATCTTGTAGTTTCTTTCTTAGGTACTTTGTTTGGTTTGCACAAAGCAGCTGGCTTATAATAATAAAAATACTTCATCCATGTTGAGGCTGTAGCTGTAACTGTAGCTAGCAATGAAGGTAAATAGCTACTTTCATTAAATCATTTGTTCATTTTCAAATATTTAAAAGGCAGGCTGAGGTAAAAATGCATGTGAACCCAGTCTTGCAAGCAGCTGTCTTATGTGTGTGTATTTTTTTATATTTTTCACACATTTTTGCACATGCCTGTATTTATTCATTATGCATGTAGCCTGTATACATTTCATCAATGTGCTTTTGTTGTGTCGTAGGAAACAGAAAGGATGGTATTGATGAGGCCCTAGTGAATATCATTGCAAAAGACTTTCAACAATTCAGCATTTTGGAGGATGTTGGCTTCAAAGATTTTGTGAGCTTTTTGGACCCTACTGTCACAGTGTAATAAACTGAACCCAAATGCTGGATGTGAATTTAAACTGTTTTTATTGTGAACTGGTCACCCAGAAGCAGCTCGAGGGCTTTTTAACAAAATAATATGCAGCTCAGAAGCTGCAACAAAACGCTGAGGCAAAACAGCCTAGACAAGACAGGATACAGACAAGAACAAGAAGCGTGTTGTTCGTGTCATATGACTAGAGGAACCCAAACAGAACAGAAGTGGAACAGACCTTAAATAACCAAGGAGGCAATCAAGACAACACGGCACAGGTGTGGAGAGCAATCACAACTGACAGCTGACATATGAGGAACACAGGGGTGATGGGAGGGGCGGGGCTGTACACACAGCCGCAGACGGCGGGCACACATGAACAGAGGATCAGAGTGGAGACAATACCACTAATAATACCAGACCAGACCAGGATAATCCTATCAAGCATGATGACAAAACAGAAACAGCAGTTAGTGGTAAAGACAATAATGAACACAAAGATCCTAACAGTAACAATAATGAGCAAGAACCAAAAAAGAACCAAAAACCAAAAACACAGAAAATAATACAACTCAAGGAGAGGAGGTGGGTTCCAGCCCACTTTCTGACACCTACATGCTGTACATTCTCCCATCAAGAAAGACTAGAAAGGCTTTGGTGGTGAAAAAAATTGAGGAGAAAGAGAAGGCGAAGGAAAACCTGCAGAGGACCACAGCTGTGAGTTTTTCTGCTGATATGTGGACATCCATCCATCCATCCATCCATCCATTTTCTACCGCTTTTCCGGAGGTCCAGGTTGCAGAGGCAACAGTTAAAGCCCAGAAGCCCAGACTTCCCTCTCCACAACCACCTGCTCTAGCTCTTCAGTGAGGATACCAAGGCGTTCCCAGGCCAACGTGTCCTGGGTCTGCCCTGGGGTCTCCTCCCTGTGGGAGGTGCCCGAAGCACCTCAAGTGGGAGGCATCCAGGCAATATCCTGATCAGATGCCTGAACCACCTCAACTGGCTCCTTTCTATGTGGAGGAGCACTGGTTCTACTCTGAGCCTCTTGTGAATGACTAAGGTCCTCACCCTATCTCTAAGGGTGAGTTCAGCAATCCTATGGAGAAAGCTCATCTCAGCCTCTTGTATCCGCAATGTCGTTCTTTCGGACCCAAAGCTCATGACCATAGGTGACGGTAGGAACATAGATTGACTGGTAAATCAACAGCTTTGCCTTAGAGCTCAGCTCCCTCTTCACCACAACAGACCAGTACAACGAACATACCACTCCAGATGCTGCTCTGATCTGTCTGTCAATCTCCCACTCCATTTTTCCATCACTCGTGAACAAGACCCCAAAATACCTGAACTGTTCCACAACTCCATCTTGTCCCCAACTCGGAGAGGACAATCCACCCTTTTTCTGGCTGAGCACCATGGACTCAGAGACATCAGTTCATATGGATGCCTATTTACACTCACATACTATTTTATTGACACCAATGAGAAACTGTAAACAATTTCACTGGGAGTGGGAAAGTTTCCACAGTCTCATACAGCTGCCAACATTGCTGCTGTGAAGCGCTGACCCAATGGAAGAATGGAGGATTCAGTCCAAGATTAGGTGCCTTGTCATTGATGGTGCTGCAGATATTACTGCATGTGTGAGTGCTTTGCACGTGAGACATAGTATTTGCATTGCCCATGCCCTTAGTTTCTTTGTTAAAAAAAGCCACTGGCCAAACACCAGGGCTTGACACTATAAGAACAAAAGCAAGTAAGATTCTGGCCTATTTCAGGTCTAGTACTGTGGCTAAAGAGTGACTTTCAGCAGCAGATGCCCAATCTACTTCATAAGCTGGTTCAAAAAGTAGAGACAAGATGCAACAGCAGCTTTGATATGATGTCCAGGCTCTATGAACAGTGAGAATCAGTTGGTGCTACACTGGTGTGACTACACACTGGTGTGCCTTGACTGTCCTCGGCAGAATATTTTTTTTTTTTTTTTTTTTTTTTTTTTTTTCTCTCGGCGCCACACGAGTCGGCTGCCTTTTGCAACAGCGGCTCGATTCCGAGTCTTTTTTCCCTTCCTCTCTCTTTTGATCCGTCTTTTTTTTTTCACCCCCACTTATATCACGGACACACAGATCGTCCTAAATGTCTCCTGAGCCGGTGGACGGAGCCACTGTCTATAGCAGGATACGATACAGCAGAGAACAGCTGCTAGCATTCAACCGCCACCCGGTCCCATTGGAAAAACTCGACATACCGAGAGAACTGAGGCGAAAACGCCGCGGCTGCCGGGCTGGAGTAAGGCGGAGGACAAAAAATATAAGGTACAGACCCTCCCTTCCATCTGTTGTCATGGGAAATGTACGGTCGATACTGGGAAAGTTAGATGAGCTAGCGGCTATCTCCCGTTATGATAGCACATACCGGGAGTGCTCTCTCCTTTTGTTTTCTGAGACGTGGCTAACTGAACTAGCAGCAGATGCTAACATTGAGCTGGAGGGTTTTCACATGATACGAGCTGACCGAACACCAGACAGTGGCAAGGCTAGGGGCGGTGGAGTGATAATGTATGTTAACAACAACTGGTGCAGACCGGACATATCACTGTTAAACAACGACACTGCAGCAAAGACATTGAGTTGCTAGCTGTTAGCATGAGGCCTACATATCTCCCGAGAGAACACTCACACGTGATCTGCATTGTTGTTTATGCAAATCCGACGGCGAACGCTGGGACAGCACGTGACGTCATCCATTCAGTAACCAGCAGGCTGCAGACAGAACACCCAGATGCTCTTCTCCTCATCTCAGGCGATTTCAACCATGTTTCACTGTCTCCCATTCTACCCACGTTCACCCAGTATGTCACATGCCACACTAGAGACAATAAAACACTGGATTTATTCTACGCAAACACTAAGGAGGCGTACACCTCATCACAACTCCCCCCACTCGGGAGATCGGATCACAACTTGGTTCATCTCCGGCCGGTGTACAAACCCCTAGTGCACAGACAACCTCCGGCCATGCACACTGTGGAGTTATGGTCTGAGGAGACAATGGACACCCTAAAGGGCTGTTTTGAAGCCACCGCCTGGAAGCAGCTCTGCGATCCACATGGTGAGGACATCGATGGCCTCATTCACACCTTCACGGGCTACCTCAGCTTCTGTGTGGACAAATCCGTTCCCACCAAGACCATACGGCGTCACTCAAACAACAAACCCTGGATCAACCCTGAGATAAAAACACTTCTGAGAGAGAAGAAGAGGATCTTCAGGTCAGGGAACAGGGAGATGCTGAAGTCCGTACAGAGGGAGCTGAGGAGAAAGATCAGAGAAGGCAAGGACAGCTTCAGGAAGAAGATGGAGGACAAGCTGCAACAGAGCGACATCAGCGGGGTCTGGAGAAACCTCAAAACCATCTCGGGGCTCCAGAATACCTCCCCCCAGGCCACAGGGGGCAGGGAGTGGGCGAACAACCTGAATCTGTTTTTCAATAGATTTGACCAACCGCCCTCCCCCCTGACTGCACAACAACCACTGCTGCCTCTAAAGAAATCAAGTCCTGCTGCCCACTCCCCACTCTACCAACACCCCCCCACTCCCAACACACAGCCCCCCATCCTGACCCTGACCAGGACCCAGGTGAGGACGGAGCTGAGGAAGATCAAGGCGAGGAAGGCGCCGGGACCGGACGGCATCAGCGCAAAGCTCCTCAAGTCCTGTGCAGACCAGCTGTGTGGGATTGTGACGTATATCTTCAACATGGAGCCTGAAACTGGGGAGGGTACCACAGCTGTGGAAAACATCTTGTGTGGTACCTGTACCAAAAACTTCCCACCCCAAAGACCTGAACAGCTACAGACCGGTGGCCTTGACGTCCCACTTGATGAAGACCCTGGAGAGACTGCTCCTTGCTCACCTCCGCCCCCTGGTGGAACCAGCGATGGATCCACTCCAGTTCGCCTACCAGCATGGCATTGGGGTGGAGGATGCAGTGATCTTCCTCCTTCACCGTTCTCTGTCCCACCTGGAGAAGCCCGGGAATATGGTGAGGATCATGTTCTTTGACTTCTCCAGTGCTTTCAACACCATCCAACCGATGATCCTGAAGGACAAGCTGCTGCGCGCAGGGGTGGACCAGCACCTGTCATCATGGATCCTGGACTACCTCACGAACCGGCCTCAGTTTGTGAGAACCCGGGACTGTGTGTCCGACACGATCATCAGTAGCACGGGGGCCCCCCCCAGGGAACGGTGCTGGCTCCCTTCCTGTTCACTCTTTATACTGCGGACTTCTCACACAACACAACACACTGCCATCTACAGAAGTTCTCTGATGACTCTGCGATCGTTGGCCTCATCTCCAATGGAGATGAAGCTGAGTACAGAGGGCTTATCCAGGACTTCGTGGACTGGTGCCATCGGAACTGCCTCCAGATCAACGCGAGGAAAACTAAGGAGCTGGTGGTGGACTGCCGCAGGCATGGGCAGCCCCTCACAGTACCAGTAAAATATACAGGGAACAGACATCGAGATGGTGACATCCTATAAGTACCTGGGTATTCATCTGAACAATAAACTAGACTGGTCACACAATACTGATGCACTCTACAAGAAGGGACAGCGCAGGCTGTTCCTGCTGAGGAGACTCAGGTCTTTTGGTGTACAAGGGGCGCTGCTGAAGTCATTCTATGACAACGGTGGTGGCATCAGCCATCACTTTTGGAGTGGTCTGCTGGGGCAGTGGCATTACTGCAAGCCGATAGGAAGAGACTGAACAAACTGATTAAGAAAGCTAGCTCTGTCCTGGGGCAGCGCCTTGATCCGATGGAGGAGATAGGAGAGAGAAGGACGGTGGCTAAACTGTCATCTCTGCTGGAGTCCGAGTTCCACCCTATGCAGGACATACTGAATGCACTGAGGAGCTCATTTAGCAGCAGACTACATCATCCCAGGTGCACAACCGAGAGGTTTCGTAGGTCCTTCCTACCAACGGCTGTCAGGACTGTACAACCTAAGCAGGGCTGCTCGCAGAGATAGCAAAAAGACGTAACAAACTAATAGTTTTTTGAATGCAAAAGATGCAATAGACTTACACAATGGTCCCCTCCGGCATACAACTAGGAACATACCGGTCGCTATGGAGGGTGAGAATATGTATGGGCACATAATCATACCATGTAGGATAACTAAGTAGACGGTTATGCTGTTTCATTCCATCTAGCAACAATGCTCTGCACTGTGTGTGTTTATATATTTGCATATTTATTCCATCTAGCTACAATGCTCAGCACTGGGTGTGTTTATATATTTATATATCTACATATTATTCCATCTAGCTACATTGCTCCGCACTGTGTGTGTTTATATACTTGCATATTTATTCCACCTAGCTGCAATGCTCCGTACTGTGGGTGTTTATATATTTACATATTTATTCCATCTAGCTACAATGCTCTGCACTGTGTGTTCATATATTCATATATTTATTCCATCCAGCTACAATGCTCTGCACTGTGTGTCTGTGTGTGTGTGTATATATATATATTTTATAGTAATACGTACATATGTTTATTAGCTGCTCTTGCTTGCTTGTTTTTTTTTCTTGCCTTCTGATTGTTGCTCTGAGTGTTGCTATCCCTGTGCTGTTGCAATCCTGGAATTTCCCCGTTGTGGGACTAATAAAGGCTTATCTTATCTTATCTTATCTTATCTTAATATCATACCATGGCAAAATACCTCACGGTGCGGCGACCCTAAAAAAAGGCAACTTAAGAAGTTTCCTCAGAAAAAAACAAAACAAAAACTGTCTCTGGCTCAAAGCATCCCTCTCAAAGGTACAGGTACATCTCAAAAAATTAGAAAAGGGACGGCTGGGTAATAAGGGACACTTTTCTGGGAAATGTTTTAAATGTAATTCTGCTTTTTTATTTTGAGCAGGACGCTGAGTTGTGTTGTTATTGTCAAATATCCATGAATCCTTAAACAAATCATGGTATGTTGCATATTTCTTTTTGCTTTCCTGTAGATAAATATTAGTTTTAAGCAATTTGTCGAAAAGTGTCCCTTATTACCCAGCCGTCCCTTATAGCCCCTTTTTACGGAATATCACAAAGAAGTTCAATATTTTTTGTCACTCATTTCAGAAAGTGAAACCCATATATTATATAGATTCATTACACAGAGAGTGATATATTTGAAGTGTTTATTTATTTTAATTTTAATGATTATGGCTTACAGCCCATGACAACCCCAAATTCAGTTTCTCAAAAAAATAGAATATTACATAAAATTAATTTTAAAAAATAGTTTTTTAATGGAAATGTTGGCCGACTTAAAAGTATGTCCATGTACCACTCAATACTTGGTCGGGGCTCCTTTTGGATTAATTACTGTATCAGTGCGGCGTGGCATGGAGGTGATCAGCCTGTGGCACTGCTGAGGTGTTATGAAGGTCCAGGTTGCTTTGATAGTGACCTTCAGCTCGTCTGCATTGTTGGGTCTGGTGTCTCTCATCTTCCTCTTGACAATCCTCCATAGATTCTCTATGGGGTTTAGGTCAGGAGAGTTTGCTGGCCGATCAAACACAGTTATGCCATGGTCATTAAACCAGGTTTTGATACTTTTGGCAGAGTGGGGGGTGGTGGCAAGTCCTGCTGGAAAATGAAATCAGCTTCTCCATAAAGCTTGTCAGCAGAGGGATGCCTGAAGTGCTCTAAAATTTCCTGGTAGACGACTGCACTGACTTTGGTCTTGATAAAACACAGTGGACCAACAACAGCAGATGACATGGTTCCTCAAATCATCACTGACTGTGGAAACTTCACACTGAACCTCAAGCAACTTAGATTCTGTGCCTCTCCACTCTTTCTCCAGACTCTGGGACTTTGATTTCCAAATCAAATGCAAAATTTACTTTTATCTGAACAAAGGTCATCTGCTGCTTATTTACCTTTTGTTCTTATTAAAGACAAAAATAGAAAGAAGATGTTTTTACCTTCGTCAGAAGTGTCAGCTGATTGCTGCGAGGTGTCATTTCATCAGCTGACTTTTGTAGGCGGGGCCAGCCCTGCAGACCTGTCAGATCCACCTAGCCGGCCCCGCTTTCTGCCTTCTGATGGTCTAAACCGGGATGAGGGGGCCTTTATGCTTTCCCACACCTGGGATCACATTCTCCAGAGACCGCTGGACGGCGGAAAGCGGCGCCGGCTCGATGGATCTGACAGGTCCGCCGGGCTGGCCCCGCCTACGAAAATCAGCTGATAAAATGACACCTCACAGCAATCAGCTGACACTTCTGAAGAAGGCTGCAGTGAACAGTCGAAACATGTAAAAGGTAAAAACATCTCTTTTCTATTTTTGTCTTTAATAAGAACAAAAGGTAAATAATTAAAAGAAGACAAAATGAACCTACTTGAGCTATCATCTGCTAATGTTGGTCCACTGTGTTTTATCAAGTCCAAAGTCACCGCAGTCATCTACCAGGAAATTTTAGAGCACTTCATGCTTCCCTCTGCTGACAAGCTTTATGGAGAAGCTGATTTCATTTTTCAGCAGGACATGGCAGCCCCCCCTGCGCACACACACACACACACACACACACACACACACACACACACACACACACACACACACACACACACACACACACACACAATGCCAAAAGTATCAAAATCTGGTTTAATGACCATGGCATCACTGTGTTTGATTGGCCAGCAAACTCTCCTGACCTAAACCCCATAGAGAATCTATGGAGGATTGTCAAGAGGAAGATGAGGGACACCAGACCCAACAATGCAGACGAGCTGAAGGTCACTATCAAAGAAACCTGGACCTTCAGAACACCTCAGCAGAACCACAGCCTGATCACCTCCATGCCACGCCACATTGACACAGTAATTAATCCAAAAGGAGCCCCGACCAAGTATTGAGTGTGTACATGAACATTCTTTTCAGTCTGCCAACATTTCCATTAAAAAACTATTTTTTAAAATTAATTTTATGTAATATTCTATTTTTTTGAGAAAGTGAATTTGGGGTTTTCATGGGTTGTAAGCCATAATCATCAAAATTAAAATAAATAAGCACTTGAAATATATCACTCTCTGTGTAATGAATCTATATACTACATGGGTTTCACTATCTGAAATGAGTGACAAAATATAATGAACTTTTTCATGATATTCTAATTTTTTGAGATGTACCTGTATGTTGAGGCTTACTTTAACAACAAAGCAGTGAGAGGTGACTGATGACATGGCTGCACAGCTCTGCAGCATACTGTTGCGACTCTTGAGTGAGAGGATGGGCCATTCGAACTCGCCAGCCAAAGGCTCCTTGGCCACTCTGCTAGACACACATTTTAAAACAATGGGTTTTTGCAAGCCTGCAAATGCACAGAATGGTACAAAGAGGATAACAACACAATGCGCCTCAGCACTGAGAGAAAACACACCGCCTGACCCAGCACCATCAGCTCCAGCTGAAACTGCAGCTGTGCAGTCATCAAGTATGAGTATAGGTCAATGTGATCGTCAATATCATCGTGTTGTACTGTATTGAACTTCTGTTATTTATTATATTTTGTCACTTCAGGGACTGGCATGTAGGATCTTTTAGGTAACCATATGTCTGAGTTAAGAAAGGTGAAAGTGCAACTGCAAATGGAACAGTTGAGGTACAATGGTACCTCAGTGAACACAACATGGGCACAGCACAGACAGATATTCCCAAATCTATATGTACTGGCCCATCTATCCACAATATTCACAATAACCTGTCCAGAAACACTTTAAATGTCCACAAGCACCAGCACCACCACTGCACACAAAAACTACCACAAGCACCATCATTGTCCAAAATGATCTCCCTGCCACTGTCGAAACACTTCCCCTATCAATTACGGCAATATTTCATTATTTCTAAACACTGTACTGGTCACTTTATAAGGACATTAACTGTAGTCACTCCCTGCAAATTCACAATAAACACAAAAGTGTGTGTGTGTGTGTGTGTGTGTGTGTGTGTGTTCTGAGAAATGTACTGCATTAATTTAAGCGTGTGATTAGAATGATTGTGTTCCCCTTCTGGGTTCACACAAGACTCTTTTAAGATGTTGTTAATATCCATACATTTTGTCAGCAATTTCTCTGTGAATACATGTCACTGGCTTCAATTTTTTGTCGTTTTAAGCAGGCTTTGAGTGTAGCAGCTGCCACTGCTACATTAATAGAAATACCACAGCTGATAAAGGTGCCCACTGGAATTGCAGCTAATGGCAGAAAATGATTCATTTCCCTCAGTGTGAGTCTGGGTTTTTTCCAAAGGGACTCAAGAAAAACACCACTTGAACAAGTGTAATTCTTGCAATGTCACAGTTCTAAATAAATTGAGCTGATTACAACAATAATATTAATCATTGTTAAACCCTAATGTGTGTTGCTCTAAAATGTGCTTTAATTCCTCCAAGAGGCAAAACTTTGCTTTAACTCCCAGTTCTTCCAGAAGAACATGTTTTAACTTACCTGTGAAGTGACTAGATTTCAAACAATGAAACGTTAAAAGATGTTGAAAAAAAAAAAATCTGTCAGCTGAAGAAAGCAGTTTTCTGGTTCTGTCCAAAAAGCAGAAACTGGTTTATCTGACTTAACTGAATACATGGAATTTATTCTCATCTCGTTATTGATGGTGCTGGCAGATAGCCAAGTGTGCATTTACTCTGCGGGGGCTCCTGTTTCCTCCCACAAATCCAGAGACAATGCATGTTAGGATAATTTGTGACTCTCAGTGGTCCTCTAGTATCTGTATGCCCTTAGAATAGAGGTTTAATGTAGCTACTAGCTAAGCACTTTGAGTGTTTTTTTTTTGACTAGAAAAGGTGTGCTATATAAGTACAGGCCTTTTTCCCTTATTTCTGGTAATTTCCCAGGCTTGGTATCAATAAATACACCTATCTATCTAACACCCTGCCCACCCTAAGAGTGAGTCCAGCAATCCTATGGGGGAAAGCTCATTTCACCCCGCTTGTATCTGCACTCTCATTCTTTCGGTCCTTCACCCAAAGCTTATTGTGATGGCTCGCTCTGTGTCATTATCTCCCACAGCTGCGTGCACTACCGGTTCACCATCACACTCAGGCTATTTGACCCCACTCTGCCTTCAGGACTGGCACAGAGCCGTCTGTCTCCCTGGCTGAAGAAGCTCAACTCTCGACTTCATAGCCTATCATCACTGCCTTCGTCGTTCCTGCCTAAACCCGTTCTTGGTCTCAGCCTCTTACTCTGGAAGGATCATCCTCGTTGACCAAGTAAGCCATTTCCAACTTACCTGTTCCTACGTTGTATACCCTGTGCACAGGCAGGGAATTCCTTGGCAGTGGAATCGTTCCTCCTGGCGGCGGACCAGCCTCGCTCATCCCAGCGGGTCCATCTCCCCTCACCAGCGGAGTCGTGTGACGTACAGGCCGTGTCCTCCTGGCTGTAGGGCCTCCGGGCTAACCTGGGTGCATCTCCCCTTCTGTAAAAGAAAGCCTCAGTTATCCACTAAATACGGTCCTTCAAAAGGGGCAGTACTAACATCTGTGCCCTCTGCTTGGTCCTTAGGGTTTGCCAGGTCGTACGGTGCTCTGCTCACCACCCAGCTACGACAACCACTGCAGACATACACATTCACGTCCACATACAAAACACACACACACACTCACACACCCTCACTTTCTACAATAAAGATAACTGAATCCACTCTTGAGCCTGTGCTGTTCTTCCTGGGGTCTATTAAACATGTCATACTGCTCCGTCAAAATGACCCAGCGAACAGCACGCTAGCATGACAAGTTAACAACTTAGAGGTTTGAGTGGACCAGTTAGCTTACCAACAACAGGTCATCTTAAACCAGCTAGTCCAAATAAACAGTCGGTTGGATTGTCTTGCGGGGCAGCAGAGCGTTTCCACTGGCTTCAAGTAATGCCTTGGCTCCCGCATAGCTCACCACCCTAGCCCAGGCTAGTCATGGCTCCCTTGTCCCGGCTAACACAGTTCCTATTCCCTCTCGTTTTAGCGGTAAGTAAGGGGAGGCTCGAGGGTTCTTACTCCAGTGTGAGATAGTCTTCCAGCGGATTCCTGGTGACTTCCCCACTGATCACAGCCGCATTAGCTATGTAGCTAACCTGTTGGAAGGGGCGGAGGCTCTAGCTTGGGCCTATGCAGTTTATGGCTAGGGTGAGTTATGCTAACCTAACCTACAGCCAGTTTGTTAGCGGGTTCAACAAGGTGTTTGACCATTCCAACCGCAATAATGTGCTCACTACCTGGCTATTAAACCTGAGACAGGGAAGCAGTCCAAAGCGGACTATGCTGTCGATTTCCGGGTGGTGGCTTGCTGAGGTGGGATGGGAGGACTCCTCGTTGTGCAGCATATTCACTAGGGGTCTTAGCCCTAGCCTGCGGATGAGCTGGCCCGCTTGGAGAAGCCTGAGAAGCTAACTGAGCTAATTTCCCTAGCAATCACTCTCGATAACAGACTGAGGGAGCAGGCAGCCTAGCATAGGACTTCCGGTCGCTCGGGCGCCCAGTTTCGCCGCTCCTCCCAGTCCCCTTTACTGGCCCTGCCTTCCTTAGACCTGCCAGATGCTCCGAAGCTGCCACTGGCGGAGAAGCAGCATCGCCGGGAGCTTGGCTTATGCCTTTACTGTGGTAGTGAGGAACATGAGGTGGCGTCCTGCCCTATTCGGCCAAAAGAGGAAGGTCCGTGCGTGCGCAGTAGGGGGACTCACAGACTCACCTTGGCCTAATCCCCTCTCCAAGTGTCTTCTGCCTATTAGATTTATTCACAACCACACTGAATTTATCACACACCCTTTGATTGACTCGGGGGCTGAGCAGAGCTTTGTTTCGGGGGAACTGGCAACCCGACTGGGGCTTCCTTGCCGACCACTTGAGACCCCCGAGGCTCATTGTCCTGTCCAAAGCTCCTCTAACAGTATCATCTCCGGAAACCATTGGGAGGACCTGTGCCTGTTCGTTTTGGGCCTCTCCAGTCATCCTGGGCTTCCCCTGGCTCCGCTCCACAACCCCACCATTGACTGGCATACGGGAATGTGGTCTCTTAGAGCTCCTTTTGCCTCAGTGCTTGCTTGCAGTCAGCCGCATGCTTGCCGTCCATGCCCCTGCCTACCCCTGTCACTCCTCCTCTCGATCGGTCCGGGGTTCTGCCAGAATATCATGACCTGGGGGCAGTTTTTAGTAAGTCCCAGGCGCTGTCTCCACCCCACCACCTGCCCGCCGCCCATATGACTGCACCATCAATCTCCGGGCTGGAGCCCCGTTGTTGTTGAGCGGCCTCTACTGCCTGTCTGCTCCAGAGCGGGAAGCGATGGAAACTTACATCAAGGAGTCGCTCAGCTCGGGCATCATCCGGCCTTCGTCCTCAGTGGTGGGGGCGGGGTTTTTCTTCATTGGGAAAAAGGATGGCTCCCTGAGGCCGTGTATTGACTTTCGTGCTCTTAATGACATCACCATCAAAGACAAGTACACTCTTCCTCTGATAGACACAGTGTTCGACTCCCTTCAGGGGGCCTCCTGGTTCACCAAAGTGGACCTCCGCAACGCTTACCACCTGGTGCGGATCAGGGAGGGGGATGAATGGAAGACGGGTTTTCGGACCCCAAGCGGGCATTTCGAGTATCTGGTGATGCCGTTTGGGTTGACCAATGCTTCGGCTGTCTTCCAGCGCCTGATCAATGATATACTACTGGATTTCTTGGGGTCATTCGTCTTCGTGTACCTGGATGACATCCTGATCTTCTCCCGATCGCTGGACGAACATCGGGTGCACGTGAGACGGGTCTTGCAGTGGCTCTTGGAGAACAAGTTCTTTGTGAAGGCTGAGAAATGTGAATTCCATGCCTCTAAGACATCATTTCTTGGCTTTATCATCTCCCATAACCAAATCATCCCAGACCCCGGTAAGGTGAAGGCGGTGGTAGAATGCCCCCGCCCCCCCCCCAGGAAGCAGCCAACAATTCCTGGGGTTTGCCAACTTGGGTTATAATCTTCCGCTTTTTCCCAAGGAAGAAGGGGACATTACCGTGCCATCCGTCCATGCCCACCTGAGACGCTGTTGTTGGCTGTGGAGGGCGACCCAAGCGGCACTTCAGTGCACGGCGGAGCGCAACTCCAGGGTCGCTAATCGCCATAGGAGGCCAGCTCCACTCTACCAGGTGAGCCAACAGGTTTGGCTGTCCACCCAACACATTAACCTCAAGGCGGAAAAGAAGAAGTTGTCCCAATGCTTCATCGGCCATTTTTCTATTGTCCGCATTATTTACCCGTGGCTGTGCACCTGGTTCTCCCCCCTCCTTCCGCATTTCAAATCAAATCAAATCAAATCAAAATCAAATCAAATCAAACTTTATTGTCATATTGCTGTACATACAACTTTAGTGCAGGCAAGATGAAATTGCGTTTCTCTCGGCATCCATATAAGAAGCAGCATGATTAAGACACACTCCCACATAGCTCCACCCCCCACCCCCCACCCCCCCATCCATTCACACATCCCTGAGACATACTTGTGGAAAAGAATAACTAACTATAATATACAAAATGTCCGTAGGTGTAGTAGTGTGTATGAGAGATTCCGGGTCAGCTGTTCAGCATCCTGACAGCTTGTGGGAGGAAGCTGTTGATCAGTCTGGTGGTTCTGCCTCTGATGCTCCGGAATCGTTTACCAGATGGAAGAAGTTCAAAGTGTTTATGCAGAGGGTGAGAACGGTCCTTGACAATGTTCAGTGCCCTGCTCCTACAACGGTTCTGAAAAAGTTCTTGGACAGAGGGGAGGGAGACTCCAATTACCCTCTCCGCCCCCTTGACTATCCTCTGCAGGGCTTTTTTTGTCTGACATACTGCAGCTGGAGTACCATGTAGCAATGCAGTACGTCAGAACACTCTCCACCACACCTCTGTAGAAGGTCCTGAGGATGCAGATGGGGAGAGAGGCCTGTTTGAGTTTCCTCAAGAAGTGTAGTCTCTGCTGAGCCCGCTTCCTGATCTCCAAGGAATTCTTGCTCCAGGTCAGGTCCTGCGAGATCTGCACTCCGCGGAACTTGATGTTCTCTACTCTCTCCACTAAACGGCTGCCGATGCTGAGGGGGACGTGCTCAGGTTGTGACAGCCGGAAGTCGATAATCATCTCCTTTGTTTTGTCCACGTTGAGCACCAGATTGTTCTCCCTGCACCAGCCCTCCAGGTCTCTCACTTCTTCCCTGTACATTGATTCCTCATCCCTCTGAATAAGTCCCACCACCGTGGTGTCATCTGCAAACTTAATAATCTGGTTCCCCTCGTGTTTGGATACACAGTCATGTGTTAGAAGTGTAAACAACAGTGGACTGAGTACACAGCCTTGAGGGGTTCCGGTACTCAGCGTGACGGAGTTGGAGATGTTGTTTCCAACCCGGGACAGACTGAGGTCTCTCAGTCAGGAAATCCAGGATCCAGAGACATGTGGCGGTGTTCAGACCGAGAAGGAGTAATTTTTCCATCAGTCTCTGGGGAATAATGGTGTTGAATGCTGAACTGAAATCAATGTACAGGAGTCTGGCGTAGGTGTCTTTCTGGTCCAGGTGGGTGATGACAGAGTGTAGGGTGGTGACTATAGCATCCTCCGTGGAGCGGTTTGAACGATATGCAAACTGGAGCGGGTCGTGTTATGCAGGGAGGCAGGCTGTAATGTGTGGTTTGACAAGCCGTTCAAAACACTTCATCACAATTGGTGTCAGTGCAAACAGAACGATAGTCATTCAAACAGGACACCACTGGTTTTCTTTGCCACCGGTACAATGATAGAGGTCTTGAAGCATCTGGGAACGATGGCCTGACTCAGGGAGATGTTATAAATGTCAGTCAGGACATCCGCCAAACTCGCTCGCGCGCAGTCTCGGAGCACACGTCCTGGAATGTTGTCTGGACCTGCAGCTTTGCGTGGGTTGACTCTGGATAGGGTCCTCCGTGTGTCCGCTGTATTGATGGTAAAAGATGGTCCGACCGATGGTGGGGGTGGGCCTGCCCTCCCTCTGATTGTCGAGTTTGATGCTTCAAAACGTGCAAAGAAGTCGTTAAGCCTGTCTGGAAGCGAAGTGTCATTATCATCGACCCCCTGCCTAGACTTAAAGCCCGTCAGTGTCCGAACTTCCTGCCACATCTGCTTGGTGTTCCTAGTGTCACAGAGGTGTCCCTGGATTTTCTCCGCATAGGCGCGCTTTGCCGCCTTAATTCCCTTTGAAAGCGCAGACCTGGCTGAGCGGAGGGCAATCCTTTCCTTCGCTCTGAAGGCTGCATCTCTGGCTGTAAGCAGCAAGCGCACCTCTGCAGTCATCCAGGGCTTATGGTTACCCCGCATAGTGATGGTCTTCACTGTAGTGAAATCCTCTGTGCACTTCGCGATGTAGCTGGTGACCATATCAGCATACTCCTCCACATCTGTCTTGTCTTCCTGGGAGGTTGCTATTTTGAAGATCTTCCAGTCTGTGTGCTGAAAACAGTCTTGCAGTGCAGAGGTTGCACTCTCTGGCAAAATCCTGATTTGTTTCACTGCTGGCCTGCTGCGCTTCAATAAAGGTTTGTAGGCAGGCACCAGCATCACGGACATGTGATCAGAATGGCCGAGATGGGGGCGGGGTATCGCCTTATATGCATCTGTGTTTGTGTACACTAAGTCCAACATATTCTCTCCTCTGGTCTTAAAGTCTACACATTGTTTAAACTTGGGGAGCACAGTCTTTAAGCTGGTGTGGTTAAAATCCCCTGCAACCACAACAAAACTGTCCGGATGTGAAGTTTGGATTTCACTGATCACATCGTGCAGTTCCCCGAGTGCCTTCTTAGCATTAGCTTTAGGATTAGGGCTCGGCGCTATGTAAACACCAACTACAAACACGTTGCTGAATTCCCTAGGCAGATAATATGGCCGACAATTAACAATAAGGAACTCCGCCAATGGAGAGCAGTGTTTAGACACTAACGTGGCATTAACGCATCAGTTCTTGTTAACATAGATGCATAGCCCACCCCCACGGCTCTTACCAGAGCTCGCCGTTTCCCTGTCGGCACGGAACATCGCCATATCTTCCAGTTGAATGGCCTCGTCAGGAATGTTGCTGTGGAGCCATGTCTCGGTGAAAACAAACACACAGCAGTCCCTCCACTCTCTCCGGATTTCTCTCAGCAGATGCAATTCGTCCACCTTGTTTTCGAGGGCGCGGAGGTTAGAGAGAAGAAGCGACGGTACCGCTGTTCTGGAGGGGTTAGCCTTTAGCCTAGCATGGATCCTGGCCCTTTTTCCTCGCTTTTGCTTGCGTTCACACTGTCTGCGCTTCCTCCTCTCTCGGGTAGCTTCCAGCGAGGACTCCGCCAAAATTCCATGCTGGCGTAGAATGTCCAAATCACAACCGATCGCCGCGATTCTTGCAGCGTGCGGTACCTTGATGTTTAATAAGGTCTCACGGTTGTAAGTTTTACAGAATGTACGTCTGGGATGATTAAAACTCTCACACTCGCTGATGCCAAGAGGGGCCGCTGCGTCTAGGCGTGCCGCCATCTCTTTTTTTTTTTTGACATGAAACATTTGCCCAATGTTTCATGTCTCCCAGATTAAACCATTCTTTTCTAGTCCTCTCTGCCCCCCCCTCCCAGGTCTCCACCTCCACCATTGGTAATCGACGGCGACTCGGTGTGGAAGGTCAATGCCGTCCTGGACGTCCACCGCTGGGGTCGTGGCCTGCAGTATCTGGTGGACTGGGAGGGGTATGGCCCTGAATGGAGGTCCTGGGTACATCCGTCCTTCGTGTTGGATAAACAACTTATCAGGGACTTCCACTGGATGCACTCAGGTAGGCTGGATCAGGTGCTGGGAGGAAGCTCTTGGGGGGGGGGGGGTACTGTGATGGCTCGCTCTGTGTCATTATCTCCCACAGCTGCGCGCACACCGGTTCGCCATCACACTCAGACTACTTAACCCGCTCTGCCTTCAGACCAGCATGGAGCCGTCTGTCTCCCTGGCTGAAGAAGCTCAACTCTTGACTTCATAGCCTATCATCCTGCCTTCGTCGTTCCTGCCTAAGCCCTCCTTGTCTCAGCCTCATACTCTGGAAGGATCATCCTCATTGACCAAGTAAGCCATTTCCAACTTACCTGTTCCTACGTTGTATACCCTGTGCACAGGCAGAATTCCTTGGCAGCGGAATCGTTCCTCCTGGCGGCGGACCCAGCCTCGCTCATCCCAGCGGGTCCATCTCCTCACCAGCGGAGTCATGACAACAGGCGCTGTCCTCCTGGCTGTAGCCTCCGGGCTAACCTGGGTGCATCTCCCCTTCTGTAAAAGTAAGCCTCAGTTATCCACTAATATGCTCCTTCAGAAGGGCAGTACTAACATCTGTGCCTCTGCTTTGTCCATAAGGTTGCCAGGTCGTACGGCGCTCAGCTCACCCCCAGCTACGACACCACTGCAGACATACATATTCACGTCCACATGCACAACACACTCACACACCCTCACTTTCTACAATAAAGATATAAAGATAATTTAATCCACTCTTGATCCTGTGTCTGTCCCTTGGGTCTGTTAAACATGCCACTTATGACCATAGGTGAAGGTACGCATACCCTACGCAACGTTTTTGCTGCCACGCAGTGAAGTGCAGTAAATCTGCTTGGAATGGGAAGTCATCCCATATATTGTTTGAGAGCTGTTTTTGTCGATTTGGTTATTAAAACAGTTTTGAAAGGCAGTTGTAACAGATGAAGTAAATACCACATCATAAGACATAGCATAACACAGCATAACAACATAGAACCAAATAAGTAGTGATTCACAAAGGAAGTGTCGTTGAAGTCCTACAATGAATAATAGTCCAACAAATTCCATTCTGTTTTATTGCCAAAGGTCCAATAGATCCATCCCAGTAAAATCTATTGTCCATCAACTTGGTTATGGGGCTAAATATTTCTAAAATCACCACATTATTTGAATCCCAGTCGGGCTGAGTTCCATATTTACGTGCATAAAAATGGTATTTACTATGGAGATAGTGCCAGAAACGGAAGCTGAAGAGACTCACAGAGACTCACCTGACTCTCTAGTTTCATTCAACACCTTATTTCACTCAGTAGAAGCTATGGATATATTTTTACAGTCTTCAATAGTAAACTAGTGCCCACTTACTGTAAAGTAACATTCTCATATCTCACACATACCAAATAAGTCATTTACAACTGAGTCTTTTGGTGACTCAAGGGTCATGTAAAAAATTAATTTCTTAACACAGCAATATGTCACCTGACCCAGTCGGTCAAGTGCCCACCCACTAATGCACATTCCCTGGAAGTGATTTTAATCCTCATTTTTAGTAATACTGTATTTTTCTATTTTTTTTAAACAATATGTCCAAATTAAATCGAAAAACATCACCAGGAAGCATTAAATTATAGCTGTTTTTCTATGTTATGTAACACAGTTTGGCAAGGTTTAAAATGCCTGGCTGGATACTTAAAAAAAAAGAAAAATAACTTTAAAATATTAATTGTAGAAGATATTGTTACAAAATTTAAACATGAACTTGGTACCACTTGGTGCTACAATCTCATTTACAGTCATGTGAAAAAATTAGGATACCTTGTATAAGCCTGTGTGTGTGTGTGTGTTTTTTAACATATTTGGGCATATGGATATTTAATATCACTGTTTAAAATACTGGAAGATTCATGTAATACAACTAAACAATTAAAATGAATTAAAGACTTTTTTTCCAAATATTCTGTAAAATATACAAACGTGGACAAAATTGTTGGTACCCCTCTATTAATGAAAGAAAAATCCACAATGGTCACAGAAATAACTTGAATCTGACAAAAGTGGTAATAAATAAAAATTCTATGAAAATTAACCAATGAAAATCAGACAGTGCTTTTGAATTGTGGTTCAACAGAATTATTTTAAAAAACAAACTCATGAAACAGGCCTGGACAAAAATGATGGTACCCTTAACTTAATATTTTGTTGCACAACCTTTTGAGGCAATCACTGCAATCAAACCATTTCTGTAACTGTCAGTGAGACTTCTGCACCTCTCAGCAGGTATTTTGGCCCACTCCTCATGAGCAAACTGCTCCAGTTGTCTCAGGTTTGAAGGGTGCCTTCTCCAGACGGCATGTTTCAGCTCCTTCCACAGATGTTCAATAGGATTTAGATCAGGGCTCATAGAAGGCTACTTTAGAATAGTCCAATGTTTGGCTCTTAGCCATTCTTGGGTGTTTTTAGCTGTGTGTTTGGGGTCATTATCCTGTTGCAAGACCCATGAGCTGCGACTGAGACCATGCTGTCTGACACTGGGCAGCATATGTCTCTCTAGAATACCTTGATAGTCTTGAGATTTCATTGTACCCTGCACAGATTCAAGACACCCTGTGCCAGATGTAGCAAAGCAGCCCCAGAACATAACAGAACCTCCTCCATGTTTCACAGTAGGGACAGTGTTCTTTTCTTGGTATGCTTCATTTTTGCGTCTGTGAACATAGAGCTGATGTGCCTTGCCAAAATGTCCCAGTTTTGTCTCGTCTGTCCATAGGACATTCTCCCAGAAGCTTTATGGCTTGTCAGCATGCAGTTTGGCAAATTCCAGTCTGGCTTTTTTATGATCTGTTTTCAACAGTGGTGTCTTCTTTGGTCGTCTCCCATGAAGTCCACTTTGGCTCAAACAACGACTGATGGTGCAATCTGACACAGATGTACAGTACCTTGACCTTGGAGTTCACCATGAATGTGTTTAGAGGTTGTTCTGGGCTCTTTTGTTACCATTCGTATTATCCGTCTCCTCCTGCGGTCACGTCCAGGGAGGTTGGCTACAGTCCCGTGGATCTTAAATTTCTGAATAATATGTGCAACTGTAGTCACAGGAACATCAAGCTGCTTGGAGATGGTCTTATAGCCTTTACCTTTAACATGCTTGTCTATAATTTTCTTTCTAATCTTCTGAGACAACTCTCTCCTTTGCTTCCTCTGGTCCATGTTTAGTGTGGTACACACCATGTCACCAAACAGCACAGTGACTATCTGTCACCCTTTAAATAGGCCGACTGACTGATTACAAGTTTGTAGACACCTGTGATGTTAATTAGAGGACACATCTTGGTTGAACATGTCCCTATGGTCACATTATTTTCAATCTTTTCTAGGGGTACCATCATTTTTGTCCAGGCCTGTTTGATGAGTTTGTTTTTTAAAATAATTCTGTTGAACCACAATTCAAAAGCATTGTCTGATTTTCATTGGTTAATTTTCAGATAATTTTTATTTATTACCACTTTTGTCATATTCAGGTTATTTCTGTGACCATTGTGGGTTTTTCTTTCATTAACAGGGGGTACCAACTATTTTGTCCACGGCTGTAATTGTAAACAAATAGTGAGGAATAAGTTAGGATACCCCCACATTCATTCCCACTTAAACTGGCAAAAAAAAAAAAAAATGTTAATAATTCAAATAAAAACAAAAACAAGGTTAGACATAGATATGTGAACATTTCTTAACAAAGAACTGAATATTTAATAGGGTGTCCTAATTTTTTCAATGTGATTTACATCCATCCATCCATATTCTACCACTTTTCCGAGGTCCGGGTCGAGGAGGCAGCAGTTCAAGCAGAGAAGCCCAGACTTCCCTCTCCCCAGCCACCTGCTCCAGCTCTTCAGAGAGGATACCAAGGCGTTCCCAGACCAGTTGGGAGACGTAGTCTCTCCAGCGAGTCCTGGGTCTGCCCAGGGGTCTCTGCCCAGGGGTCTCTCCCAGTGGGACGTGCCCGAAATACCTCAAGTGGGAGGCGTCCAGGAGGCATCCTGATCAGATGCCCATACCACCTCAACTGGCTCCTTTCAATGTGGAGGAGCAGCGGTTCTACTCTGAGCGTATGTGATTTACATACACACACACACACACACACACACACACACACACACACACACACACACACACACACAGAGTGGTGTGAAAAAGTATTTTCCCCCTTCCTGATTTCTTATTTTTTTGTATGTTTGTGACACTTAAATGTTTCAGATCATAAACCAAATTTAAATATTAGACAAAGATAACACAAGTAAACACAAAATGCAGTTTTTATATGAAGGATGAAGGTGTTTATTATTAAGGGAAAAGAAATCTAAACATCCATGGCCCTTTGTGAAAAAATGATTGCCCCCTAAACCTAATAACTGGTTGGGCCACCCTTAGCAGCAACAACTACAATCAACCATTGTGAAAACTGGCAATGAGTCTTTTACAGCGCCGTGGAGGAATTTTGGCCCACTCTTCTTTGCAGAATTGTTGTAACTCAGTCACACTGGAGGGTTTTCGAGCATGAACCACCTTTTCAAGGTCATGCCACAACATCGCAATCGATTCAGGCCACTCCAAAGTCTTCATTTTGTTTTTCTTAAGCCATTCAGAGGTGGACTTGCTGGTATTTTTTGGATTATTGTCCTGCTGCAGAACCAAAAGTGTGCTTCAGCTTGAGGTCACGAACAGATGGTCGGACATTCTCCTTCAGGATTTTTTGGTACACAGCGGAATTCATGGTTCCATTTACCACAGCAAGTCTTCCAGGTCCTGAAGCAGCAAAACAGCCCCAGACCATCACAATACCACCACCATATTTTACTGTATGATGTTCCTTTTTTGAAATGCTGTGTTATTTTTATGCCAGATGTAATGGGACACACACCTTCCAAAACATTTAACTTTTGTCTCGTCAGTCCACAGGATATTTTCCCAAAAATCTTGGGGATGATCAAGATGTTTTTTTTTTTTTTTTTTACAAACTGAGATAAGCCTTTATGTTCTTTTTGCTTAGCAGTGGTTTTCGTCTTGGGACTCTGCCATGCAGGCCATTTTTGCCCAGTCTATTTCTTATGGTGGAGTCATGAACATTGCCTTTAACTAAGGCAAGTGAGGCCTCCAGTTCTTTGGATGTTGTTGTCTGGCCACTCCTGGGAAGGTACACCACCGTTCCATGTTTTCATCATTTGTAGATAATGGCTCTCACTGTGGTTCGCTGGAGTCCCAAAGCTTTAGAAATGGCTTTACAACCTTTTCCAGACTGATAGATCTCAATTACTTTGTTTCTCATTTGTTCCTGAATTTCTTTTGATTGCAGCATGATGTCTAGCTTTTGAAGATCTTTTGGTCTGCTTCACTTTGTCAGGCAAGTCCTATTAAGGTGATTCCTTGATTGAGAACAGGTGTGGCAGTAATCAGGCCTGGGTGTGGCTAGATAAATTGAACTCAGCTTTCCAAAGATGTGATAAACCACAGTTAATTTATATTTTAACGGGGGGGAGGGGGTGTCACATTTCCACACAGGGCCATGTAGGTTTGGATTTTTTTACCCTTTATAATAAACACCTTCATTTAAAAACTGCATTTTGTGTTTACTTGTGCTATCTTTGTCTGATATTTAAATTAGTTTGATGATCTGAAATACAGTGGGGTAAAAAAGTATTTAGTCAGCCACCAATTGTGCAAGTTCTCCCACTTAAAAGATGAGAGAGGTCTCCAATTTTCATCATAGGTATACCTCAACTATGAGAGACAAAATGAGGAAAAAAAAAATCCAGAAAATCACATTGAAGGATTTTTAATGAATTAATTGGTAAATTCCTCGGTAAAATAAGTATTTGGTCAATAACGAAAGTTCATCTCAATACTTTGTTATATACCCTTTGTTGGCAATGACAGAGGTCAAACGTTTTCTGTAAGTTTTCACAAGGTTTTCACACACTGTTGCTGGTATTTTGGCCCATTCCTCCATGCAGATCTCCTCTAGAGCAATGATGTTTTGGGGCTGTCGCTGGGCAACACAGACTTTCAACTCCCTCCAAAGATTTTCTATGGGGTTGAGATCTGGAGACTGGCTAGGCCACTCCAGGACCTTGAAATGCTTCTTACGAAGCCACTCCTTCGTTGCCCGGGCGGTGTGTTTGGGATCATTGTCATGCTGAAAGACCCAGCCACGTTTCATCTTCAATGCCCTTGCTGGTGGAAGGAGGTTTTCACTCAAAATCTCACAATACATGCCCCCATTCATTCTTTCCTTTACATGGATCAGTCGTCCTGGTCCCTTTGCAGAAAAACAGCCCCAAAGTATGATGTTTCCACACCCATGCTTCACAGTAGGTATGGTGTTCTTTCTCCTCCAAACACGACAAGTTGAGTTTTTACCAAAAAGTTCTATTTTGGTTTCATCTGACCATATGACATTCTCCCAATTCTCTTCTGGATCATCCAAATGCTCTCTAGCAAACTTCAGACGGGCCTGGACATGTACTCGCTTAAGCAAGGGGACACGTCTGGCACTGCAGGATTTGAGTCCCTGGCGGCGTAGTGTGTTACTGATGGTAGCCTTTGTTACTTTGGTCCCAGCTCTCTGCAGGTCATTCACTAGGTCCCCACATGTGGTTCTGGGATTTTTGCTCACCGTTCTTGTGATAATTTTGACCCCACGGGGTGAGATCTTGCGTGGAGCCCCAGATCGAGGGAGATTATCAGTGGTCTAGTATGTCTTCCATTTTCTAATAATTGCTCCCACAGTTGATTTCTTCACACCAAGCTGCTTACCTATTGCAGATTCAGTCTTCCCAGCCTGGTGCAGGTCTGCAGTTTTGTTTCTGGTGTCCTTTGACAGCTCTTTGGTTTGGCCATAGTGGAGTTTAAAGTCTGACTGTTTGAGGTTGTGGACAGGTGTCTTTTATACTGATAACGAGTTCAAACAGGTGCCATTAATACAGGTAACAAGTGAAGGACAGAGGAGCCTCTTAAAGAAGAAGTTACAGGTCTGTGAGAGCCAGAAATCTTGCTTGTTTGTAGGTGACCAAATACATATTTTACCGAGGAATTTACCAATTAATTCATTAAAAATTCTTCAATGTGATTTTCTGGATTTTTTTTTCTCATTTTGTCTCTCATAGTTGAGGTATACCTATGATGAAAATTGGAGACCTCTCTCATCTTTTAAGTGGGAGAACTTGCACAATTGGTGGCTGACTAAATACTTTTTTGTCCCACTGTATGTAAGTGTGACAGACATACAAAAAAATGAGAAATCAAGAAGGGACAAACACTTTTTCACACCACTGTGTTTGTGTGTGTGTGTGTGTGTGTGTGTGTGTGTGTGTGTGTGTGTGTGTGTGTGTGTGTGTGTACAGTATATAAAAAAATGAACAATTTTCTTCAAATTCAGTATGTTGAGACCTGTGTTACCAGATGTACAATAATTATTGTATTTGTACAATAATTTTGCCCTCTGTACAATGTGCGTTCAATAATTCAAAAAATTCCATTATCTACGATAATTTGACTTCACTACATGGCTAAGTTAATACATTAGTAAACACCATCAGGATAAGGATCTTGCACATACATACTATTCTTGTTTTTACACACCATCTCACGTACAATCAACGTATGATGTTGAGTATGGTGATGCAGGAGTGAGGGCTTCATGGAAAAGAAGATGGAAGACTCATGTCACGGAAGCAGAGAGGCAGCCACGGATGGAGGCTAGAGATGGGATCTACAGTTTTCTAAAATGTACTGAATCAAGCTAAAAAGATCTACTGGAAAGATTTGTATACCAAATCTGTTGGGTGCTGTACTGGAGCCTCAACTGTCTACCACTCACTAAAGTGAGAGTCGGCTGAATGGAGCAGGCGAGCCTCGGTGATTCAGTTGGTGATTCCTGGCTTCCAGTACAGTTCTGGTAAGTGATTCACCCATAAAAACTAGTACATTTGAACAAATTGGTATGTTACCACACTAATGTAGGCACAGGAGACACAACAAGTAAGCAACATCGCCAGCAGGCTTGAAAAATGAAATAGAAAAAAAGACCCCAGTTTTACTGGGTGGTTCAAAGCTGTTGTCAGTGTTGCCAATTTGGTGACTTTCTCGTCAAATCTGGTGACTTTTCAAACCCTCTTGCTGACGTTTTTTGTCAAAAGCAACTTGCAACAAATCTAACGACTTTTTCTGGTGTTATCAGAGACTTTTCTGTTTTGGAGACTCTGACGCGCAGGGCTTGCCAGATTGTAGTTTCCTTAGACGGCATCTAAAATATAACCTGTTATGAAGGGATTTCATTACAGAAAAAGCGTGATGGCGTAGGTGGCTGGTGATGTCATCACACTGACCCATATAGGGGAGAGTGGCCATCTTACGGGGTCTTACTCTGCGGCTTGTCCTCAGTAAATGGTAAATGGCATTCACTTATATAGTGCTTTAATTCTCATCTCTAGATGACCAAAGCACTTTACAGATCCTGCTATCCACCCATTCACACACTGATGGCGGCATAGCTGCCCAACATGGCGCTGTACAGACCCACCAGGAGCAATTGGGGGTAAAGTGTCTTGCCCAGGGACACAATGGCAGGATATGTGGGGAGAGTAGGATTCGAACCGCCAACCATCCGGTTATTAGACAACCTGCTCTACCTCCTGAGCCACTGCCGCCCCATTAGCACATTAGGGGCTGAGTTCATATATGAATGTAATGTTATTAAACAGTCATATAATAAAGTTCGAGCTCAGCATCCTTGTCCGCTTTTATTATTAGGTTTGTGGACATAACATTTGGCGACGAGAGATTAAACCATGGAGGTGAGCATGACACCACTATGGCCTTTCCTTGAGCTCCCAGGGGAACAAACAGTCCCGTGGCCATGATGGCTGAACACGTTCGAGACCTATGTTAAGGTGTTGGACCTGGGAAAATTGGATAAAGTGAGGATGTGAGTACTGCTTGTCTACAAACCTAGGCTTAGAGGGTCAGAGGATTCTTTGCACTTTTGGTCTGACGGACTCGTATGAGGATGTGGTGAAGCTACTGGCTAGCTATTTTACTACACCGGATAGCGTGATAGTATGACGGATTCACTTTTGCCAGAGACGACAGAGAGTCAGTGAGTCAGTACAGTAATTCGTCGCTGACCTGAGACAGCTGGCTAGCATGTGCCATTTTGGGCTGTTAGAAGATGAAGTGGTGCTGGACCAGGTGGCTGAACACACATGTAATGCTGGAGTACGAGCTACGCTGCTAATGGTGCCAAATGACTTGACGCTAGCTAATGCAATTGAGCTAGCATTCCAGCTAGGAGCAGTGGAGAAGTTAGCCTCGGAGCTAAATGGGCGCCAAACACAGAATCTACCCGGACATGCGATGCTAGCTAACACAGTGGACATGGAAGAAGAAGAGGATACGGCACAAGAGTATGTGGGGGCTGTGGGTCCCTGAAGCACCAGGATAGAGCATGGTTTTGCCTGGCAAGAGGACAGCAATGCAACAAGTGTGGGCGCTTGAACAATTTCGCCAGAGTGTGCCAGTTGTCTGCACCATGGGGCCTGCCAAATAAGCCAGCCCACCCGCCAACAATGACCACTCATTCAATAAGCCCTAAGGTCAACAGTTGTTCGTACCGCATGGTTGAATTGGACGGAGAAGCCATACCACTCCTGCTCGACATGGCGGCCGTACAATCGATGTTAAACTGGGCCATGGTGAAGAAGTTTTTCCCCAACCACAAAATTAAAAAGAACCCAGTGCTGCCGTATGGATATGATGGTCAAAGACTGTGCAATGTCAAAACAGTGGAACTGATTGTTAGCTACAAGTCCGAAATTGTGTACGATTTCACATTTCATGCGGCAGCGCACGGTGACAACATTATGGGATGTGACCTTTTCTACAGACTTGGCTTTGCTATTAGGGACAGGACTGGGTTTAAATGGTCTGGGTGCAGTAGTTGGGGCACAGCGGACCTGGATGATGACAACACAGTGTGGGATGAGGTAATTACGGACGGCACCAACACCAAGGCGCACACTCCATGCTCTCAGTAGGAGAGCCCCCCAGAGGAGGAGCAACTGGACTCTCCTCCGTCCCTCGCCCAGCCAGAACCGGAACCACAGGAGAGGGAGCTGGAGAATGCAGACACCCCTAAAGTGCAACAACAGCAGATAGATATAAACACAATGAAAGGCGCGGCACAGCAGAGCCTTTCAGATGGCAAAGAGGAGGAACCCGACTGCTTCCGTACCCTTGCTCAACAAGCTACGGAGGTTACGACTGAGCTGACAGGTAAAGAGTCTGCCTCAACAAGTGACACCGGAGAGGCACCGGACACCTTCTGTATCCACGACGAGCCTCAACTGATGATGGAGACAACGGGTGAAGGGTCCGCAATGAACACGATGACTACAGAACCGCCGCAGCATGACGGAGGTCCTAAGCCGAGCGGGCACGCAGAGCCACCGGGAGCACAATGACAACTTATAAAACCATGTAAGGCGGCACTCCAAGACATGGACTGGGTTTGGGTTCACACTAGCGAGAGACTAGGACGGCGATTGACCGGGCCACAGCCAGTGAAGCAACGGGCGCAGTTGAGGATCGTGGCGAAGCTGGGAACAGCGTGCTTTCAGTTCGACATGTAAACCAGCTACGGCATGTCCAGATGGCTGCCCCAGATGGCGAGGCTTTGTGGGAGTCAGCTGATGCAGTGTGGGACCCAGGCCTCAACATTATGAAGATCGGTCCTCGTCATCCCGGGGGCCCAGCACCTCCAGGGGCACATCTGCCGGGGGACAGCTACAATCCCCCCCGCCCCCGGCAGAATTACCTTCCCCATGGAAGACTGTAAGAAAAAAAAAGTGACTGCTTAGTAAAGAACACAACTTGCAAAGTGGCAGAATAATCCACTCAGCCGTGTTGGGTCCAGTGGCAGTCCATCCGCAGACCCCAGTCCTAAGTTCAGAAAAAAAAAAAAAGTTCTTTGAAAAGAGAGGTTGTGTGTTGAATGTTTTGAATAGATAATAATGTTGGAGTGTATGTTTAATAAAAAACAAACAAAAAAAAGATAGATGTGTGTGATTGCACACTGGAAATTATTTACCAATTTGGGGAGGGTCTAATTAGATGTGTTCTGTGTTTTGCAAGGGGGGAGAGAATGTTATGAAGGGATTTCATAACAGGAATGGCGTGATGGCATACCTGGCCGGTGACATCATCCCGCCGACCAAAACAGGGGACAGTCGGCAATCTTACGGGGTCTTACTCAGCGGCTCATCCTCAGTAGCAAATTAGAGGCTGAGTGCATGTATATACGGTGGGGTAAAAAAAGTATTTAGTCAGCCACCAATTGTGCGAGGTCTCCCACTTAAAAGATGAGAGAGGTCTCCAATTTTCATCATAGGTATACCTCAACTATGAGAGACAAAATAAGAAAAAAAAATCCAGAAAATCACATTGAAGGGTTTTTAATGAATTAATTGGTAAATTCCTTGGTAAAATAAGTATTTGGTCAATAACAAAAGTTCATCTCAATACTTTGTTATATACCCTTTGTTGGCAATGACAGAGGTCAAACGTTTTCTGTAAGTTTTCACAAGGTTTTCACACACTGTTGCTGGTATTTTGGCCCATTCCTCCATGCAGATCTCCTCTAGAGCAATAATGTTTTGGGGCTGTCGCTGGGCAACACAGACTTTCAACTCCCTCCAAAGATTTTCTATGGGGTTGAGATCTGGAGACTGGCTAGGCCACTCCAGGACCTTGAAATGCTTCTTACGAAGCCACTCCTTTGTTGCCCGGGCGGTGTGTTTGGGATCATTGTCATGCTGAAAGACCCAGCCATGTTTCATCTTCAATGCCGTTGCTGGTGGAAGGAGGTTTTCACTCAAATTCTCACGATACATGGCCCCATTCATTCTTTCCTTTACACGATCAGTTGTCCTGGTCCCTTTGCAGAAAAACAGCCCCAAAGTATGATGTTTCCACCCCCATGCTTCACAGTAGGTATGGTGTTCTTTCTCCTCCAAACACGACAAGTTGAGTTTTTACCAAAAAGTTCTATTCTGGTTTCATCTGACCATATGACATTCTCCCAATCCTAATCTGGATCATCCAAATACTCTCTAGCAAACTTCAGACGGGCCTGGACATGTACTGGCTTAAGCAGGGGGACATGTCTGGCACTGCAGGATTTGAGTCCCTGGCGGCGTAGTGTGTTTCTGATGTAGCCTTTGTTTCTTTGGTCCCAGCTCTCTACAGGTCATTCACTAGGTCCCCCCATGTGGTTCTGGGATTTTTGCTCACCGTTCTTGTGATAATTTTTACCCCACGGGGTGAGATCTTGCGTGGAGCGCCAGATCGAGGGAGATTATCAGTGGTCTTGTATGTCTTCCATTTTCTAATAATTGCTCCCACAGTTGATTTCTTCACACCAAGCTGCTTACCTATTGAAGATTCAGTCTTCCCAGCCTGGTGCAGGTCTACAATTTTGTTTCTGGTGTCCTTTGACAGCTCTTTGGTCTTGGCCATAGTGGGGTTTGGAGTCTGACTGTTTGAGGTTGTGGACAGGTGTCTTTTATACTGATAACGAGTTCAAACAGGTGCCATTAATACAGGTAACGAGTGGAGGACAGAGGAGCCTCTTAAAGAAGAAGTTACAGGTCTGTGAGAGCCAGAAATCTTGCTTGTTTGTAGATGACCAAATACTTATTTTACTGAGGAATTTACCAATTAATTCATTAAAAATCCTTTAATGTGAGTTTCTGGATTTTTTTTTTTCTCATTTTGTCTCTCATAGTTGAAGTATACCTATGATGAGAATTGGAGACCTCTCTCATCTTTTAAGTGGGAGAACCTGCACAATTGGTGGCTGACTAAATACTTTTTTGCCCCACTGTATGTAATGTTTAAATAGTTATGTAATAAATTTCAAGTTCGAGCTCAGCATCCTTGTCTGTCTTTATTACTAGGTTTGTGGACATAACATAACCTATCTGTAATGTGTGTAGCATCACTTCCTTTGGCTCCAATCTGTAAAATAACTCTTCACCTTAAAGAAATTGTTTCACCCAAAAGTCTGGTCAAGAATTGTTTCCTTCACCTAAGAACCACAGTTTGAAAACACATTCCATGGTAAAAGGGATGATAAGGATCCCATTTTGTGCCAGGAACGGATTAGTCTGCAATCATAAATCCCAAAACTTCCTCCCCAACCAGGCAGTTCCATGCTTCAAGAACTGTTTGATATCTTCCAGACACATTGAATCGAGTTCCACAGGTCTCTAGGAATTATCCACAGACATTACCCCCTTTTGGACAACTCCGGAATATGTTTGCATTACTTCTGTCAACTGCAGGACTGTTTTTTTTTTTTTTTTTTTGACGAAACATTAACTCTCTCTTCAAGGTTTCATTGTCATGAACTGGGGTGGACTTCCAGCCCAGTTCCATTGCATGGTGGCTGCCTTGTCTTTAAGTATATTTTCTGTAGCATCATCTCACTTTGGCTCATCAATAAAATTATTCTTCAGCTTAAAGACATTGTTTCACCTAGGAAAAGGACAGCCAGGAAACTGCTCTTTCATCCCCAGGCCAACACTGAACTCATATTCTTTTGTTAAACCAGTCTAAGAAATTCACCCTAATGCACTTCCTCTTGAACTTTTATGGCCCATAAACGTGGAGACATAGAACAGACTTTTGTGGAGTACCTCATGGCCAACAGAGATCCACAGCTCAACATTGCCCTCTACTGGCAACTCTGGGACATCCTGGAGTTAACCAGTGAAGCTTTAAATCACATCTGTGTTAACTCACTTCTCAACCTCTTCCTCTTTTTCCAGGACACCAGGAAAAGCAAATGGACTCTGATGTTTAATCTGGACAATCAATAATGGGTTTGAAATAAATTAATTGTTGATTTTAAATATGTGCATGCTAAAATGTTTAAATGAATGTTTATTCTTGAATATTAATTTAAAAGCATTAGCTATAAGTTGCATGAACACTGAAATAGGTTAGAGTTTATACATAAGGGTATAGAGGAATAATCCAGTATTAAAACTTGTGTTAAGATTTGTAAAAACGTATCTCAAATCATGTGACCGCCAGCAGCCAATCTCTGCTTGACAACAGCTCTCTCTAGGTTCAGATGAAAGACTGTTTGTTCATTGGACTAAAGTTCATAAAACCCGCCCACGGATGAAGCCTATTGACTGGGCTTCTGTCAATCCAGAAAAGTCAGCAAAAATTCTCCACAGATAAAAAGGGAATTGCGTCATCACCTCACGCTCTTTTGTCTCTTGTCCTTTTTCCTGTTCACTTCGTCTACACAGCAGAGATCTTTTCGGGAGAACAAAAAGACTGCCGAACAAAGAAGCCTTCTCCCACGTGTTTCTTTTCTACGATCACAGAGCCTGAAGTATCATGTTTTGTTTTTTTTTGTAACCCCTTTGTATCTTTAATGTTTTTTTTTCTTTCAACACCTAGGAATTAATTCATTCTTTCTTGAGCTCAATTCTAATTAGGAGTTAAACATTCCAATCCTAGATGTCTTTATTTTTATAATTTTTCACCTGTTAAACTTTCTGTAAAACCGCCATTTTAATTTTAAGTTTTACTCTTGACTTTATTTTTTAATAATTTTTTTATTGACCATTCTCACACCAGAAGTTCTTTTCATCTAAAGTCTGAAAATATTTTAATTTGCCATCGGATGAGATATTGCAATTATTTTTGAATGCCCTCGTGAGAGGCCACGGATTCCTGGGAAGCCGCTTGCCAACGAAGAAGAAGCAGGATGCGCAGCCTCGTTACCAAGCACTGAAGGAACCATCATCGCCATCTTTGTTTGACTTAAGCTACAACTGAGAGTCATACGGTAAAAATCCAGCCTTGTTGACCGCTTGACTATAAAGGTCGAACTGTGGACCCTGAAATATCTGCGGGCAGATATTTCCCCTGTACATCCACGAAATCTTGAGTTGAGGACATCGCCGAGAGGAAACCGACCATCACGCCCGGAGTCACGTGAGTCATATTCTGATTCATCTGCTGAGTTAAACTTCCGAGGTTTGATAATAATTGAGTATCTAATCAGATGCAAATTAAAGGGCTATTAACATAACTTTTCTTTTCATTAAAATTCTGTTTTCATTTTCTTAAGAGTAATCCAGAATTTTCTATAATTATTTTAATTTTCCCCATAAATTTGCATTGTTTTCCGTAATCTGTTAACTCAAACTGATCTAAATTCATTTTAAAGTTTCACCCTGGTTCTGCAAATGTTGACATTGTTAATCTATCATTTACAAGTTTAATTTCATGATTAAAGCAAATCATTGCAATGTCTTTTAATCATCATTTCATTTAATAAATATGTGAAAATGAGATAAGTTGTTGGGAATATTATTTCATTTTGAGTCTGGTTCACAGTCCCCAGTATCGAATTCACTAAAATTTTGAGACTGATTATTAATTAATATATTGAGTGAATAAACAGGTATAAAGTGAAATTAACGATTAAATTGCTCCTTAGAGATAGGAGCTGGTGCCCCCATGAGTGTTTTATTAACTGTTTATGTGTGTGTGGACCCAGAGGTCATCTCAGGTCCCAATACATTCATACAAATTAAATAATTTTTATTCTCGATCATAATTATTAATCACATATTGTTACATTTGTATCCTCTATTTGCCATCAGGCACCTTCTTGGGAGCCTTGAGGTCTTCTCGGCTCCCTGACAGCTCGCAGCCACGCCCCCCTCTTCTGCCAGTTATACCAGCTGTGTGTCATTAACGTTTGTGTTCTTTCCTTTGTTCATTCACACACCTGTTTCCTCCTACACACCGGCAATCATTCATTGATTAAGTGTTGTATTATTTAAGCTCTTGGGTTCCTATGATGTTTTCCGGATCATTGGACTACTCAGTGTTTGTTCTGCATTGTGCATGACTAGATGCCCTGCCTGCTGTTCTGCACCGCATCACTCTGCATGACGTTTGTAGTTTTCTGCTGTTTGGTTTTATTTTGCCGGGGTCATTGCTTGGACTGACTCGAACTGCTCCAGCCTTGTGAGTACTACCACCTTCGCCCCTGCCGTCCAGTCCGTTCTGGAGGTTCTTTCCTGGTTTCTCTCTTCTGTTCCCGCGCTGCAGTTCTGCCTGCCTGTGCGTTGGAGCATTTCCTTCGCGTTAATACTCACCAGTGTTATGTAGAGCATCCTGGAGGTTTCCTTGTATATCCTGTGCTTCTCATCTGTTGTTTTGGACTATTATATCACATTCTGTCAATAAATATGCACAACTTACTCCTGCATGTGGGTTTTAATTCCCTATCCACCATGCGCAGCGTAAAAGCACACGGGGATTCATAATAGAATGATCCGGCCAGTCTAAAACCCAGCGGAGTAGTTGTGCGTAATTTTTCCTTTAATTTTTGTGTCTGCTTTGTAAACCCACCTGAGTGACGCCATGGAGGTCTGGACTGACCAGGAGCTGGGCGTGCTGGAGCTCCTAGAGGACGCTTGCTCATGGATACAGCAGCCGTGTTCTCCGGGGGATGTTTGACTGGCTCAGGACACTGCTGAGGAGGTAATGAGGTTGTATCCAAACCTCGGGTCTTTCCCGGGGCTGGACGACCTGCTATCTACCATCTTCTCCCAGCCATACGTGGAGCCGGAGAGGGACTCTCCGACACCAGAGCCGTTGCAGCAACGGAAGAAGTGCTCGCGACGGAGGAAGCCTCCCTCCTCCCCCAGCTCTTCCGCTCCAGCTTCATCTCCTGAGCCTGGGTCCGCTCAACCCATGTGTGTGGTGGAGGAGGAATGCAGACTGGCGATATTGGCAGATATCAACCGCCTAATGGAGGAGGAACACCTAATGGAGGAAAGACACAGACGGGCTATACTGGCGGATATAGACTGCCTCATGGAGGAGGACAGAAAGTTAGCCAAGCCATTTTTTCCTCCTGCTACCTTGCCTGAAGCCACCTCACCCTCAGCCTTTACATCTGCCAAGGGTGAGGAGGCAGTTTTTTCTTTGGACTTCTCCCCCTTTGTGCCCTCTTGGGGGGCTTCTCCACCACCTGCTAAGGAGCCCAGGCATGGACGCCGAGAAGGATGATAACGCGTCCGATGCCGCTGGAGATGTCAAGAACCAGGAGATAAGGCAAGTTCTTTTTCATTTATTTTGTGCTATTGATGAACAATTTTGCCTGTTCCCTGGCCAAGAAACTCAGGGTTCGCAGTCCCCTGAGTTCTTTGCTCCAGTGGCATGTCATAATCCCTCACCTGTCCTCTCCATATTCTCTCTGGGTGCTCCTGAGAGTTCGCTGGCTCCAGAACCTGGTCGCCAGAGGGAGGAGGAACCAGAGGCCCTGGAGGATCCAGTTCAAGGGTCAGCGATGAGGCAGTCCCCAGCCATCACACCAGAGGAGCCACCAGCAACAGTCAACAGTGTCTGTGGACTTTGAGACTGCCATCACCATCATGCCTGTAGCGGAAGCCACCGCAGCAGAGTCAGCACCCGAGCAGGATCTCCAGCAGACCGAGTCCAAGACATTGTTATCCGGATCGACAGAGTCCTGGACAGCAGTGGAGCTCAAGTGAAGGCAAGTGCTCTCTTTTGTTTTTTTTTCTTCCCGTTCTAGAGCAATCTTGCCTGGCTCTTGGTGAGTGGAGCCAGGTGCAGCCGGCCACTGCACCTGAGCTCGCCTCTCCTGGCTCCACCACTGCTGGTGACCCTAACATTTTTCCCTCTCCAATCCCTCCTGAGCCTTTACCTAGGGTTGCCAGAGAGGATCCATCACCATCAGTAGTCTCCGTGGAGCTGGTCCAACCTACCAGTGATGACAGAGGTCCAGCTGTCCACCTCCGGCAGAGGTCGATGCGGGGGGGTCTGCCTCAACCCGAGACCTCCGTGGGTGCAGCGCCTCCCCAGCCTGAAGAGCTGCCGCGACCTGGATCATTCGAGTCCTGGATGGCGGTCAGTCAGGATAGTGCGCTCTTTAATTTCTCTCCCACCTGGGCTCACCTCACTGGGCTATGCCACTGCCGGTGACCCTGACCCTATACCTCTCTCCACTGTGTCTGAGCTTCCTCCTAGGGTCGCCGGAGAGCGGTCTATACCATCTGAGGCCGCCGAAGACCCAGGTTCATTGCCCGAGGTCGTGGAGAGCCCTGCTTCCCTCGCTGAAGAGGGCACCGCGGGAGCAATGAGGTACCTGATGGGGACCACCGCAGGTGCAACAATGCTCCAGCCGGAGTTCACTGGGGGTGCTACACAGCTCCAGCTGGAGCTCACTGCGGGTGCTACAGAGCGTCAGCCAGAGCCCACCGCAGGTGCTATGAAGCTAAAGCCTGGAGCCACCGTGGGTGCTGCTATGTCCCAGACCAGGACCATCGCGGGTGCTACTAAGCTCCAGCCTGGAGCTACCGCGGGTGCAACTTTGGCCGAGCCGGGGTCCACTGAGGGTGTGTCATTGGCCCAGCCGGGGTCCACCGTGGGTGCCGCTAAGCTCCACCCTGGAGCCTCCGTGGGTTCAGCCATGTCCTGGACCAGGACCACCGCAGGTGCAACTGTCCCCTAGCTCAGGGCCACGGGGGCTGGGGGGGGCGCCTTCCTCGTCGCTGTTTAATGACGCCGGGGCTTCCCTTCCTTGGCTTCCCCCTCCTGCGTTGAGTCTTCCTATGGGGAGGCTACCTCCCAGGCTGCTTCTCTTGAGCTGGTGGCTCAAGGACGCAGGCCACCCGCCCGGTGAACTGTGCCATAGTGGAAGGTGGTCCAGTATCCCTGGTCAACCACCTGACCTGCTCATCTGGGCGGTTCGACTGGTCCTGGATTTCGACAGACCACCCAACCAGCCTCCCTTCGTCACCCTATGGGCCTGGGACTTTGGACGGCCTCCTGAACTCTGGGAATCCTGGGTCTTGGGGGGGGGGGGTATTGTTCTAGGTTTTGGAGCTGGGAGGTGGACTGTGTTTTTTCTGTTATTTTTGTTAGTTCCCTCCTGACCTGTTCCCTCACCTCCCGCCCTGGTTAGTTGTGATAGTTCTCCGGGGGGGGGGGGGCAGGTTTTCCTTTTTTCTTAGTATATTTTGTATTCTCTATTTGCCATCAAGCACCTCCTTGGGAGCCTTGAGGTGTTCTCGGTTCCCTGACAGCTCACAGCCATGCCCCCCCTCTTCTGCCTTTTATACCAGCTGTGTGTCATTATCGTTTCTGTTCTTTCCTTTGTTCATTCACACACCTGTTTCCACCTACACACCAGCAATCGTTCATTGATTAAGTGTATTATTTAAGCTCTTGGGTTCCTATGATATGTTTCGGATCATTGAACTACTCAGTGTTTGTTCTACATCATGCATAACTAGATGCCCTGCCTGCTGTTCTGCACCGCATCACTCTGCATGACGTTTGTAGTTTTCTGCTGTTTGATTTTGTTTTGCTGGGGTCATTGCTTGAGCTGACTCGGTGATAGTACTCCAGCCTTGTGAATACTATCACCTTCACCCCTGCCATCCAGTCCCATCTGGAGGTTCTTTCCTGGGCTTTCTCTTCCGTTCCCCTGCTGCAGTTCTGCCTGCCTGCGCTTTGGAGCATTTCCTTCCCGTTGGTACTCATCAGTGTTATGTAGAGCGTCCTGGAGGTTTCCTTGTATATCATGTGCTTCTCATCTGTTGTTTTGGACTAATATATCACGTTATATCAATAAAAAAGCACGACTTACTCCTGCACGTGGGTTTTTATTCCCTATCCTCCGTGCACTGCGTAAAAGCACACGGGGATTCATAACATTCATTCCTCAGTGTAATTCTCAGCACACTACTTGAAGAGATGACCAACTCTGTGATGAACAATCATGGTTTAAAATGTTCATTAATCATTGGTTTAAATGTATTGCAAGTTTGAAAATGCTTAAATAAACCTTACACTAATGCATGTTAATTATAGATGGACAAATTTATGAAAGTGCATGTTTAATGTAGCAAGAATGAAAATTAGTCATGAATCACTGTAGTTAGTTATCTTACATACATAAAGTGAATTTTCATTGTAACCAAGATGTATTTCATCCTACTGGGAAAGCTTAATCAAGTCATCTGACTGGCTCAGCCAATCACCAGCCAGTCTCTGTTGGACAACACCCCTTTTCATTCTATTGGTTGGTTACAGACAAAGGACTGTTTTCTCATTGGACCAGAGTTCAGTCGATTCTCCCGTGATAGGAGACAATTGGTTTCCTTTCATGTCAGTCAAGTTTTTCCCCTGAAAAACTTACTCAGTTTAAGGGAGGAACACTCTAGTTCAGGCAGTTGTTCTTTCTCAAAGTTTGTCTAAGTTGTCTGTGTCCTGCCTTGAATTCTCTCTTTCCTTTAAACGTCTAGGAAAAATAATTTTTCCTTCTGTTTTGAGCTCAAACTTCTCTTTTATATGGAGTGAAACGTTGTGTTCACAGATGCTTTTCTATCTTATTCTGTTAAACTTTTTCTATTGGTATTCTTTAACTCACTGTGTTTTAAAGACCTCGGACAGTCACATTTTTTTATTGAACCAATCAACTGATTGTATGAAAATCTTCAATTCTGTCGATTCCCGCGATTTAATATGTGTCATCAGCCTCCATAAATGACCTTATTTGGTCATAGCCCAGCCTTCACTTAGTGAGGCTGCACTACCGCCATCTCTCGCTAGGTGCGGGCATTAGTGACGTCACCCCAGGATTACAAAGAAAATGGCTGAACGAGAGCAAAGTGATTCGGACAGTGATTATTTTGTCGAGTTTGACGACCTCAATATAAATGATGCGATTGAAAATGAAGAATCGGATGATGAAGAAGTTTTGGGTGGTGCTGAGGGGGGTGTTCAGCCTTATTTGTTTGAGCCAGAGGGAGAGGAGGAAGACAAAACAGAGACGGGAACAGACCAAGTTGACGACGATCGGCTCGAAGATTTATCTTGGTAAAAGATGCTTAGAAATATTTTTTTTTGGCGACATGCATGGTCACACACTTAATTTTCAAACTAAAACTACCAATTGGTCACTCGCTGCCTTATTTGGTGACTTAGAAACATTTTCATTCGAAATAAATGGATAATCTATGTGAGCGATAATAGGTGTACTTTACGAGTTTCTCATGACATGTTGTTAATCATCATCATGTAAATACTTGTCTCAAAAGCTACAGAATTCTCTAAGAGAATGATGGATCATGTTTAAGAATTATTGTGATTCATTATTGTTTTACTATAAGTTTTCTTTCCAGTAAAATTTTTTTACATGCTTTTAATTTTTTCTTATCAAACTTCATAGACCAATTTACATAGCACTCCCATGAGCCATTAGTTTATTATAAGCATCTGATTATACCATTTTTTTGCACAGGTGCACTTGTGAGAAATGTCAGGTTATGCCAAAATCAAGTGAATGTCGGTGCTGCCAGGAGATATTGAAGGTGAAGGAGAAAATAGAAGAACTGAAGTGCTGTGGATACACCAATGATAAACTACCAAAGTGTATCACTGATCACCCAGGTTTTCGTTATGTCTGTCTTGACATCTGGGTTTTACAGACAGCTTATCTGGCCTACAGACAGCAATATGGTGATCACGACGCAAGTAAACACGAGTGAGTTTATATACAATATTTATGCATGTGATTTACTTTTCCAGATGAATTATGAACAAATCATTCAATACATTCAATAATCAATGTAAATGATAAATTTAATAATGAAACCCCCTATTTTTCAGGCGATACAGATACATAGCCTACAGGCAACTGGTACGGTGGTGTTGGGGATTTCTTGGGAAAGAAGTGAGGGTTATATTGCCTGCCTGTGCGGTGAGCCTCATCAGAGAAACATTCCCATCTGATCGATACAAGGGATTTTGCCTACCAAGATTAGATTTGTGAACAATGATATGTAAATAAAGTTTTGTAAAATCATATATTGAGTTTATTAATGTTTGAAACAAAATATTACATACTATACCACCTTTGTATGAATGTTTGAAAACACAGCAGAAATATACAAAGAAATACAAAAATCAATGGAGTATCACTACAGATTAAGAAAATAACTAGTTTACAGATATAGCAATTATTATATTCCACTAAATGCTCACCTCCGCCCCCTGGTGGAACCAGCGATGGATCCACTCCAGTTCGCCTACCAGCATGGCATTGGGGTGGAGGATGCGGTGATCTTCCTCCTTCACCGTTCTCTGTCCCACCTGGAGAAGCCCGGGAATATGGTGAGGATCATGTTCTTTGACTTCTCCAGTGCTTTCAACACCATCCAACCGATGATCCTGAAGGACAAGCTGCTGCACGCAGGGGTGGACCAGCACCTGTCATCATGGATCCTGGACTACCTCACGAACCGGCCTCAGTTTGTGAGAACCCGGGACTGTGTGTCCGACACGATCATCAGTAGCACGGGGGCCCCCCAGGGAACGGTGCTGGCTCCCTTCCTGTTCACTCTTTATACTGCGGACTTCTCACACAACACAACACACTGCCATCTACAGAAGTTCTCTGATGACTCTGCGATCGTTGGCCTCATCTCCAATGGAGATGAAGCTGAGTACAGAGGGCTTATCCAGGACTTCGTAGACTGGTGCCATCGGAACTGCCTCCAGATCAACGCAAGGAAAACTAAGGAGCTGGTGGTGGACTGCCGCAGGCATGGGCAGCCCCTCACAGCACCAGTAAATATACAGGGAACAGACATCGAGATGGTGACATCCTATAAGTACCTGGGTGTTCATCTGAACAATAAACTAGACTGGTCACACAATACTGACGCACTCTACAAGAAGGGACAGCGCAGGTTGTTCCTGCTGAGGAGACTCAGGTCTTTTGGTGTACAAGGGGCGCTGCTGAAGACATTCTATGACACGGTGGTGGCATCAGCCATCACTTTTGGAGTGGTCTGCTGGGGCAGTGGCATTACAGCAGCCGATAGGAAGAGACTGAACAAACTGATTAAGAAAGCTAGCTCTGTCCTGGGGCAGCGCCTTGATCCGGTGGAGGAGATAGGAGAGAGAAGGACGGTGGCTAAACTGTCATCTCTGCTGGAGTCCGAGTTCCACCCTATGCAGGACATACTGGATGCACTGAGGAGCTCATTTAGCAGCAGACTACATCATCCCAGGTGCACAACCGAGAGGTTTCGTAGGTCCTTCCTACCAACGGCTGTCAGACTGTACAACCTAAGCAGGGCTGCTCGCAGAGATAGCAAAAAGACGTAACAAACTAATAGTTTTTAAATGCAAAAGATGCAATAGACTTACACAATGGTCCCCTCCGGCATACAACTAGGAACATACCGGTCGCTATGGAGGGTGAGAATATGTATGGGCACATAATCATACCATGTAGGATAACTAAGTAGAGGGTTATGCTGTTTCATCCCATCTAGCAACAATGCTCTGCACTGTGTGTGTTTATATATTTACATATTTATTCCATCTAGCTACAATGCTCAGCACTGGGTGTGTTCATATTTATATATCTATATATTTATTCCATCTAGCTACAATGCTCCGCACTGTGTTTTTATATATCTATATATTTATTCCATCTAGCTACAATGCTCCGCACTGTGTGTGTTTATATACTTACATATTTATTCCACCTAGCTGCAATGCTCCGTACTGTGGGTGTTTATATATTTACATATTTATTCCATCTAGCTACAATGCTCTGCACTGTGTGTTTATATATTCATATATTTATTCCATCCAGCTACAATGCTCTGCACTGTGTGTCTGTGTGTGTGTATATATATATTTTATAGTAATATGTACATATGTATATTAGCTGCTCTTGCTTGCTTGTTTTTTTTTCTTGCCTTCTGATTGTTGCTCTGAGTGTTGCTATCTCTGTGCTGTTGCAATCCTGGAATTTCCCCGTTGTGGGACTAATAAAGGCTTATCTTATCTTATCTTAAATAACATTTCATAGTTATAATGGGCACCATTTTATGGTAGAAAATTGGGGTTCCATTTTTAAAAGCACATTTCTCTTACAATCTTAGGCTTATATTTGTTTTTGTTAGCAAATATGTTGCTTCCCTAAAAATTGGAAGCTGAACTGTCATTGGTAATTGGTAATTTCTTCTACTTTGACATGTTTGATTTTGAAAATCTAGATACATGTTGCTCAACAGCATCAGCTTTGATGGGACGCTGAAATTTGGCTCAGAGTAGAATCGCTGCTCCTCCACATTGAAAGGAGCCAGTTGAGGTGGTTTGGGCATCTGATCAGGATGCTTCCCACTTGAGGTGTTTTGGGCACCTCCCACTGGGAGGAGACCCCGGAGCAGACCAGTACTTGCTGGAGAGACTATGCCTCCCAGTTGGTCTGGGAATGCCTTGGTATCCTCTCTGAAGAGCTGGAGCAGGTGGCTGGGGAGAGGAAAGTCTGGGCTTCTCTGCTTGAACTGCTACCTCCGTGACCTGGACCTCCGGAAAAGCGGTAGAAGATGGATGGATGGATGGATGATGATAGAGGGGATGGAGGGCACTCTGCCCATGTCTGGTTTACTATTAGTTTTCTATTGTTATGTATAATTATTGTGTTTTATGCTGCATTATTATTTAGATCCACAATCAACTTTTGTATTAACGGTTGTTGTTACCTGCTCAAAATTTGACAGTAATTAATAATAATTTTGTCTGTGTGGTAGTATTTAAAACTCAGATACTAAGTGTTGCAGATTTAGGATAAATTTACCCATTTTCTGAGGTACTTATAAAGGTAAAAGTCAGGGTGGATGCGTGTGTTTGCCTGGGGTGACGTCACACAGTCAGTGGCCTACTTAGCCGCTGATTGCTTGGCTGGGTCCACCCGCTCTCGACGACAGCATACTTCAAGAGTGCATTATCACCTTATGCGACATTCGTTGACACCAAAACATGTGCGGTTCGCCTTAGCTTGTCTCAGACAACAATTTGAGATATGAATTAGCGATATTGAATTTTTGTCTGTCCGAGGTCTTTAAAGTGGACTGATCATTTTTCTCACACTGGAAGCTGTTTTTGCCAATCACCACGACATCTGAAGAACTCCGATTTTGTGGCTTGAATTTTTTTTTTTAATTAATCTCGTCTCTCCAATTCTGTGACTTTGATCAGATTTTGAGCTATCTCCAATTTATTTGGACCTGATAAAGCTGTTGAAAAAATTCTTGTGTTGTTCACATGGCATACTCAGAGGCCATCAGCCTGTCATCATCGTCACCGGATCTCAGAAGAACCCTACCTCCCTCACTGAGGAGGCCACCGTGGGAGCAATGAGGTCCTCGATGGGGACCACCACAGGTGAAATGATGCACCAGCCAGAGTCCACCGCGGGTGCAGTAGAACTCCAGCCGGAGTCCACTGCGGGTGCAGCAGAGCTCCAGCCGGAGTCCACTGTGGGTGCAGCAGAGCTCCAGCTGGAGTCCACCGCAGGTGCAGCAGCGCTCCAGCAGGAGTCCACCATGGGTGCAGCAGAGCTCCAGTCGGACTCCACTGCTGGTGCAGCATAGTTCCAGCCGGAGTCCACCATTGGTGCAGCATAGCTCCAGCTGGACCCCACCGCCGATGCAGCAGAGCTCCAGCCAGAGCCCACCACCGGTGCAGCAGAGCTCCAGCCAGAGCCCACCGTTGGTGCAGCCATGTCCCAGACCAGGACCACCACCAGTGAAGCCATGTCCCAGAACGGGACCATCGCGGGTGCAGCCATGTCCCAGACCAGGACCATCGCGGGTGCTACGGTCCCCCTTCTCCAAGCCTCAGAGGGTGGGGGGGCTCCTATCCCTCGGTTTGGCCACCTATGTCTAAGGTCCCCAGTGGGTAGGCAAACTCTTCGCCTGCCCCTCTGGTCCTGGTGGCTCAACCATGCTGGTCGGCCACCCGAAAGACTTGGCTCTTGGGTCAGGTTCAGGTTACTTATGGTCAGGTTATTTATGGGTCGGGTGGCCCATAGGTCCTGGCAGGCTGCCTGATGCTGTCCAATGGGCCGCCTGCTGGGCTTGGAACTCGTGCAGGCCACCCGATCAGTCACCCCTCGCCATGCCTGGGGCCTGGGACTCTGGTCGGCTCCCCAAACTTTGGATTCCTGGAGAGGGGGTTAGTGTCCTAAGTTAGGGTGGTTAGGAGGTTCACATTACTTTATGTGCATATTATGTGTTGTGTTATTCACGTGTTCCTTCCCTCCTAACCTGTTTCCCCCCCCCCCCACCTCCGTCCCTGGGTTGTTGTTTGTCTGTGGGGGGGTTCCTTTGTTGTGTTTTGGGCTGGTGGTATGGGGGTGTCTAGAGTCCACCCCTTGAGGGGGGGATCTGTCATGAAACTGGGTTTGGTGCCCCAAACTAAGTTCTGACACTGTGGCGATTTTGGCCTGTTCACCACTTATTTTCCACCAGGCGCTTCAGGAAGCCCTTTGGGTCCTCCGTTCCCTGACAGCTCGGGCACGCCCCCTCCTCCTGTCAGTGTTGCCAGCTGATCCTCATTAATGGTGTCTCATACACATACACACACACACACCTCATTCACTTCCATTTACACACTCAGACACTCATTCATGCACACGTGGTGTCAATTATGTCCAGATCACGTCCTGCCACACCGGTGGTCTCTTCCCTCATTAGTATGATTATTACTTCAACGCTGCTAGAGTGGGAAGAGATCGCAGGAGCATTGTGCTATATACACAGTAGCGTGCTCCTCTGTGTATGCAAACTGTCATTCCCTACATTACTGCCAGCCTAACAAACCTGTCTTCTCTAACGCTTCAAGATTGTGTACTTCCTTGGTGTTAGCGGATGTTTCTGCCTTACCCTCATCCACCGGACTGCACAGACAGCCCCGGATTGCTCCAGCACCGTAGGCTTATGTTTGCCTTTCTCCCCATGCTGACAGCAGCTCTGCAGCACTAGGTATTCCCTCCCTTGGGCTGTCGAGCATCCAGGCAGCATTCCTGTATGTCTAGTGGCCTAAGCTCAATCATTCCAACTCTCTGTGTTAATTGTGACTTTTTACTGGACTTATTATTTGGGGTTTTTGTCAATGAAGTGCACAAATCTACTCCTGCTTGTGGGTTTTTCATTCTGCCCTCTGTGCACCACGTAATGGCGCACGAGGGATCGAAACAAAATTAAGCTTTTTCTAAGGTGAACTTTCATTTATCTGTACTTTCTACTTTATTTTATCTTATTCATTTACATGCTGTTGTGATATGCAACTATTTCATGAAGGTAAATCCTCTAAATATGTATTTTTAATGGGCTGGTCCAGGGGTGTAAAACATATGGCCCATGGGCCAAAAATGGCCCACCATGGGGTCCAAAATTTTCTCTGTGAATTTACAGCTTTATTTCTTGTAAATTTCTGACTTTCTACTGATTAGAATAGTTTGTGTAAATCTGAAATTTTTTTCTCTGTAAGCTGAGACTTTTTTCTCATCAGTTTTCTTTTCTTCTTTTTTCTGATTACAAGGGGCCCTTGATTTCAGTGACCATGGGGATGGGGTAGAAATGAGAATTGGGACAGACCCCAAATCTACCTGTACTTCACTCTCACATTGCAAATATATTTCTCAACTCTTTTACAGTATTTACTGCTGTTAATAACTACTTAGTGTTTCTCTTGCTATTTTTATGTATGTTTAAGGGTCATTGCATTTAAAAAGGTTGCACATTTAATTCAACTACATTTTAGCATGCGATAATAAAATTTGATCATATTAAACATAATTTTCCAACATACAAAATTGAGGCTAGTGAAAAGGCCGAGTGGCTAGTAACTTGGGAAAATCACTAGCCTCAGTGGCTGCTGGCATGAAAGCACTATTTATCTGCAGTTACTATCCTCACCTGTGGAATTATGTTTGTGCCAGCAGGAAATTAATTTGATTTTTTTTTAAATTTGAATTTGAATTACTGAAGTTGAACCTTAATTTATCGGTTTGAATAATTGCTTTTAAAATTTGAATATGAATGACCTAATTTGAAATTGAATCTATTGTTTTGAATGTGTTTTGCAATAAAATTGAAACCATATTTCATTTACTTGAACAATTCAGCTCCCTAATTCATTATCAGAGTTCAGTTTCACTTCTTGTCAGTTTTTATTTCAGGTTTTTGTGCCACACATCTGGGACCTAGCCTTAGTCAAAACTAGTCTTGAGTGGTTAATTCAAAGTGATGTGCAGCAGCCACACACCAGGTTTGTAATAATAATAATAATAATAATAATAATAATAATGACATGTATGAGAAGAGGCATCATGTATGGATACAAAACATTATTAGCCAGGGCAACAGATTACCAGAGATCAACAGCAGAGCCTCCATTCAGGTGTATGGAAGTGTAGCAGCCTGGGAGGTGACGATTCTGCTGTCAGGACACTGCTCTTTCAAAAAAACTGATGCTTTCTGTGAGAGACCTTTCTTCTACACAAAGTTCAGTGGAGTCAGAAAGTGGACAAAGGTAAGTAACTTGTGCTAGTCTTGGCTATTTAGCATAATAGAAGACATAATTATGAAATGATAATAAGAATGAAGCATTCTGCCTTCTCTGAATTACTAAGAGGATGGAGACTGTAGTTACAGTGGTTGTCTGTCCTTTAAAATTAGGTTTCAAACTAATAAAGCTGTTAGTATGTTGACAAGTAAATTTGTATTGTCATTAGCTTGATAACTAGCCACAATCACCTCCTCCTGAATTTTTCAAGTAAATGAAATGCAGTTTCAATTTTATTGCAATACACATTCAAACCAATAGATTCAATTTCAAATTAGATCATTAAGACTCAAATTTTAAAAGCAAATTTATCAGCAAACTGATAAATTCAGGTTCAAATTCAGTTATTCAAATTCAAATTAAAAAATTCAAATTCAGTTCCTGCTGGCACAAACCTTATCCCATACTCAGCAAGCAGTGGGTTCTACCATGAGCTTCTCCCCATCCCAAAGCACTGACAAGCGATCAGTCTCATAGTAGCCTCGTGCAGCAGTTAGTTGCAGTCAGAAAGGAGACCCATACCCATGCCACTCACGTCCAGACTGCAAATGAATTGCGTCTGCACCCCCCCCCCGTCAATCAATGTCAATGTTTCTTCACTGTCAGTGTCACACTAATAAATCACTGCATTTGACTAACAGCCTCAGTCACATACACACTTCATCCACACTCTGTTTTTATGTGTGTGTGAGAGAGAGACATAAGCTTAACATCTAGCAGTTAGCTAGATAACCTAGATAACCTGCCCCTAACCTGCCTCACATCACTTCCAGCTCGATCTCTCTGTCTAGCCAATTGATACAAGTACCCTCTTCTCCGTCCTCAGTGTCCAGCCTCTCATACAACTCACTATACAGGTGCATCTCAATAAATTAGAATGTCATCAAAAAGTTGATTTTTTATTTCAGTAATTCAATTCAAAAAATGAAACTCATGTATTATATGGATTCATTACACAGAAAGTGATATATTTCAAGCATTTATTATTATTTTTTTTTTAAATTTGGACAGTTATGGCTTACAGCTCATGAAAACCCCAAATTCAGTTTCTCAAAAAATTTGATTACATAAAATTAATTACAAACATGGATTTTCAGTAGAAACGTTGGCCGACTGGAAAGTATTTCCATGTACACACTCAATACTTGGTCAGAGCTCCTTTTGCATGAATTATAATAATAATGGATTAGATTTATATGGCACTTTACATGTCAAGTGACATTTCAAAGCACATACAGTGAGTCCATTATTCATTCACTCCAGACAGACATTGATAGTGGTAAGCTACTACTGTAGCCACAGCTGTCCTGGGGCAGACTGACAGAAACGTGGCTGCCAATCCACACTAACTGCCTCTCTGACCACTACTAAACATTTATACACAATCATACCCAGTGTCATGGAGACTGGAGACAAGGTGGGTAAATTGTCTTGCCCGGGGACAAAATGGCAGGATGGCTGGGGAGAGCAGGATTCGAACCACCAACCCTCTGGTGATGAGATGACCTGCTTTACCTCCCGAGCCACTGCCGCTCACATTTCCCTCCTCCATTCCATTGGCTGGAATGGAGCACCATTGGCTGAGCACCAAGACGGATGGCAGGAAGTTCTATTTTTACATGGTCTTTGGCATGACGCAGCCGGGACTTGAACGCCGACCTCCCGGATATGGGGTGGATGCGCTACCTCTAGCCCACCACTCCGGTGGCCTAGAGGAAGTGGCCAATTACTGCATCAATGCGACGTGGCATGAAGGTGATAAGTCTGTGGTACTGCTGAGGTGTTATGAAGACCCAGGTTGCATTGATAGCGGCTTTCACCTCATCTGCATTGTTGGGTCTGGCGTCTGTCATCTTCCTCTTGTCAATGCACTATAGATCCATTATCCACAAATGGCGAAAACATGGAAGAGTGGTGAACCTTCCCAGGAGTGGCCGGCTGACCAAAATTACCCCAAGAGCACAGCAACGACTCATCCAAGAGGTTACAAAAGACCCCACAACAACATCCAAAGAACTGCAGGTCTCACTTGCCTCAGTTAAGGTCAGTGTTCATGACTCCACCATAAGAAGGAGACTGGGTAAAAATGGCCTGCATGGCAGAGTTCCAAGATGAAAACCACTCCTGAGCGAAAAGAACATAAAGGCTAATTTCAGTTTTGCCATAAAACATCTTGATGATCACCAAGACTTTTGGGAAAATACTCTGTGGACTGACAAGACAAAAGTTGAACTTTTTGGAAGGTGTGTGTCCCATTACATCTGGCATAAAAGTAACACAGCATTTCAGAAAAGGAACATCATACCAACAGTAAAATATGGTGGTGGTAGTGTGATGGTCTGGGGCTGTTTTTCCTGCTTCAGGACTTGGAAGACTTTCTGTGGTAAATGGAACCATGAATTCTGCTGTCTACCAAAAATCCTGAAGGAGAATGTCTGGCCATCTGTTTGTGACTGACATGGTTTATGACCCAGTGACAAGGTACAGACTCCAGAATAGATTCAATTAGGTTTACTCAGCATGTAAGTGTGTGTGTGTGTGTGTGTGTGTGTGTGTGTGTGTGTGTGTGTGTGTGTGTGTGTGTGTGTGTGTGTGTGTGTGTGTGTGTGTGCATGCAAGTGTAGGCAGGAACTGCAGGGAACAGAGCGGGACACCGTACGGCCTGGCAACCCAATGAACACACAGAGCAGGACAGTTAGTGACAGCTACAACTGGAGGTGGACAGTTTATGCTGAGGCTTACTGTGAGCAGAGTTGGTAGTTGGCCCAGGTTCAGCACGGCGACTACGGCCAGGAGGACAGTGGCTTCTGGTGAGGTTGCAGCTCCTGCTGGTGTGTGGCTTGGAAGTGGAGGTGTCGTGTAGGAGAGATGAATAGGAGTCCGCCGCCACAGAGCTCCGCCTGTGCACAGGGGACTAGCAGACAAGGTGGTTCCAAGGTTGTCATAGCCAGGAGCGGCACTGGGGTTAAGCTCCCAGTGCTCATAAAATGCTCCTTACGGCGTGCGTCTCGAAAAGCCTCTGACAACTAAGTCCAACTCCTAGCCTGCCCGTGTGGTTTAGTCTCTAAGCCCGGCAGAACTGCTTTTACTAATAGGAGAAGGGGCGAGGGCGGATCTCTGGCGCCTTAAAACCAGATGCTTCGGGTAGATGGTGGCTCGTCAACCTGGGAAGGTAGCCCATCTAGGGGAAGGTAAACCCTGATTTCAAACCTCCGCTGCCTTGCGGCACACCCGGTCATGGAAAAGGCTTCGGGAGTCAACCCTGAGGAAAAATCCGGAGTCGGAGCCCCTAAGGCAGTTCTCTGTTGTACTCAACATCGTTCTGGCAGCTCCTGCGATGGCGCTGGTGCCAAACTATAGCAGCCCTGCTGTTCCTTTGGATTCATCAGTGACGTGGAGAGGGGGGACATGCTGCATGGGTAACATCTTGTCCTCCATATCTTCCTGCCCAGGCATGAATCCTACCAATGCCCAACGCTGGAAGGTAGAACACCGGTGCGCATCGGCCTGTTCAGCCACAGGCGGTGCTGTTCCAGCAGAGTGGACGTTTAGGATTCTCTTCCATGGTCATCATAGACCGACGGAGGCCGACGAGCAGACAAGGTAAGGGAATTGAATGGGCTTACGTGAGTAGCCGGTGAGGTTCTCAGACAGTGGTGGAAGCAGGCTTGGGTCAAGGACAACGATAGGCTGTGGTAGAACATCAAGGATGGCAGATGAAGCTTGTCTGGAGCACAGTGAGACATCTCCGCACTGAAGCCTGGGCAATGCGGCATAAACAGGCCAGGGCTTGATGGAGAGCAGGTGTGTGCGCAGCTGGAGACAATGAGCAGAGCAGACCATGACAGTGAACTCAAGCTGAAGTGCACCTGGGTTCTGCAGCAGGACAATGATCCAAAACACACCAGCAAGTCCACCTCTGAATGGCTTAAGAAAAACAAAATGAAGACTTTGGAGTGGCCTAGTCAAAGTCCTGACCTGAATCCGATTGAGATGTTGTGGCATGACCTTAAAAAAGGCGTCTCATGCTCGAAAACCCTCCAATATTGCTGAATTACAACAATTCTGCAATGATGAGTGGGCCAAAATTCCTCCACAGCGCTGTAAAAGACTCATTGGCAGTTATCGCAAATGCTTGATTGCAATTGTTGCTGCTAAGGGTGGCCCAACCAGTTATTAGGTTTAGGGGGCAATCACTTTTTCACACTGGGTCATGTAGGTTTGGATTTTTTGTTTCCCTTAATAATGAACACCTTCATTTAAAAACTGAATGTTGTGTTTACTTGTGTTATCTTTGTCTAATATTTAAATTTGTTTGATGATCTGAAATATTTAAGTGTGACAAACATACAAAAAAATGAAAAATCAGGAAGGGGGCAAACACTTTTTCACACCACCATATCTCTTTACTTTGAATGAGAAATAAAGCTGTAATTTACCCTTCTTGAGTTGTGATTTGTTTTGCCAGGATATCCTGCTGACTCCTGATGGTGTCACATAAAGTCAGAGCTGGATCGGTTGCCTTTGCAGTTGTTACACATTCTCCCCATATCACCCCATTTGTTTCTGACAGATTGGCGTGTATATGTATGTGTGTGTGTGTGTGTGTGTGTGTGTGCGCGCACAGGCATGTGTACATACAGTTTGTCTGACAAATGGTGCCACGGGGCAGAGACTGAAGTTTTGATCAGCGAACTGAAGCCTTGCAACTCCTCTCTGACTACATCTAGTTTGTTTCAACACCTTATAGTGACTCTGCCTTGACACCAGGAGACAGATATCACCAGGAGTGAGTCCTCATCTAATCTCAGCAGTGCAAAGTTAGTATAAGTGCTTTGGGTATGCATTTATGTAAACTGGAGTGAATACTATGCAAGTCAATGGAAGCTAGTGCCAGGGATGCTGGATTTCTATATTAGATACCAAAATTCCAGGCCTGAATTATCCAAACGCACCTGTAACAACTTTAAAGTTTGTAAAAAAAATCCTTAGGAAAAATGAAGGGGGGATCTAGTAGATTTGATATAGCAGCACTCAAACTTTTTCTATATCTGGACTGCACACGGTGTCCGCCCTCCAGTAGGTTCACCACCTGCAGGAGGGATCATGGAAGTCCGGTGCTATGTGGATTAGGTGGCAGTCAAAGGCGGAGACCTTGGCGGACTGATCCCAAGCTTTCTAAACTGGCTTTTGGTACGTGGAATGTCACCTCTCTGGTGGGGAAGGAGCCTGAGCTGGTGTACGAGATTGAGCGATACCGGCTAGATATAGTCGGCCTCACCTCAACACACAGCTCCGGTTCCGGAACCAGTCTCCTGGAGAGGGGCTGGAGCTTGGCCTTTTCTGGAGTTGCCCCGGGCGAGAGGCGACGAGCAGGGGTAGGTATTCTTGTATCGCCCCACCTTGCTGCCTCTATATTGGAGTTTTCCCCGGTGGATGAAAGGGTTGCTTCCCTGCGCCTTCGGGTTGGGAAACGGGTCCTGACCATCATTTGTGCCTATGCACCAAATGATGTTTCAGAGTACCCACCCTTTTTGGAGTCTGTGACTGGGGTGCTGGAGGGTGCTCCTCCTGGAGACTCCATTGTCCTACTGGGGGACTTCAATGCGCACGTGGGCAACGACAGTGAAACCTGGAGGGGGGTGATTGGGAGGAACGGCCTGCCCGATCTGAACCCGAGTGGTGTTCAGTTATTGGACTTCTGTGCTAACCACAGTCTGTCCATAACGAACACCATGTTCAAGCATAAGGGTGTCCATATGTGCACCTGGCACCAGGACACCCTAGGCCGCAGGTCGATGATCGATTTTGTTATCGTATCATCAGACCTGCGACCGTATGTCTTGGACACCCGAGTAAAGAGAGGTGCAGAGCTGTCAACTGATCACCACCTGGTGGTGAGTTGGATCCGATGGCAGGGGAGGAAGCCATTCAGACCTGGTAGACCCAAACGTATAGTGAGGGTGTGCTGGGAGCGTCTGGCTGAGGCCCCTGTCCGGGAGGTCTTCAACTCCCACCTCCGGAAGAACTTCAACCACATTCCGAGGGAGTCTGGAGACATGGAGTCTGAATGGGCCATGTTCTCCACCTCTGTTGTTGAAGCGGCGGCCCAGAGCTGCGGCCGCAAGGTGGTCGGTGCATCTCGTGGTGGCAACCCCCGAACCAAGTGGTGGACACCAGTGGTGAGGGGGGCCATTAAGCTGAAGAAGGAGTCCTATCAAGCTTGGTTGGCTTGTGGGACTCCCGAAGCAGCTGAGGTGTACCGGCAGGCCAAGCGGAGTGCAGCTCGGGTGGTTGCTGAAGCAAAAACCCGGGTATGGGAGGAGTTCGGTGAGGCCATGGAACAAGACTTTCGGTCGGCTTCAAAGAGATTCTGGCAAACTGTTCGGCGGCTCAGGAGGGGAAAGCAGCTCCCCGTCCACACTGTGTATGGCGCGGATGGGACACTGTTGACTTCAACTGGGGATATCGTCGGGCGGTGGAAGGAATACTTCGAGGATCTCCTCAATCCCACTGATACGCCTTCCACAGAGGAAGCAGGGTTTGGGGACAAGGGGGATGACTCGCCTATCACAGGGGCTGAGGTCGCCAAGGTGGTTAAAAATCTCCTTGGTGGCCGGGCCCCGGGGGTGGACGAGATTCGCCCCGAGTACCTCAAGGCCCTGGATGTTGTTGGGTTGTCATGGTTGACACGCCTCTGCAACATTGCGTGGAGGTCGGGGGCAGTGCCTTTGGCATGGCAAACCGGGGTGGTGGTTCCTCTCTTCAAAAAAGGGGACCGGAGGGTGTGCTCCAACTTTAGAGGGATCACACTCCTCAGCCTCCCTGGGAAGGTCTATGCCAAGGTACTGGAGAGGAGAGTCCGGCCGTTGGTCGAACCTCGGATTCAGGAGGAGCAATGTGGTTTTCGTCCTGGCCGTGGCACATCGGACCAGCTCTTTACCCTCTCGAGAATTCTTGAGGGTTCGTGGGAGTTTGCCCAACCAGTTTACATGTGTTTTGTGGACTTGGAGAAGGCATTTGACCGCGTCCCTCGTGGATTTTTGTGGGGGGTGCTTCGGGAGTATGGGGTATCGGGCTTGTTGTTACGAGCTATTCGGTCTCTGTACGACCGTTGTGAGAGTTTAGTTCGTATTGCCAACACTCGGTCGGAGTCATTCCCAGTGAGAGTTGGACTCCGCCAGGGCTGCCCTTTGTCACCGGTCCTGTTCATAATTTTTATGGACAGGATTTCTAGGCGCAGCCAGGGAATGGAGGGTGTCATGCTTGGTGACCACAGGATCTCATCTCTGTTGTTTGCAGATGATGTTGTCCTGTTGGCTTCATCCAGCAATGACCTACAGCTCTTGCTGGGACGGTTTGCCGCTGAGTGTGAAGCGGCTGGGATGAGAATCAGCACCTCCAAGTCCGAGTCCATGGTCCTCAGCCGGAAAAAGGTGGATTGTCCTCTCCGGGTTGGGGACAGGCTCCTGCCCCAAGTGGAGGAGTTTAAGTATCTTGGGGTCTTGTTCACGAGTGAGGGGAAAATGGAGCGAGAGATCGACAGACGGATTGGAGCAGCATCTGCAGTGATGCGGACGTTGTACCGGTCTGTTGTGGTGAAGAGGGAGCTTAGTTCTAAGGCAAAGCTGTCGATTTACCAGTCAATCTACGTTCCTACTCTCACCTATGGTCACGAGCTTTGGGTAATGACCGAAAGAACGAGATCGCGGATACAAGCGGCTGAAATGAGCTTTCTCCGTAGGATTGCTGGACTCACCCTCAGAGATAGGGTGAGGAGCTCAGTCATCCGGGAGAGGCTCAGAGTAGAACCGCTGCTCCTCCACATTGAAAGGAGTCAGTTGAGGTGGTATGGGCATCTGATTAGGATGCCTCCAGGCACGTCCCACTGGGAGGAGACCCCGGGGCAGACCCAGGACTCGGTGGAGAGACTATGTCTCCCAGCTAGTCTGGGAACGCCTTGGTATCCCCTCTGAAGAGCTGGAGCAGGTGGCTGGGGAGAGGGAAGTCTGGGCTTCTCTGCTTGAACTGCTGCCTCCGCGACCCGGGCCTCCGGAAAAGCGGTAGAAGATGGATGGATGGATGGATGGATGGATGGACTGCACACTCTAAGATAAGGGCAAGAAGATAGAACGTGATATAGATCACCTCCAATTTTAATCCATTGTTTCTTGTGCTACACCACACTAAATGTTCCATCAAAACCTGTTTTCCATACAAAGACAATGTTTGTCACACCTTGCTGTCACTAAATTAACTTTAGCCCCTAATCCACCACTTGGGGCTCCATTCCACTCACACACCGGCTGCTAAATTTGCACACTGCTCACCTGTACAGTAGATATAGCCTCACCTGTCTGATGTCCATTTCACTTCTGCTACTAATTATCATCTCTGCTGCTACTCATCATGCACAGTCTACTAGTACTACCGCTACAGAAATTCACACCAGTTGCTAATTTGTAATTTGTAATTATACACTGCTCGCTGCACAATGCTCATTTGCACACTGGACATAGGGTCATGCCATCTCAGGTTCACATCATCTCTGATATCAGCATAACACTATCACTTTAGTCATCCAGTGAATTTTCAATTTCATTCCTCTTGTCTGACTGCTTTAACTGCTTTAACTGTCCAGACTGCCTAATGCGTGTTATTAGTACTCATTAGTTTTAGTATTTAGTATCAAGGTGTGCTTAAGGGGTCCTAATTGCCTAACTGTGTGTTGGTGTGTGTGTTATTAGCATCCATTAGTATTAGGATTGAGTTACTGTGTTTGTGTGTAATGACCTTATTAGAAATGTTGTTTCTGTGCCTTTACCTTTGCATTCGTTTGGAGAGCAAAGTAACAATTTCATTGCTAAGGAAATGCAGCATTTCTTAACTGTGCACATGTTAATAAAGCCTTTGAATCTTGAATCATTTGACACAATGAAGGGTGCTGCAAGTTCATTTACAAGGCCTGGCAAAATTGTGAAATCAGCACTCTAGAAGGATGTTCTTCCAGTTGTTTAATCACAGACATGTAACAGAACTATTTTTATTTGAAATGCCACCGTTCTGGCTTTAAGAAACAGTAAAGAAAGAATTACAGAAACTTGTTGTTGTCAATTAATTTTTTTTATTAGCTCAAGCAGAGAAAAAAATTTGAATAACTCAATTCTGAGGAAAACATTAAGGAGTCACCTTGTAATTTATAGTCCTAAAACAAATCTGTGCATTAAACCAAATATTCCAGTTTAGTAAGTTGGGGATTGGACAGCCAAGCTCTCTACCTTCGACTGGCACCCCATTCACATAGCACCAGGCCACCAGGCACTTGCCGTTGACCACCTCCCCCAGGCCTGGCTCCAGGGGGCCCCAGTAACCTCATATTGGGTGGGACACAATGACTCCTTGATCGAGCATCAATTATGAGAGTCTATTGGCTCACTCTTAGTCTGGCCCTTCACTCAGGACCTGTTTGTCTTGGGAGACCCTAACAGGGGCAAATCATACTGAAAACACAGCTCTTGGGATCATGAGGTTAAGTCCATGCCTCAGAATTCAAGCCAAAGATGGTGCTTCAATGTACTAGTGGTGTACCACTATTTTCATGATTCTGTAATGTTTTCCTCAAAATTGAGTCAATCTAATTTTTCCCCTCTGCTCACTCTAATTAAAAAAATGCAATTGACAACAGCAGTTTTCTTTCATTCTTTTTTAAAATGTTTCTTAAAGCAGACGGACAGTGACATTTTTTTATTGAACCAATCAACAGATTGTATGAAAATATTCTATTCTGTCTATTCCCGCGATTTAATATGTGTCACCAGCTTCCATAAATGACCTTATTTGCTCATAGCTCAGCCTTCACTTAGTGAGGCTGCAGTACCGCCATCTCTCGATAGGTGCGGGCATTGGTGACGTCACAACAGCAATACATAGTAAATGGCAGAACGAGAGCAAAGTGATTTGGACAGCGATTATTTTCTCGAGTTTGACGACCTCAATATAAATGATGACATTGAAAATGAGGAATCGGATGATGAAGTAGTTTTGGGTGGTGCTGAGGGGGTATTCAGCCTTATTTGTGGGAAAGAAGTGAGGGTTATGTTGCCTGCCTGTGCAGTGAGCCTCATCAGAGAAACATTCCCATCTGATCACTACAAGGGATTTTGCCTACCAAGATTAGATTTGTGAACAATGATATGTAAATAAAGTTTTGTAAAATCATACTGTATATTGAGTTTATTAATGTTCATGTCAATGTTATAATTCTCATAGTTCAGCATTCATCAAAGTTGCATGTCATATACATTTGAATAATTTGAACACACTAAATTCTTCTCAGTTTGAAAAGAAATATTACATACTATACCACCTCTGTATGAACATTTGAAAACACAGCAGAAATATACAAAGAAATACAAAAATCAATGGAGTATCACTACAGATTAAGAAAATAACTAGTTTCCAGATATAGCAATTATTATATTCCAATAAATAACATTTGACAGTTATAATGGGCACCATTTTATGGTAGAAAATTGGGGTTCCATTTTTAAAAGCACATTTCTCTTACAATCTTAGGCTTATATTTATTTTTCTTAGCAAATATGTTGCTTCCCTAAAAATTGAAAGCTGAACTGTCATTGGTAATTACCTCCGCCAGGCCGAAAAGGCCAGGAGGAGGTTATGTTTTTGCCGGGGTTTGTTTGTCTGTTTATCAACTCCGCGTTCTTCAACGTTTTAGGCACAAAAGCACGCGCAAAACACTAGTGGCCTGGGCCCGCCAGTGTGCCTCTGTTTGCGCGACGCTGCAAAACCTGACACGGGCACCTGTCCGCCGCCGCATTATTTCCCAGAAATAATTTGATTTTGAAAATCATACATTGCTTGGAATTCATTTAAAATGTTTAGTAAACATTTGCAGTGAATATTAAAAATACAAAACTTACCCTGTTTACTTCTCGCTTTCTGACAGCTGATCGCCTCGGTAGATCACCCTTGCTTTTCACGCCACTGTCACTGACACTTGTCTCAGAGTCAGACTGGGGAATCGAGGGATATATAGTTGGAATAGCCGTTTTCTTTATCACCAATCTTTTTGCAAATTTCATTTCAAATTGCATCTTATTCTCGAAATCGCTGTAAACAAAATGTCTACTGCACATGCAGGGCGCTAACGAGGTGCAGGTGTGCGCGCAGCTGAGGCAGATGCCTGACAGCGGCGAGCCGTGACACCTGCAAAATATATGTGGACAAGAAAGACTGACAAACCTGGGTACTATTTCACTGGAGTCTGCTTTAATACAGAAGCTGAAGCAATAGGGAACACTGTATGTCTCTGTAATTGAGAACTTTGCTTCTAAAAAACACAGGAGGATGGACTTCCAATATAAGTAACCGGTGAGTTAAACTGTCTTTCTTCAGCATGTTTTTTCCCCCTAACCGTTCTTATGGTCATGAAAATATTTGGTAATTCCGAGAAATATCCGTAATCGCCGATTTTAAAACGTAAACATCAAGTGTTGCATGAAGCAAAACACAGCAGTGGCCGCGACAGTGTGCGTGTGTTTGCCGGTTGTGACGTCACCCAGTCAGTGGCCATCTTAGCCGCTGATCGCTTGGCTCTCCAGGGCAGCATACTTTCAAGAGCACATTGTCACCATATGCGACATTTGTTGAGACCAAAACATGTGAGTTCGCTTTAACTCGTCTCAGACAACAATTTCAGATATGAATTAGCAATATTGAATTTTCGTCTGTCCGTCTGCTTTAAAGCCAGAAGTTTGCCATTTTGAATAAAAATAGTTGTGTGACATGTCTGAGATTAGTTTATTTTTCTCACAAACTTAAACAATTGAATGAAAATCCTCCAGGAGTGGTGATTCAATAATTTTACCAGTCATTGTAGTTTAGGAAAGGACAATAAGCTGCCACTAAAACCTGAATTTCTAAAAGTTCTATCCGTTACCCTTAGAGAAAAACCAAAAACAAAAGAAAACATATGGCATTTGTAATAACAGCATATTAGTGAACAATGGTTGAAAAAGTGGTGATGTTATACTGCAACAACCAGTACGCTTTTGTTATGGCCCATGGCCTGTTGTCTTCTCATTTTGGTGAAGTTGTTCATCTTTGTGCATTTTTACTCCTAGGTCACTCAGTTGTGCAGCTCCTCCTGGTTTGGTGTCTCTTTCTATGGAATGGCTGTCCGAATCTCAATCTCCTCCCTAAACCCCCAAGCCCTTAGCCCTTGCAAACTTAGGCTGCCGCCATCAGTAGCGCTGGAGTGTGCCAGTCTATGAGGGGAGGGAGTGACTAAAAATGGCAGAAATGGCACACACTTTGTTACCTTGACAACACTAAAAGTTTTTTTTTTTAACTTACTTTATTAAAAGGATTAGGAAACAAAAATAATGTATATAAGATCAGAAAAATAAAATCACAGGACAAAATAAAAAGAGATTCCAGACAAAACTAAAATCAGGAACAAACAAGGTTTATTGACAAAGGATAAAAGAAAATGATCCTGAAAGTTCAAGGTTGTGTGTGTTTCCATGGTCTTTAGAGGTTTTGTGTAACTTCTTAAAATAAAACCCCAATTCTGTTTTAAATTATTGCATTCTTGCCCATCTACATTTATAATTAGCACTGATGCCTGTTGAATATGGCATGCAGTGTATAAGGGTGGTGGGGCTACAATAACAATAGCAAGCAAGTTTCGTGCACGTACATGCAAACATACACCAGTGACACAATGCATTTGGCATTGTGATACAGAAAGAGCAACAGCAAGGTTATCATATAGAAAGCTAATGCACCAATGAGCATTTTAGACATCTGTTAAGATGTTAAGTGGCTAATTTGTACTCACTCACTTCAGTCATTCCCATTTTAATCAGTTACCCTACAGAACGGTCCATGGGACCCCATGAAATCCTGTTTCTATTTTTGGATCAGTAATTTTATAATATTGTGTTCTGAGTTTTGGACACCAACATTACGGAAATGTGAAGCAAAAAAACTAAATAAACTAAATATTATGTATGGAAATACCTGGGCGAAGGATGAGGAAAGATGGACTTGGAGAACATAGATTTATTATACAAACTATATACAGTACAGTACACGGCAGGCACCAGCGTGGGCATCCAGCAAAGAGACCGTAAGATGGTGCCCATCGCTTATATAGGGCAGTGCGGTGACGTGATGGGAAGTGCATGTCACCACACTGCACATCACAATGAAGTGCCATTTATTATATGGAACATTTCCTCAACCTTTAAGAAAAGTCCAAAACCACACTCACAATTGAAACCCATCCCAATTTAGAACCCGAATCACACTCTAAAATAGTGTAAACTGAGGTACTAAAAGGGCCTAACACATTCACACAAAACAACCTAAGATAGAACTGGTGGGTGGACTGCCACACAGCCCACACAGAATGGTGGATTATTCTGCCACCAAATAAACTAAAAAGTCCTTTATTAAACTAAAATTCACAGCCGTGCTCCTAAACTAAAACAACAATATACAAATAACCACATAACATAGTAACATGAATATCACTCAGAACTATAAATAAAGTGCTATTGCATAGTTACTTGGGTGGGAAAGATAGAACCGGCATGGGGGGCCCAGGGCAGCCGCTCAGCAGGTGTGCCCCTGGAGGCAGCAGGCCCCCTGAGCGATGGCTGATCTTCGGACGACGGAGCCCGGATCCCACACCGCCATCACCGACTACCATCCAGCCTCACCACCTGGAGTGTCCTCCTGGACACGCCACAGCTGGTTGGCATGCCTCATCGAGCCGTCAGATAACCGGAAGCATGTCACTCCCAACTTCATCACTATCCGCAGACATGCTTGATGTTTTGCTGGCTGTCGTTTGGCCCATCTTTGCCATGGACGTTCATCACCCTGAACCCGAACAAAGTCCATAACCCGAAGTGGAATTTTACTTGGCCTGGTGTGCTGCAGCTGAGCATACGGTAACTCCATGCTCGTCGGTCTGGCCTCGTCCACTTCTACAAACGTTGTAGTCTACACCGTTGTAGCTACAGACCCCCCACCCAACTGTGGCCAAGTACCGGAGGCATCTAGGGCTAACATGGTGTCGCTCATTGGGATGGGTACTGACCCTGGGTGAAAACTGGTCGACTTGAAAGAGAGGGTGTCCGTTAGCTCGTCGTACCATTTGCTCACAGTGTCCGTCTGGGGCGAGCGGGGTGATTTCTCCCTTGTGTTCCCCAGGTAAGACAAACAGCACACCCTGGCGTAGTGATCTTTATGGCGGTGTGTCACAGACCCACAACCCCTGCAATGGGAGTTTACCGGGGCAGCCCTTCACCTGGTAGAATTAATTTACCAATAATCTTCATCCGAGCTATCCTCGCTATCAGGGTCAGCAACATTAGCTGAGGCGGGTGGCTACAGCGTCTTCTGTAGCTGGCGCCAATTTAGCTCCACAGCTAGCTTATCAATGGCTTCCAACCGAAGGGCCAGCTCAACTGCTTCAGCTAACTTCAAGTCATTAGGCGCCACTAATAGCCTAGCACGCAGCTCAGCGTTGCACGTGTGCTCTGCTAGTTGGTCATGTACCATCTCGTCTTTGAGCAGTCCAAAAAGACACTCGCTGGATAGCTGCTTCAAGTCACTGACACACTGTCGGATAGGCTCACCTACATGCTGGCATCTTTGGCGAAAACAAATTCTTCGAACAGTCATATTGTCTGGGGTGGAGAAACATTTAGCTAGAAACTCCAAAACTTCCTCGTATGTGTCTGCCATGCCGAGCATCCATAGGACCCTCCGGCCCTCAATACCCAGGTTGTAAATGAGAAGCGCTCGCACCCTCACCTTATCGAGCTTCCCGAGGTCCATCGCTGTAACATACATTTGATAGGCCTCCAGCCAATGCAGCCATGAAACTGGTGGTTTGCCCAGGAGCTTGAGGAAGGGACGGAGTGGTGTAATGCATGCCTCCATGAGTTAATCCTCAATCGCCAAATGTTTTGTATTGAAATACCTAGGTGAAGGATGAGGCAAGATGGACTTGGCGAACACAGCTTTATTATAAGATAAGATAAGATAAGCCTTTATTAGTCCCACAATGGGGAACTTCCAGGATTGCAACAGCACAGGGACAGCAACACTCAGAGCAACAATCAGAAGGCAAGAGAAAAAACAAGAGCAGCGAGTATACATATGTACATATATATATATATATATATATATATATATATATATAGAGAGAGAGAGAGAGAGAGAGAGAGAGAGAGAGAGAGAGAGAGAGAGAGAGAGAGAGAGAGAGAGAGAGAGAGACAGTGCAGAGCACTGTAGCTAGATGGGATAGGTATATAAATATATAAACACAGTGCGGCGTATTGTAGCTGGATGGAATAAATATATGAGTATATAAACACACAGTGTGGAGCATTGTAGCTAGATGGAATAAATATGTAGATATATAAACACAGTGTGGAGCATTGTTGCTATACGATATATATATATATAGATGTATACAGTATATTATACAAACTATATACAATACAGTACATGGCAGGAACCAGCGTGGGCATCCGGCAAAGAGAGAGTAAGATGTCGCCCATTGCTTATATAAGGGAATGTGGTGAAGTGGTGGGAAATGCACGTCACCGCACTGCACTTCATAATAAAGTGTCATTTATTATATGCAACACTAAAGCTGGGGAATGTGGCATTTATTTATTATAGGCAACCCATCATAACAGTAGGTCAAACAAAGGTAAAATTATATAAAACAGCAATAAAATACTAATAGTATGTAAGAACATGCATGATGGCCACCAGATGTCACTGTTCTTAGTGAGAATGAAGCCTGCAAGCTTTGCAGGCTTTCTCACATGGGCGCATGCGCACGCAGCGTCCTGCAGCTGATGATATAGTGCGTGTGTGCGTGTGTGTGTTTTTTGTACTTTTTTACGTTTTTAGAAAATCCTCTGTGTCGTTTCTGCCCTGGAGCGTTTGTGGAATATATGGCGAAGAGCTCCCTGGTATCTACAACATGGATTTCCTCTCCTCTCTCGCACTGCTGCTATCTGTGCTGTGGCTCTTTGTCTCTGAGGTAAACGCGTTCGGCTCCATGGCGAGCAGAATAGCGGGCAGAATACAATATTCCAGGGACGTGTTGCTACGCTTTAACACAGCTGATGCAGCGTCTCTGATTGAGCCCATACTTCAACTGCCGGACTTTATTTTGAGAGACGGACACAGCGGTGAAAAGAGAGGCAGCAAAAGGAAGCGTGGAAGACGTGGAGGAGTGAAATTGCGCCTTAGGAGACGTCAGTTTGGTAACATTCCTCTTCCTTCGATCATTTTTGGGAATGCACAGTCTGTGAGAAACAAGGTGGAGGAAATTCAAGGCAATGTACGTTACCAGAAGGATTTTAAGAACTGCTGCGTCATGGCTTTCACTGAATCTTGGCTTACTGCGCATGATCGAGATGCAGACCTGTGGATTGACGGCTTTGGAGCTCCGCTGCGCTCGGATCGGCAGGAAGAGGTAACGGGGAAACGTCAGGGGGGCGGCGTATGTTTATACATTAATAAGCAGTACTGCACATCTGTCACGGTCAGAGAGCGCATCTGTACACCCGATGTGGAGCTGCTGTCTGTGTCACTACGCCCCTTTTATTTGCCTCGAGAGTTTCCCCAACTTTTCATCACAGTTGTGCACATTCACCCGAGGGCAGACGCTGACTCCGCCTCCAGCACCATCTCTGATGTGGTGCAGCGGCTGCAGTCAATTTCTCCAGAGGCGCCAAACTTCATTCTTGGGGATTTTAACCATGTTTCTTTAAAGAAGACACTTAAAAACTTTCATCAGTATGTCTCCTGCCCAACCAGGCGAAAAAAGACATTGGACCTGTGCTATGGATCCATAGAGAGGGCCTATAAATCACTCCCCCTTCCTCCTTTAGGATCCTCAGATCACAACTGTGTTCATTTGCTGCCCACATATAAAACTGCTCTCAGAAGAGGCAAGGTGGAGATGAGAGACATTGATGTGTGGACAGAAGATTCAGAGCACAGCCTCCAGGAATGCTTTGACTGTACAGACTGGAAGATGTTCATAATGGCCTGCGGGGATGACTTGGACTCTCTGGCTGAGCTCACATGCTCATACATGGCTTACTGTCAAAATAAGATTGTTCCACGTAAACGTGTCAAAATATACCCCAACAACAAACCATGGGTTACTAAATCAGTTAAATCCTGCTTACAGAGGAAAGCTCTTGCCTTTAAACAGGGGTCTGTTTCTGAGCTACAGGTTGCCACCAAGGAGCTGAAGGCCGAAATTTTAAGAGCAAAACAAAATTATAAATCAGAATTGGAAAGCAAGATGGCAGCAAATAAACTGGGTTCGGCCTGGGCCAGTATGAAAACTATTGCAGGCCTTCAGAGCACAGAGCACAGTAATCGTGTGTTTTTAGATGGTTTTAGTTCAGACACAGAGCTGGCTAATGCTCTTAATTGTTTTTATGGTTGTTTTGACTCCTTTGATTTTAGCACAGAAATCCAAGATTTGAAACAGAAACTCAAAGACAATCAGCACTTTAATATTGAGATGCAGGATGTTGAAAGGGAGTTCCGCGCTGTAAAAGTGAACAAAAGTCAGGGCCCTGATAATATATGTGGACGCCTGGTAAAGTCCTGTGCACATGAACTGAGTCCTATATTTCATTACATTTTCAATAAGTCCTTACAGACACAACATGTGCCTAAGATCTGGAAAGATGCCGTGGTTGTTCCCGTTCCAAAATCCAGCTGTCCTAAAACGGTAAATGACTTTAGACCAGTTGCTTTGACTTCAATTTTAATGAAAATTTTTGAAAAACTGGTCAGATGTGAGGTCCTAAGGCAGACTGAACATGCATTGGATCCCCTGCAGTTTGCCTATAGGCCTCACAGAGGAGTGGAGGATGCCACTGTCACTCTGTTTAACATGCTTTTTAAACATCTGGATTTTAATGGGACACACGCCAGGCTTTTATTTGTGGACTTCTCTTCTGCCTTTAATACAATCCAACCTCATATTTTAGTTGAAAGGCTCCTGCAACAATTTGATTTAAGCAATAATCTGGTGGGTTGGATTCTGGATTTCTTAACCAACAGGACGCAGAGAGTAAGGGTCAATGGCACATTGTCTGACCTAAAGTGCTCTTCTACTGGCTCTCCTCAGGGGTGTGTGTTGTCACCACTACTCTTCATCCTGTACACAAACATGTGTCGGAGCAGACATGACAACAGACACATTATAAAGTATGCTGATGACTCAGTCATTGTCAGTCTCCTCCAGGATGGTGAGAGTGGCCACGGCCCAGTAGTTGATGACTTTGTTCACTGATGTGAGGATTCCTACCTGCAGCTGAATACAACAAAAACGAAAGATATGATTATTGACTTTAGGAGGAAAACTCCCAGGCACAAAGTCACCATACTAAAAGGCCAGACCACCAAATGTGTACAATCGTACAAATATCTTGGGACGATTATTGATAGTGGATTGAACTTTGAGGTGAACTGTGAAAGGGTGTGCAAAAAGGGTCAGCAAAATTTGCATTGTTTGAGGAAACTTGCACGCTTCCAAAGTGACCGAACCATAATGACTATGTTTTATCGGGCTTTTATTGAATCTGTTTTATCCTTTTCTTTAATGTCATGGTTTGGTCAGATAAAACTGAAACAGAGGAAATCCTTAGATCAGGTAGTCAGATGGTCCAGTCGTTTGCTTGGTGAGTCACAGCTGAGCCTGACATCCCTGTACACCAGACAAGTACAGAGGATGGCCAACTCGATTTTAAATGATGACTCCCACCCTTTGCACTGCAACTTTCAGCTTCTTCCCTCCAGACGGAGGTTTGCTGTCCCAAAAAGTAGAACCCAGCGCTACAAAAACAGCTTTGTCCCTGCTGCTGTCAAAGAGTTGAACAAGCTATAAAAATTATATTGTACATATTTTATATTTACCTGTTTTGTAAGATGTGTGCCTGTGTTTGTGTCTATGTTGAATGTAATTAGTGGCTTGTAAATATGGATGTCACCAACTGCAAAACAAATCTACCTACAGGTACAAATAAAGTAACCTGAACCTGAACCTGAAGCTTTGAAAGCCTCAGAACTTCATTGAGGAGTCACCTGGCCATCACTACTGAAGAGCTGTAGCATTTACTGCTGTTTAAAAGCAGCTTACTAATCTAATCTAATCTAATCTAATCTAATCACCCTTATTGTCATTCAACTGTACAACCAATCATGTACAGTAGAACGAGATTGTGTTTTACCTATCTACTGTGTTAATCACACACACCCCAAGTGTAGAATCAGAGGGCCGCTGCCATGCAAGGCGCCGCCACAGATTTCCCTACTCCGTTCCATTATTGCTGAGCACCAAGCCGGACGGCACGAAGTTCCACTTTTATATGGTCTTCGGCATGACCTGGCCGGGATTTGAACCCCTGCCTCCCGGGTGTGGGGCGGATGCTCTACCAACTGAGCCACCACTCCGGTAACAGGTACAGCCTACCATGTACATTTACTACTGTTTACAGCCTGTTAATAACTACTTTATTCCTGCCCCTATCAACACGGCCTCTGGTGAGCACCACTCCCTCATTCGCTCTGTTGCTCGACCAGTTGCACCTGTTTTGATTTGCGCTTCCTCTGCTGGCGAACACTATAATTGCATTTAAGAATGAAGTTTAAACAAGCACAATATGCTCCTGTGAAGCCACGGAGCATAAGCTCCACACAGGAGCTTAAATCAGGCTTTACCTGCTGTACACCCGGCTGCTGTCCGGTCGAGGTACGCATGATTCCTTCAGCACCATACCCATCCACTCCACAGCGAGTGCATTACGGAGAGTAAGGTGCACAGTCTGTCTCCATTTTCCCGTGGGACAACAGTCCAGCACCGGTGTGAAGAGAGAGGCATACCTAGAGAGCAGTGGGGTGCGCTTTATTCCTCGCATGGCATACACCTCTAGGGGGTTATACGAGAGGATTAATAAAGAAAATGAATTTAGGTAAATATAAATATAGTTTCGGTGTCCCAGCACCCAGTGGTAACCTGTACCTGCATCTCCCCAGCAGTCCACAATGCCTGTACTGTGGAGAGAGACTCGTGGATGTTAAACTCCAGCTGGTGTGGTCCTGGCTTGTGTGATGCCCTGGGCTGACCCTCTCCCTTGCGACCCCCCCCCCCCCACACACACACACACACTTCAATCTAAAGAATGACCTTTCTTGTTTTCCTTGATACAAAGTTGTCAGTGACATCATCTTATCAAAGTTACTCAGCAGTGGTGTGGTTATATATTTTTCAGCAGTTATTATTGCAATTTATGAAAGGAAAAAGAGACGCAATAAAACAGAAATAAAAATTTACAAAAAATACAAAAAAACAAGTTAAAACAAAAGCTTAAAATAAAAATATGAGACAAATAAAAAGCAGTTAATTTGAAACAACAGGAAGCCTGATTAAACACAAATATTTTTAGCTCCTTTTTAACACACACACACACACACACACACACACACACACACACACACACACACACACACACACACACACACACACACAGTGGATATAAAAAGTCTATACACCCCTGTTTAAATGCCAGGTTTTGGTGCTGTCAAAAATTTAGACCAAACTAAATCATTTCAAAACTTTTTCCACCATTAATGTGACCCATAACTTTTACAACCCAATTGAAAAACAAACTGAAATCTTTTAAGGGGGAAAATAAAAAACAAAAAACTTACAACCTTATTGTGTGACCCAAAGCACACATCCAAATCAACAAAAGAATGGCTTCACTGTCATGATTTACTGGTGCCAGAAACTCAAGTGCTGAGCGTAATTCACCAGAGGAAGCGTTATCAACTCCGGGAGCTGAGAGGAAAGCAGGAGGAGAAACACAGAAGGGAGGGGGAGCATGCTCACCTGATCATCACAGTGCCCCCCACATCCACAAACAAGGGGCGCCTCCTGGTGCCCCTTCGGGCTTGTTGGGACTAACCCGGTGGAAAGCCCAAGCCATGCCCTTATTGTGGAAATACGATCCAGGAATCCACAACCTCTCCTCAGGTCCATAACCCTTCCAGTGGACCAGGTATTATAGACCCCGGCCCCGACGACGAACGTCCAAGATCCTCTGGACAGTGCAGGTGGTAAGGCCGTCGAGGACCCTAGTGGGAGAAGGAGGCTTCGGGGAAGGACAAAGCGGACTGGAGGAGAGGGGCTTGATCCGGGATACATGGAAGGTTGGGTGGATGCGGAGTGATGGAGGCAGCTTGAGTCAAATTGTGACATCATTGATGATATGAGAGATGAGGAATGGACCCAGAAAATGTGGTGATAATTTCCTAGACTCCATCTTCAAAGGAACCTGTTCAGTGGATAGCCACGCCATCTGACTGATGGTGTGCTGGGTGCCGGCGCACGTCTGCAGTTGGTGTAGAGACAGTTCTGCTCGGATGAGCTGAGAAGGGCAGCCTGAGTGGACCTCCACAGATGGAATGGATACCTCCTTCTCTGCCATGGGTAGGAGAGGAAGAGTGTACCCTAAGGAGGCCTCGAAGGGCATCAGGCCAGTAGTGGAGGAGATGGCGGTGTTGTGTGCATACTCCACCCAGAACAGATGCGAGCTCCAGGTGGTGGGGTTGCAGGAAGCCACACACCTCAGGGTGGCCTCCAGGGACTGGTTGGCATTCTTGACCTTACCGTTACTTTGAGGGTGGTAACTGGAGGTGAGGCTGACAGTGGCGCCAATGGAGAGAAGGCCTTCCACACTTGTGAGGTGAACTTCTGACCCGGTCCGAAACAATGTCAACAGGAATACCATGAAGACAGATGATGTGGAGGGTGAAGGGATTGGCAGTCTCTGCAGCTGTGGGCATCTTCTGTAAGGGCACTAGATTGATAGCCTTAGAGAAATGATCAGTAATGGTGAGGATGACTGTGTTACCTTGCGATGGAGGGAGGCCCGTAACAAAGTCCATGGCCACATGTGACCAGGGGTGACTTGGGACAGATAACGGATGAAGGAGACTGGCTAGAGAAGAGGAGTTGGACTTATTAGTGGCACAGATCTGGCAGGCCTTGACAAAGTCCCGGACATCAGCACGAAGAGTTGGTCACCAAAATGCCCACTGCAGCAGTTCAACAGTTCTAGTGATACCAGGATGACAGGCAAAGAAGCTGGTGTGTCCCCACTGGATTACTCTGCTGCAAAGGTTGGAGGGGACATACAATAGGTTAGGCATGCCTCCCTCAGGGATGGGTTCGGAAGACTTGGTCTACCGGACCCTCTGCTCCATTTCCCAAGAGAAGGATCTAACAATGCAGGTAGAAGGCAGGATAGATTCAGAGGAAGGAGAAGTAGCAAAAGAGAGAGAGAGAGAGGATGGAGAATGGTCGAAGGAGAACTGGCAATAGAGAGCATCAGGTTTAGTATTGTGGGAACCAGGGCGGTAAGCAGTGGAGGAGTTGAACCTAAGGAAAAACAAAGCCTAATAGGCTTGTCTGGGGTTTAACCTTCTGGCAGATCTTAAATACTCTAAATTTTTGTGATCTATCCAAACAGCAAAAGGTTGGGTGGCTCCCTCTAGCCAGCATCTCCACTCTTCTAATGCCAAATTAATAGCCAGCAGCTCATAATCTCTTACGTTGTAATTTCTGTTGGCTGGGGACAGCCTCCGAGAGAAATACGTGCAAGGATGTAATTTTTGATCGGAGACAGACCACTGAGAGAGGACGGTGCCCACCCCCGAATCAGACACATCTACCTCAACCACAAACAGTAATTGAGGATTGACCTGAGACAGGATAGGCGCCTGAGAAAAAAGAGCTTTTAGCTCAGAGAAGGCCTGCTCCGCCGCTTGAGACCATTTAAAGCCTGTTTTCCACTAGCCCAGCACACCTCGGTACGGCTCGATTCACTTCAGTACGGCTCGGAATGCTTCTGTCTCCATTAGCACAGTGTTGCGGGGCAGCAGCAGATTCTCAGCGAGGCGGGGCCACACTCCCGTGATGTTATGCACCGGACTGAGTCCTTATTTACATGAGACAAAAAAATGGAGGATCCAAGGATTATTGCCTTGCTCGCTCTGTGGTTTTATCTCACAATTAATTTTATCTCATAATTAAGCTGCAACAACACAAGTCACTTTTGTTTTGAATTAACTGCCAAATGACCTAGAAATAATGAGCTGAAACTTGTTTTTATTCGTATTAAATAATGAGACGGTGGCACACTGTCCAACACCACATCCTAGGGCATTTTGGATGTACTGAATTAAAAAAATTCATGTTTTTCACCTTCAGGTCAACGTTTGGAACAACAGTATTATTATTTTCCGTTTAGATGATGCTACACTCCTTCTAAAGTATTGTAAATCTCTGAATTTGGAATGCCGATAGAACATTCAATTTACATATACTTGTACCTTTGACTTGGTGCAAATTTTTTATGATATTTCAATAAAAAGAACAGAAAGCTTACAAAAAGATTTCTTTTTTGGTCTAGTTAAAAATTACATTACCTTTACAATGGTTGACCCTGACAGGAAGATCAGTATCATTTTGATCAGACTAGGCAATGGAATTTCTATGTAATTATACTGTTTTATAATTCAGTGTTATAACAGACAAACCACACTTTCCAAAACAATTCCATTTTATTATATACAAAATATTAAAATAAAAAAAACTTTGCAACACAACATGAAGGTTAATCGACATTTTATACACGCCGACCACTGAGTGCTGAGGCTCGGTAGAATGAAGGCGTCTCTGCCAGCTGTGGGTCAGGAAGGCTCGGTTGAATAATCCGTGCGGGCTGTCGCGGCGGACACGTGGGATGATTCTACAAGGAAAATGCACACAATAAAATACAGCACGAAATATATACAGAAAAGACAATAGTTTTTAACAAGAATACATAAGCTTATTTCAGCGTATTGTTCACATGAATAATTACAATAAAAGCTTTAGTCCGCTGTGTGCTGCAATAAAGCAGCGATCCATCCACAAATGAACAGCTTTTTTATTGCATAAATAAACTGAGCGTCTTACCGAATATATTTGCGAAAAAACGCACAATAAAAAAAAATTAAAGCTCACCGTTAAAGGACTCCGATGTCGAGACCTCCCGGTATATTTTTTCATTCCGGGCGTCTCCGTCTAACTCGCGCTGAATACGTTTGTCTGGCAATGCAGTCAGCAGACACTGCAGCTCCTTACTGGTCCATGGAACACCCTTATCACGCGAAGCCATTTTTGATAGAGAATAAATGAAAATAGCACAGCAATACACTGAAAAGGAACCGCCAACAGTGGTTGCGTGCTGAGTAAAGGCGGTCGTGAAGATTCTTTTTCTTTTTTTTTTTTTCAAAAACTTTATTGAGAAGGTCGTGAAGATTTGGTTGATGAGGAGGAGGAGAGGGGCGGTTACAACCTGACCAATCAGCACCGGTTACGACCTGACCAATCAGCGGCGACCAGTCTGTTAACGTCACAACACGGCACAGCTCAGCACTGCTGTACCCTGCCCTTCAGCGGGGCTGAGAATCGCGGCTGTTAAACCGTGTTGGGGCTTGTGGAAAAGCGTACAAAGCGTGCTGAGCCGTCCCGTGTCGCGCTAAAGTGTGCTAGTGGAAAAGGCCCTTATATGGGACCTTAGTGGAAGTTAGCTGGGTTAAGGGCAGGGCCACTTTACTGTAATTGCAGATGAAGCGGCGATAAAAATTTCCAAAGCCCAGGAAGCGTTGAAGATGCTTCCTAAACTGTGGGGTTGGCCAATCAAGAACTGCTTTGATTTTAGCCGGGTCTAACTTCAATTCCCCTTCGGCTACTATAAACCCCAAAAAGGAAGTGGAGCGAAAGGAAAAGTCACACTTTTCAGCCTTAACAAAAAGCTATAAGACTGCCTGGACGTGGACTGTGTGCCCCTCCAGTGTGTGGGAAAAAATGAGGATATCGTCAAGGAAGACAAAGACGAACTGATTCACCATATCGCGGAGAACGTTGTTAATCATATGCTGGAAGACGGCGGGGGCAGTGGCCAGCCTGAAGGGCATCACTAGATATTCAAATTGCCCCAAATGTGTTTTAAATGCTGTCTTCCACTCATCACCTTCACATATGTGAACAAGATGGTACATGTTCCGGAGATCTAACTTGGTGAATATGCGCACGCACTGGAGAAGCTCAAAAGCAGAATTGATAAGCGGAAGAGGATATTTGTCTTTGGCAGTAATGGCGTTGAGCTCATGATAGTCAATGCAGGACTGCAAGGAACTGTGCTTTTTGCCCACGAAAAAGAACCCGGCACTTCCACATTGTGGGACTAATAAAGGCTTATCTTAATATGGACTGGGCCCAGTTAAGCGCCTGGCCCCTGAGCAGCAGGGTCATGAAATGGATTTTGGAGGAGTCATCCGGGCACTTCCCTGCCACCTGCTGAAAATAAAGCCAGGAATGAAGCAAAAACACCTTACATCCACCCACCTCCCCTGTGTATGGGGCAGGAGAGGGAATGGAGATGGTCCGGTGGATAGATGAAACAACTGGAGCAGCAGGTGGAGGAGGAGATGCTGAACAAGAAAGGCGGCAAAGATGATCATAACAGTGGCTAATTGCGGGTTAATTGGTTGCAATTGTTCCGTGAGAACGGTGACTTGGCGCTCTGTGGCGCCTAAATGGGAGAGAGCTGATTGTTCCTCCAATGAATGCTGAAGCACTTGCTGAGCTTCGATTCTGGCTGGACTGCTCTTTCATGATTTACTGGTGCCAGAGACTGAAGTACAGAGCGTAATTCACCAGAGGAACAAAAGACAAAGGTGAAACATTTTAAATGATTTATTGTTAAGCAAGCAAAACAAGAAAAATAAACAAACACACTGGGAGGAGTACACAGCCTGCGAAGAGAGGAAAAGGGAGAAACGGTTACTGGAGAAATTTTGGAGCGAGAGAAGGATAAAGTGGAAAGAAGGAGAGAGGCTTATTGTGACGAGCAGAGGGCTCAGCTGTGGGACCCTGCGTGCAGGGAGAGGTGAGCTGAAGGGGAGATGATCAGGTGGGGACAAACAGGTGGAGAGGCTGATGAGCTGAAGGGGAATGATCCAGTGGGATTAACAGGTGAAGATGGAGGTGTCCGGACGAGTTGGTTGGAGGTTCAGGTGAGCGTGCAAAGCCCCGGAGTGATTCAAACCGCTGAGATGGCAGCAACCTGGAGAGGATGAAAAGGAGATGGTGAGTGAACAGGTAAGATAAGAAAATACAATTTCATTAGCTAACGAAAATGGCAGCAATACTCAATGGTCCAGCGAGTAAGCATTCACAGACTGGAATTTTTAAAGCCCATAGATGAGGCAGCAGCAGGTGTGTGCAATCACCCAGGTGAGCACAATCAACTCTGGGAACCGAGAGGAAAGCAGGAGGAGAAACACAGAAGGGAGGGGGAGCACGGTCACTTGATCATCAACATTCACCAGAAGAAAATTAAGGTTTTGGAATGACCCAACCAGAGTCCAGACCTGAATCCCACTGAACATCTGTGGGGTGGTCTGAAGAGGGCTGTGCACAGGAGATGCCCATGCAATCTGACAGATTTGAAGCATTTTTGAAAAGAAGAGTGGGCAAATATTATGACGTCAAGATGTGCCATGCTGATAGACTCCTACCCAAAAAGACTGAGTGCTGTAATAAAAGCAAGAGGTGCTCCAGCAAAGTATTAGTTTAACGGTGAACATATTTATGCAACCGGGTCATTCTAAGTTTTTTATTTTTTTATTTTTCCCCTTAAAAGGTTTCAGTTAATATTATTTATACCATACATAGATAGGTGCTCTATAAAGCTCCTTTTGGCAAAGTAAATCTGTTTGGCACAATGTTTCTGTTCTGCTTACCTAGCTGCTTGACAGGACAAGGGGGAAAAAAGAGAGGTACTACTCCCTCTTGTATTTCAGTTTGGGTAATGAGAGTAGGAAAGTTAGTTTCTTTTGGTTTCTTTGTTTTACTCTCATCGTGTAGACAGGAAGCTGTCATCAACCAAGCTGGAGTTCTTTTGGTTATGTTTCTTTCATTAGTTTGAGTAGTACTTTTCTAGGCCTTTATTTCCAACCATTTTATGTATAACTTACTTTGACTGTTGCTTCATTAAATCATTAAAATATAATTTTGCTTTGCCAACCAATTAAAACTGTTCATTTGTTACCCCCCTCTCACCTCTAGGCAGAGGGCTTGTAACAGCCTTTGTTGCATAACTCCAAAGTACTGAAAGTCTTAAGTACTGACCAGCAAGGTGCAAAGACTGTGTACAGCTTTGGCTGATTCAGTCCATCTGACATGTGTGCAGACACGATAAAAAGAAGGAAAATAAATTAGTTTTAAACATGATGTTCTTTCTCACCATGACATAAACCTTGCTGTTATAATGGAGTTATGATTTTTTAATGTAGCAATTATTGTATTAATTCATGCTGTGCTAAATGCAAATTAATTCTTTACAACTTTATAATATGGTGTGAGACTAAGTCCCCTGCCAGGAGGCTTTATAGTGAAGTTCAGACTTGATTCTCATTTGACAGACATGGTTATTGTCGATGGGGCAGGAGGTGGTCTTTAGTAGGGATTTTAAGTTGGATTAGAACTGGTAAAAGACGCCATCAGTGTATATATAAATATATAATCACACCTACAGAAGTATTGCAGCAATGCTCTAAAGACTTGAAATCATTATAGCAAAGCTGTTCCAGCAGCTGCAACCTGGTGGAGTAAGAAAAATATCCATCTTATTTCCTAACCACTTAATCCTTTTGGGTTGTGTGGGGCTGGAGCCTATCCCAGCTTCTTTGGCAAGAGGCTGGGTACACCCTGGATACATCAGCAGACCATCACAGGGACTACACGTAGAGACAACCATTTACTCTCATATTCATACCTATGGACAAGTTACAGTTTTTCTCAGTCACTTCTGTGCTTTTTTCAGAACAGTATTGAAGTTTTCACAACGCTAAGTGCATTTCTCAAAATAAAGTGTGCAAACAGCAAATCACAGTATAGATGACCTACAAGTGTGTAATTTGCTCAAAATGTTTAGTCTATGTGTCAATAGCAAATATTTCTACAAATGAAACTGTCACTTTAGCCATGTTGTCAATAGAACTGTTCACGCTGTAATTAGTTTCCATTGAAAACTGCACTGGCCTTTGGTAACAGTGCCAGAGAAGGACCAAGGCAACACTTTTCTGTGTTGCAGAGCAGAACTATAAAGTCACATGCAGTACTTTATAGTTTAATAAGTCACATACAGTACCTAATAAGTCCTAATAAGTGACCTAATAAGTCACATACAGTACTTAATAGGCGGCTGCTTGTGTGAAAATACCTGCTATTTTTATATTCTCATTTGATATTGTCATTTTGGTCACAACACATTAAATGGGTTTTCTGTTCAAAAATCCTTCTTCCCAAAACATTTAGGCATTTATTCATTGTTTGAGTCATTACACACAAAAGGGTGTTGAACTAGTTATCGTTACGCCAAGCAGATTTTATACAGTTCTATTACATTTTTTTGTAAATATGTATTAAATTGATTCATTGTTTTTGTGGTGAATCTTCACTTTCACTTATGAGGGGAAATGTATTAAGAATTAGGTCAACCAATGACTTTCTAGAGAACTAGAAAGTCATTGGTTGACCTAATTCTTAATACACTGAATGCTACGAACCTTCAAATGGCAGCAGATAAAAAGCCTTGACAGAGCAGTTATGATTTATGATTCAAAAATGGAAGGATATCAATATAATGAGCTGGAACAACAGCCCAGAAGAAGAGGCATAAGGATGTGAGGCGGAAGAAGAAGTGGAAGAGGAAGATGTACTAGGTACATAGACCTGTTCCTGATTAAATTAGGGCCACAATTGTTGATCATGTTCCAAGTCATGGTCTTACAATTGCTGAGACTGGTCAGAGTGTGCAATCAAATATTGAGAGAACCACTGTCGCTTCGATTATCCAAACATTTAATTGGGATAATAGGTAGGTAACCGAAAAAATGTGCACTGTGTCATGGTTTGTCCTTCAGGGCAGAGAGCAGGACTCAGATGCGTAGAAAGCATTGATTATTTTAATAAACAAAATACAAAAATGCAAAAACAGGCAAGGCTGCACGGTGCATGGTGGCGCAGTGGTTTAGCACTGTGGCAGCACAGTTTTACCCTCGGCCGGGGGATCGCGGGGATCATGAGGTCGTGGGTTCGATCCCAGCCCCCGACCAACAGTGAGCTGTGTGGAGTTTGCATGTTCTCCCCGTGTTGCGTGGGTTTACTCCGGGATTTCTCCGGTTTCCTCCCGCATACCAAAAACATGTAGGTTTAGGGCGCTCGCGCACGCAGCGACCAGCAGCCGGTGGCTTGTCACCAGACTGCAAACCAAATCTACCTACGGGTACAAATAAGTAACAAAAAAAAAAAAAAAAAAAAAAGGCTTGGAATGGCAGATAAACTCACGGGCAACAACAGGCAAGGCGAAACAGTGAAATGCCGAACAGGCAATGAGAATGACGCAGCACCCAACTGAGGGGCTGCGTCCCTTAAATAACAGCTGAACTAAATACTAGACACAAAACAGCTGTGACTGATCATGAAAAGAACAACACTCAAATCAGGCAAGACTAAGGGTGAGAAATAAACACACTCTGAATACAACACGCTAAGAAATGAATACAAAATCAAAATGACAAACAGGACTCAGAAAAATTAACAATAATAAATGCAAAACCCAGAGATTGAACTCAAACCGAGGATGTGAGTTAGAGGCCATGTTCTGATGACAAGAAATGTAAATAATAGCACAAAGCAAGAACATGGCTCCAACTCACGTCCTGACACACTGTCCTGTACATACAGAAATAATGTAACTTACTGTAAAATGTCAGAATGCATAATTCAGTACAAACAGCAGAGTAAAAACTCTGAATCATATCCAGCATCTTTCAATCTATTCCCTTCCCATAGTAAGACTGCATTCCCTGTACGTCGCCTTCATCAACCTCACCAAAGCGTTCGATTTGGTCAGCAGAGAGGGCCTTTTCAAGATCCTGCCAAAGATAGGATGCCCACCAAAGTTGCAAAGCCTCATCGAATCGTTTCACACCAACATGCAGGGGATAGTGCAGCACGATGGCAACGTCTCAGAGCCATTCAACATACGCAGCGGAGTGAAACAGGGCTGTGTACTTGTGCCAACCTTCTTTGGGATTTTCTTTGCTATGCTCCTGAGGCATGCCTTCAGCACAGCAACAAAGGGAATCTACCTGCACACAAGATCTGACGGCAGGCTTTTCAACCTCGCCCACCTGAAAGCCAGAACCAAAGTACGCGAGGCTCTAATCAGAGACATGCTGTTCGCAGACGACACTGCAGTTGCAACCCACACACTGCAGGAGCTTCAGACCCTGATGGACCGCTTCTCCCAGGCATGCAAGGACTTCGGGCTTACCATCAGCCTGAAGAAGACTAACGTCTTGGCACAAGGCACAGAAGCACCACCAACCATCACCATCGACGACTACGAGCTGGAGGTCGTGAATCAGTTCACGTACCTGGGGTCCACGATCAGCAACAACCTCTCCCTTGAAACAGAGATCAACAAGAGGATTGGAAAATCAGCCTTCACACTCGCTTGCCTCACCACACGAGTGTGGGAGAATCCCAAACTCTCTGTCAAGACGAAGATGGCAGTGTACAACACCTGCGTCATCAGCACACTGCTCTATGGGAGTGAGATGTGGACAACATACAGCCGGCAGGAAAAGAGACTGAACTCCTTCCACTTGCGCTGCATTCGCCACATCCTGGACATATCCTGGCAGGACAAAGTGCCCAACACAGAAGTTCTGTCCCGCGCCGGCCTTCCCTCCATGTTCACTCTACTCAGGCAGCACAGGCTTCGCTGGCTAGGCCACGTTCACCGTATGGAGGATGGCAGAATCCCCAAAGACGTCCTCTACGGAGAACTGGCAACTGGCAGGAGAGACGTTGGCCGCCCACAGCTGCGCTTTAGAGACGTCTGCAAGAGAAACATGAAGGCCCTGGAGATCAACACAGAGCGCTGGGGGGACCTTGCAACGGACCGCTCCAAATGGAGAGGCACCCTGACCAGACAGCTCAAGGCGGGTGAAGAGAGACTGACTGCTGCAGCAGATGAAAAAAGGACCCGCAGGAAGAACCGCCACAGACCCAGCAGCACGGAGACCACCCACAAGTGCGACCTGTGTGACAGGGACTGCCATTCGCGCATCGGCCTGTTCAGCCACAGGCGGTGCTGTTCCAGTAGAGTAGACGTTTAAGATTCTCTTCCATGGTCATCATAGACCGACGGAGGCCAACAGTGCCGACAGTAAGACTGTATTCACTGTTCAAAATTATGAGAAAATGTTTTTATCATGAGCACAAGTGACTAGGTGATGTGGAGGTTGAACTGATAGTTCTGAGAATTTTAATTCTGAGAAAGGCACCAAAGCAAGTCAGAAAAACTGTAAGCATGCGTTTATGCTTTTACATTTTGAAGAAAACTCAGTTAAGGGCTGTACTACAAGGACACAGTCCATAATCAGTTGTCCGAGGCATGGGGCACATTTATGGGCATTTTCAAGTTCATTTCACTGTCACAGCTACGCAAAACAGAATTTTTTGCTGGGTACAAGGTGCAAAGAGGCTGTCCTAATTATTTAGAGGTCTGTTTTGGATGATCCAATCAAAAATGCTGCTTTCCATCCTTTTTAATGCACAGAGGCGCATTATCTAAAGTGAACTCTGATCATGACTGCTTGCTTAAGATGAGTTTTGCGTTGGCTGAAGGGCATGCATGAGTGCAAAAATGTACATGAGTGCAATCATAGTTAATGCCCAGTTAGTAATTTCAGAGGATGTTTTTATTAGATAGGACAAATGGGAAAGAGATAATGTTGAGGGATGATCAATGAGGAACAATCAAGCAATCAAACAGTGGGGAACAATCAAGCTGAATGGTTTAATATAGTGCGCACGGATGCAACAGACATGAATGAGTTCGAAACTTCAGGAAAGAGGATGATGCCTGTGCAAATTTTCATAAACTTTCATGAAATAGAAGGCTCATTAACAGTGTTGAGGAATTCACTCTAAACTCCATGAGAGCCTGAGGGGTCCCTCTCCTGTTGCTTTCACCAACCGAGGGTCTCCTCCGCCTTGTATGGGGGACTCCTGAGGTTCGTGGCTCTCTATCCCAGTCCCTCCTGGGCAGGAGGGAAGGAGAGAGCTGGCAAGGCATCCTGTTTGCCGCTGACCCCGCCGTGAAGCAAGCCTGCTCTCAGAGGTCCCTCCCGGAGGCTGATGGCTGGCAGTCAGAGCACTTGCTGGTCTGGGATGCACATCGCTCAGAAACCCTAACCGTATCTTATGTTATCTTAATTGTCCTCAGATTAATGCATCTAACCAAAAACCAACAGCTGAGGGTGCATTTTTTATTACCCAGGACAGGACACATGTGCACATGTGTGTGAATGGGCAAAAGATCAATAGGAGATGACTGAAGGGACACAGACATTATAGATTATATCAACAATATAATAATTTGTAACCCTGCACAATAGTCCTTTGAGTGGAAGAGAGAGAGAGTAAACATCCGCTGGTGCGAACACCGAACCACGGGTGTGTCCAGACTCAGTCAGAGGATGCGCCTCCGTCTCTCCTGGAAGTTACAGTGAAAAGTAAAATGTGACACACTGCCTATTCATTCATTCATTCATTTATTCATTCATTCATTCATTCCCCTAAAAATTAATGCCAAATAAGTCCATGATGAAAACAAAAATGTGGATGGAATAAAAATCTTCAGACGGACATGCCTCCCTTCGTGTGTCGCATCCACACCAGAATGCACACATACTCCCTGTTCATCTATTTATTCCCCTTGTGAACGTAGGAACGCGAGCAAGAGGCGAGCCAAATTCTTCTTTCAATTATTCCAATTTATTCCAATAAACTTACTGATAGATAGTTCCAGACATCCGACACGATTCTCGAGCTTCACTTCAATCACACTGATCAACAATTCATCCTGATCATCTCCTTACATCTGATGATCTCAAGATTGTGATCAACTGCTCTCTCAATTATCCTAATCCGAAACTGAACTCAACTGAACTCTAGATCACAATCATCACACCTGTTTTATACTAACAGATAATTTGGGCTGATTAGCCCCTACCATAATCCCAGGTAAAACAACAAATCCTCCATCATTTACACGTACCCAGTAATATATAAAAATACATAAATACTTTCCCCAGACATAGACAATATAAATATACTATAAATGACACAATAAATAGCCATATAAATAATTCCATAAATAAATACCTTAACCCCTATTTACAAATATTAAACCACCCCCTAACTTACCAGACATATTCCCTTCCTGCAGGTGTCCTATATAAGGCCTTCAAACTCCTAATGGAGTCTTTTGCCTGGACACCCACAGGAAGCATGTTGGCAAAGGTATGTGCAATAAGTCTTTTAACTATTTTACCAGAATCTTAATCATGCCAATTATCTCCCAGGGGCATTCGAATTAACCAAGACAAATCATAAATCATTATGTGCATCTTAATCATACAACAATACAACAATACAGATACAACATAATCACAATATAATCAGACATACGGTAGTGACATCCCATCGTCACATTTCCTCCCCCCTTTCCCGAGAATACAGTACTCCTATGAGTCCTGTATTCGTGAGAGGCCATCAGCTACCAGGTTGGTTTTCCCTGCCACATACCGAACAATAAAATTATAAGGTTGGCGGGATACATACCACCCTGTGAGACGACTGTTCATGTCCTTCCTTTTGTCCAACCACTGTAAAGCCCGATGATCTGTCTCTAACAAAAATAACGCCCTAATAAATATTTCAGAGACCCACTGCCCATTTCATAGCAAGACATTACCTTTCTATTATATCTGCCGATGATCTGTCTGGAGTTAAAATATCTAACCTGAGCTGGACCACCCCTTTCACCCTCATTAAACCCATTCCTGACAGGTGAAAGAGCTGCCACGGCCGCGGATAGTTCTCCTGTTAGCCGACAGAAAAACCTCCGCCAGACGAGCAGCACCCTCTGCAGTCCTCAGGTCCCGCTCCTGCATCCAGACTCCCAGTTCCGGGTTCACCATGCCCAAAAATTGTTCCAAAATTAATTGTTCCATAATGTCTTCTATCGTTAAGGTCTCTAGTTTCATCCATTTACAAAACAGGTCTTTCAGATATCCACAATTCGCGGGGGCCTCGTCCTGACAAACGTCCAGGGACCGAATTCTCCACCCATAAGTGTCAGACGTGACTTCACATTTAAAAAAATAGAGTATTTCAATTTTCCATAATTGTCCGTGTCTGCAATGTCCACCAGAACACATGCGCTCTGCGCTTTACCTGCAAATAGAGGAGCCAGATGAACAGCCCACTCCTCTTTGCGCCAGCAGCAGACCGCAGCAATCCACTCGAACGACGCCAGGCAGCTCGATGACATCCCCGGAAGAGAGAGGGCTCAGCCTGGGCTCGTGGTGCACTCGCGGCCTCCTTGGCTGCACCTGCAGCAGCAAATCCTCCTCTTGCGGGCCAACCCGACCGGCCGTCACCCTAGGATTCTCCCCCAAAGCACCGACGTCACTACCACGCTCAGCCCGGCTCCTATAGTCCTCTCCCAGTTCCGCCACCTGCAACTCCATCCGACGAACATGACTCTTTACCGACGTAAGTCGTTCCAGGTCAGACTGCTCCTCTTGCCTCACTTGCTCCTCTTGCCATAAGTCCTTCCGTCCACCAAACGCCACGACGTCGGGTAACAATCACCACTTCTGACACCAAATGTGAACGTGGTAAAAGCATGGCAAAGCGAGAAAAGGCGAGTAGGAGGCGAGGCAAATTCTTCTTTCAATTATTCCAATTTATTCCAATAAACTTACTGATAGATAGTTCCAGACATCCGACACGATTCTCAAGCTTCACTTCAATCACACTGATCAACAATTCATCCTGATCATCTCCTTACATCTGACGATCTCAAGATTGTGATCAACTGCTCTCTCAATTATCCTAATCCGAAACTGAACTCAACTGAACTCTAGGTCACAATCATCACACCTGTTATATACTAACATATAATTAGGGCTGATTAGCCCCTACCACAATCCCAGGTCAAACAACAAATCCTTCATCATTTACACATACCCAGTAATATATAAAAATACATAAATACTTTCCCCAGACATAGACAATATAAATATATAAATGACACAATAAATAGTCATATAAATAATTCCATAAATAAATACCTTAACCCCTATTTACAAATATTAAACCACCCCCTAACTTACCAGACATATTCCCTTCCTGCAGGTGTCCTATATAAGGCCTTCAAACTCCTAATGGAGTCTTTTGCCTGGACACCCACGGGAAGCATGTTGGCAAAGGTATGTGCAATAAGTCTTTTAACTATTTTACCAGAATCTTAATCATGCCAATTATCTCCCAGGGGCATTCGAATTAACCAAGACAAATCATAAATCATTATGTGCATCTTAATCATACAACAATACAACAATACAGATACAACATAATCACAATATAATCAGACATACGGTAGTGACATCCCATCGTCACACCCCTAAAAAATCATACAATAATGCCTAATTTCTAGACTCCAATGGTAAAGTAATTAAAATGAGAATGTGGACGGAATAAAAAAATATTTTGTATAATACAATTAAAATGAAAAAAATGACTAAAGTGATTATATCATAACCGCTATAGCTCTCTCCATTGAAATAAAAGAAAATTCCAGTGCATACTGTTTCCTCCTGAGCTTCTGTCAGTAGAACCTGTGTGATTGCAAAATACACTGATGAAATAGCATTAAACAATGAACTTCTAACAACAGACCTCATTTTTCCTGATCAAAAGCACATTGTCATAAAATGCACCATAACACCAATGTGCTTGAGACTGCACGCCACTAAACCTCTTTAAATGTGTCCCACTCCAGCCAGCGCACAGCCAGCGCACTGTCTGCTGGTAATTTGAGGATGCGACACAAAGCATAAAAAACAGTCAATGCACTGACAGAAACTAACAAAACCACTGGTGTACAGCGGGAAGCATGGCGTTGGCGTTGACTTCCAAAATACAGCCCCATATCTTTCATGTGTCAGCAATATAAAACAGCACTTCTCCTCCAGCAAGAAAATTTATCCACCTGACAGGTGATGCACATCAATGCTGGCCTTGACTTTTAGGGTAGACGCTCCGTGAAATATAAAACACAAAACATTTGATTTGATGTGAAACGGTGAAATGGCCTTAACAAGGTGATAAGGTCCAAAAGTTGTTTGTGGTGGCGCCTTGCATGGCAGCGACACCTTTGATTCTAGATGTGAATAACATTGTAGGTAGGAGAAACGTAATTTCATTCTACTGTACATGATTGGCTGTATGGACTGAATGACAATAAAGCTGGCTTCTTCTTCTTAAAGTGAAGCTAGGGACAAAGACCACTGTACAGTATGCTAGTGATATAATATTTATATCATTTTATAGTTAATTTTGTGACCCCCGCGCCCCCCCCCCCCCCAAAAAAAAAGTAAGACCATCAGCCTGGCAAAACCACCCCAAGATCACCAAGACCTCTTGCATCTTAATATAGTCGTATAAATATACTGTGGCCTTTGACTCACACCTTGACCTTGCAGAGGCAGACCCATCTGAAGAGCATGGCATGTGACTTTGGCGAGCATTGAGGCACCTGCCTTGGAGGAGTAATGATTCCTGTGAAATGTGAGTAACCTGACATTGTGCCATGTCACCGACTGAGCCAAAAATGTAACACTTATACACTGGTGTTTAATGTTCTGGGGTCAAAATTGCCATCATACGTTAAATGTATCTTCAGGTTGTCTTGAAACTGATTGTTTACAATCTTTAACAACACTATTAAAGTTTCTCCAATTTTTTTTAGTTTTTGTAATTTCAGTATGGATCAAGAGTCTGTGTTGTTAAAGATCACCGCTGCACATTTTGATTGATGCTCTGGACATTCAAACACACATGCATGTTCAGCGACTCGATCCACTTTGTGATCTGAATACATATATGTGTGAGTCAGAAGGTTAACACATTTACTTAGATGTATATGCTTTCAATCATGAAGTGAAAAAAGTGAATTCCGTGGAAACACATACAGAAATGGTTCACTGAATTGGTTTACAGTTCAGATGTCTCTTTAGTATGTGCACAGCATAGAGATGAGCTGAGCAGAGCCGGGCGGTGTAACTCCCCGTCACTGACATGACCTAAAGTTCTAGTCGCAGGGATTTCCTCTCACCTCTCGCCCTCACACTGCTAAGAAGCAGATTGACTGCTTTGACAGGTGGTATTTTTGGAGGATTTTTGTCTCTCTGCGAACCTGAGACTGACAGTCGAGGTGAGTAGTCGCACTTGCTGAGTGTGCTCGGGTTGTCAGTCTTCCTCTCGATAATAAATACCAGGTGTGGTGGCCACTTCAGCTGCACTAAATGGGTTCCTGAGGGCCAGAGAGGGAGATCAGACAAGAGCTGATGCTTTGAGAATCTACATATTTGCTCTAGCTCGCTCTGATCCAAAGTGCCGCAGAGTGAAAAGGACAATGTCATCCACGCAGACCGAGTGTAGCACTCAATTTCCCTCAAAGGATATCGCCAAAGATTCATTGAAGAACATCCATTAAAATGACATCGCACACAGCGAGGACAATGGTACAGTTTAGTAATTTATCTCTGTGTGAGCTCTGCAGACAGTGAACCATGGACAATAGCTGCCTCGGGGGAGACGCGTTTCGACCCAGACAGCAGGTGAGAGGTGTTTGATGTACAGTATTTTAGGCAAGGCTCTCATACTGTGAATTTGAATGGAGTGTGAAAGTTCCCTGGATCGTGCGTCGCACATGATTCCCCACCGACTGGCATGCTGCTGGTGAGCACGCAGTACACAACGAGTGCTCTTCTAAAGTCACAGCAATATGTCACACCAGCAAACGAGACTGTTACTTAAAGCAGTTTGCACAAATTGAAGCCAAATGCTGCTGCCATATATTATACCTTTAGACTTAGTCTTCTTTTATTTCAGTTTTATTTATTAAAATAAAGGTTATAGAGCACATTAATCATCTTGAGATGCCTGTACATTGCAAAGTGTAAAAGCACCAGACATTATACTGTCAAAAAGACTCCAAAGAAAAGCTGTCCCTGCTACCTGTGGCTCCGGATCAACGAGTAACTCTTTTGCTCATAACCTGAGGCTCCATAGATAGATACATTAGGACGAGAAACCCACATGATGAAACTTCCACATAAAAATGGAAGACTTGTCATGGTGTCCTAAAGAAAATATGGCATAATATAAACATAACAATACAACAAAATACGAAAATCCAGACTTTGATTCTTTTTGATCCAGGGACAATTCATGTGTGAGTGGAGGGCATTTTCAGCATCAGTCAAGCCACGGTCTCATTCTGCTGTTCTTAAGAGCGGACAAAATGGGGGTTTAATATTTTCCAAAGCAATGTGAAATTGATTCGGAAAACTGCCCAAAAGAACACACAATAGCATGCAGTTAAACTGGCAACATAGATATTGAACAGTTCCATAGCCCTCTCATGCCAAATGAAATATTTTAAGGACCCTGTCCTTATTACCCAGTTCATAAAACCCGGATTCCCCCATTAATTCTGTGTGATGCAGCTATTAATTATAAGGAAATTGCACTAATTTCATATAATTATCTAAAAATATAGTGTATTTGCACACCTTCTGCCATCAAAAACAAAAATTTGTAGATAAACTTCCGTAATCTATTATACAAACATTTTGTCTTGATTTACATTTTCAATCAAATAAAGGTGTCCATGCTGTCATCTGCATAAGATATTGTAGACACTGACCCTCCCTTTGCTCATGGCTGTTTCTACATTTATATTGTATGAGTCTCAGTCCTGCGGTTCTATTGACCATCTCCAGGGGCAAACATGAAGTTGCTTACAAAACATATTTTAAAAATCTAAACATTTTTCCTAATAATTTCCAAACTTTTTCAACCATTAATGTGACCTTAACTTTCAATTTAACTGAATGACAAACAAATCATTTTGTGGAAAAAAATATAAAGACAAAAAAAAAATCTACAACAAACTTGGTTGCATGAGTTTATGTAACCTTAAACCAATACACCAGTGACACATCTTCTCATTCAATCACAGCAGTCAGTCTTTTTCAGAATGGGAATCTCCCAGCATGCCACATCTTGACTTGTTAATATTTGCCCACTGTGTCTCTTGTGCACAGCCCTCTTCAGGCCACCCCACATATTTTTAATTGGATTTAGGTCTAATGCTGCCACCTCCGTGCTTCACTGTGGTTACAGTGTTCTTTTGGTGTTACGGCCCAGCCAGCATGTCCATGTGGGCCCCACTATAGGTTAAACTGGGCTGTTTTATGGATCCCATGTGGGTTTGTCTGTGGGTTCCATGTTGACCACATCTGTGTTTGCCCACATGGACTTTAGCTGTGGTACAGGCGAGCTGGTCGTCTGCTTACCTGATTTAAACCCACTGAGCCTCAATGGGTTTAAAGTGGCTGAGCAGCTTTCAGTAACACTGGTGCCATCGGCAAAATTATGAGAAAAAAGTCACAAATTTATGATTAAAAAAAATGAAAATTTATGAGAAAAAAGTCACAAATTTACAAAACATAATAAATTTATGAAGAAAAATGTCACAAAAAAGTAAAAAATTTACAATAAAAAAGTAAAATGACTTGAAAAAAGTGACAAATTTGAGAAAAATTTATACATTTAAAAGAAAAAAGTCACAAATTTTTGAGGAAAAAAAATAGAAAAAGTTGCAAATTAACAAAAAAGTTTAAAAAATTTGAGGAAATAAATAGAAAAAATTTACAAGAAAAATGCTACAAATATAATGGGGAACAACACAAATTGACAAGAAAATTTTAGATTTACAAGGAAAAAAGTTAATTTATGAGAAAATCTTGCAGGATTACAAGAGGAAAGTTCTGAAATTACAGTACAAGAAAAAGTTAGAAAATTTACAAGAAAAACTAACAAATTTATGAGTTTCAGTTTTTCAAGAAATTGTATTGAATTTATGGGAAAATAGCAAATTGATGAGGAAATAAGATGAAAATAGGTAAATAAGCAAAGTCCAGTGGGCAAACCCAAGTGGGACCCTGGGTGGGACAGCCCAGGTTAACCTTTAGTGGGGCCCTCATGGACATGCTGGCTGGGACAGTGTGTTTTTTGTGCCAGGGACAGCTTTTTTAATTGGGAAACATTCTGGACAAATGTCACTGTAGTACAAAAATAGCACTTGACAGAAATTCCTGCTGCCCTTTCAGTTCTGCTGTAGGCCTCTTGGTAGCCTCTCTGGGCATCATGTCTTTATCAGTTTCAAAGGGACGGCCAGTTCTTTGTAATTCTGCTGTAGTCCTGTAGCTTCTTCACTTCTTAATGACTGTCTTTGTCGTATTCTAATGTCATGGACATGTCTTTATCATCTTCTCCTGATTGATGCCTTTCAACAATGACTTCAACTTGATTCTTTTTAAACTCCCTGCAAACCATGGCTTTACTGTAGGATACAACTGAGTAAACTGCAGGAAAATCCTAGTAGGATGGCTGAACTTTATTAGGGATTAATTAACTTTAATAAAGTATTGGTTAATAAAGTATTAAATAAAGTATTGGTTCCAAGGTTGTCATAGCCAGGAGCGGTACTGGGGTTAAGCTCCCAGTGCTCATAAAATGCTCCTTACGGCGTGCGTCTCGAAAAGCCTCTGACAACTAAGTCCAACTCCTAGCCTGCCCGTGTGGTTTAGTCTCTAAGCCCGGTGGAACTGCTTTTACTAATAGAAGAAGGGGTGAGGGCGGATCTCTGGCGCCTTAAAACCAGATGCTTCGGGTAGATGGTGGCTCGTCAACCTGGGAAGGTAGCCCATCTAGGGGAAGGTAAACCCTGATTTCAAACCTCCGCTGCCTTGCGGCACACCCGGTCACGGGAAAGGCTTCGGGAGTCAACCCTGAGGAAAAATCCGGAGTCGGAGCCCCTAAGGCAGTTCTCTGTTGTGCTCAACATTGTTCTGGCAGCTCCTGCGACGGCACTGGTGCCAAACTATAGCAGCCCTGCTGTTCCTTTGGATTCATCAGTGACGTGGAGAGGGGGGACATGCTGCATGGGTAACATCTTGTCCTCCATATCTTCCTGCCCAGGCTTGAATCCTACCAATGCCCAACGCTGGAAGGTAGAACACCGGTGCGCATCGGCCTGTTCAGCCACAGGCGGTGCTGTTCCAGCAGAGTAGACGTTTAGGATTCTCTTCCATGGTCATCATAGACTGACGGAGGCCGACGACGTTAAAGTATTCATTGAATGAAGTATAAACAAACAGATTTCCTTGTTTTTCAATTGAATTGTACAGGATATAGGTCACAATAAAGGTTGGAAATAGCTGAAATTAATTTATGGTGTAATTTTTTTACATCAGAACTAACTGGAATTTTAACAGAGGTGTGTACACTTTAAATAAATTTTAACTAATTAAACAGTTTTGACAGTTAATACATGTATCCTTATTCTCACCAATAATGAAGCTATAGAGTAATTCATATACAGCGGGGAAAATAAGTATTGAACATGTCAACATTTTTCTCATTAAACATATCTCTGATGGCAATATCAGTAACAACCCAAGTAAGCCACACTTACAAAGAAATCAAGGCAACTGTATTCACAAAACAAGTTATATTTAATAAAGTGGAATGACACAGGAAATAAGTATTGAACAAGCTTGGTGAAATTCATCTGATATTTAGTGGAAAAACTTCCAGATGCCTCCTATATGGAGAAACTAGGTGCAGGCATTTCTCAGGAGTGATTTTAGCCCATTCTTACATACTGTCATAGTGGCTGGACAACAATATTCTCCCTAATTTTTCATGTGTCTGAGCAGACACACAAACTCCCTGAGAATTCCTTGGACCACTGTGAGCAACATCAGATGTGCACACTGTGGCCACACCAGTATCACACCTGTCCAAAACCTGAGATCATAGCAAGTTACACGGCTTATTAAAAGAATCAAATTACAGCAGTATTTTCCGTTAGATTACTTTTAATATAAGTGATTCGGCCCACTTAGAATGAAAAAGACAAAAATCTTGTTGTCCATGAGCTGTGTACTATATTGTATGTCAGTGTCAGGGTCCTGCTGTGGTCTGGGTGAGGGTCCTGTTCTGGCCTGGATGAGGGTCCTGCTGTGAGGGTCCTGCTGTGGTCTGGGTGGGGGTCCTGCAGCTGCTCTGGAAGAATTGAGAGATGTACACCTTTCAGAGATAAAATTTTGTTCACATTAAAACATTCACATTTTGCGCAATGACGTGTGCTGTAGCACAAGCAATGATACGGTGTAAATTCCTGTAACTCTTTGTCTGTAAAATGTATAATTAGACAGTTTTTATTAGCATTTCTACTACTCATAATCTAGTAACAGCATTTAATGATTATATCCATAAATGAAAATTCTTAATAAATGACACTAGAATAAGCACAAATCTGATTGGGGACTTAAATTTCACCTTATTTTTCCCATCTGTCCTTCTCACTTCTCCAGTGGTTTTACACTTTGTCCAGGTTGATGAAGCCCCATCTGCTTCTTACTTTGACTTTATGTGCATCAGCTGGTCCAAATGTGCCACTTCAAGACAATTTCTAGATGCTGTTTTGATATGATTCATTAAACTAAAGCCTCTTTCGCAATCTGCACTGAATGCTTGAAATGTAGCACAAATATTCACAAGCTGTGAGATCTCCTTTAGCTTCTCACATCTAAGTGCTGCAGCCACCAGATCTGAGACTGTGCTCATTGACCCTTGTTTAAGTTTTTGCTTCATTATGTACTTAAATTCAGCATATTCATTGTGCTTTCCTCTTTCCTAGCATTAGTGAGGCACCATCAGAGGTCAGCATCACCATTCTCTGCATGTCCAGTCCATGCTTGGACTAAAACAGAGTTATTGCCTGCACAATATCCTGAGCAGTGCATGCTGTCAGCTAGATGATGCCACCGAACAGTTTTATAGTTGGCGTCATTTTCCTCCCTCTATTTAACCCCTTGCACTCTGGTCAATTTCCCTAAAAACGCCTAAAAATAACGTACCCAAAGTAAATCAAAAGCTGTTCTTCAACCCTTTGCAGCATCTTCATGGGGTTGGTCTCATTTAAAAGAAAACACTTTGAATTTTTTGGCTAAACAGTCATAATCTCTCTAAGTGCTCCTGCCACTGAATAACAGTCATCTAAATATACTGAACTTGAAGAAAATAAATTTCACCTGGGTGTTTTTTTTTGATACAAATGCTTGCAAATAACACACAGCTGTCAGATCCGGGCTGGAAAATGCAACAGAAATGTAGAACCAAGTGTTATCCAGCTGAGGTCAAAATTTTGTAACAATACCACAAAAAATGAATATATTACACAGCTTTTTTCTTAGGTTGTTCCCAGGCGTTTTTGAACTGTGCCAAATTGTGCCAAATGGCACAGTTTGGAAAAACGTCTGTAACTTTTGAATGATTCAATATAGAAGCTTCATCTTGGGCTCTAATGAAAGGTGAAGGGCTGTGTGTGTGTGGGGGGGGGGGGGTGTCTATTCTTTCATGAATGAATGAATGAACAAACAAGCCCCCACACACAAAGAAGCATGCCACGTAAAAAATGTGTGGCTTTTTTTTTTTTTTTACAAGAAAAAATAACCTACAGTGCACTAAAAATTATACTGAAATATCTGTAATGTAGAAGATAACAACTCCCACCCCCCCCACCCCCGCTACAGAGGACGGACATCGCCCATCGCTACATGACGGAAAGCGGGGACGGTGCGCCGCGGTCTACTACGCACAGTTGTACTAAAATATCTGCAATCCGCTACAGAAGAGTAGCGGGGAGGGGGGGGGGCGTTCACGGTCTGGACGCGGCGCACGGACCGGGCTGTCATGTGGCGATGATGCACAGTTGTAATTTACCGATCGGTCAAAAGTCATTTTGATTACAATTTTCAGGGATAAAGAATAATTTAGCTTATAACACTTACCTGTCCACAACAGCAGTGTCGCTGGCGAACTTCTCTTCCTCATTGTCAGACGAACATGACGCTGGTCCACTTGTTACGGACTCGTGGTTCTGGTCACGCGACCCGGTCAAACAATAATTCCATTATTGCGATTTTGCGCTTCCATGATTGTGGTTTTGGCGAATGATTTTTCAAAACAAATAAGAACAGTAGTAAGAAAAAAAGACTGGCGAACGCGTGTGTGTCACCCAGCGGCTTACACAAAACAGATTTTACGCAAGGGACGCATGCTTTCGAACTTCTGTGCTTCAATTGGCTGGCTGAATTCGCAGCCGTTTGTAGGCGGGTCCTTCTTGCTAGGTTTTCAGTCATTGGTTCTTCAAGGTTTCAGAAACCCAATTCAAGGCTCTTATTAGTCGAATGAGATGTCAATCACATCTAAACCAATCAAAGCACTCCTTTGGCTTTCTGTTCGCGGCTGTGTCTGTAGTGGAAGAACGGAAATGCAGATTTTTTTTTTCAGTGCGCCCTAGAACGCAGAGACGTGACCGCCCGTGGCACACCGGAGTGCAAGAGGTTAATATATATGACTAGCATTTTGTGCACTGTTATGTCTGTGCTCTCATCTACTATCAGGGTATGCCAGTGTGTATTTTTAACATTGCACATCGTCTCATTCTGCACCATCTCATTGATTGAGTTCACAAATTCAAAGGCATAATTTTTGTTCCACCAGCTTTCTGGTATACTCGCATACTTTTCCATGTGATCAAGAATTTGTTGAACCGACAGCATCGATGCATTCATTTTGATGGCGAGTAGAATATTATCAGTGAGAACTTTAACTTGCTCAGAGTCGAATTTCTTTTTGTGTGACAGCACAAAATCTCTCGATCGTTTGCGCTCAACACAATAATGTACTGACCCCTTTCGGATCTTGTGTCTTTGTACAATTCCAACAGCATTCAAATGACTTTTCTGCTGAATGTGACACTTGAGGTAGTCCAGCTTCCATTCAGTTCATACTTTTCCCTCCGAAAACTCACTTGCTATTTTGGCTTCACAGCATGTTTTGCAGAGCAGACCTTTCTCATTCCAAAAAGAAAAATCTCACCCAGTTTCACCGCTTGTTCTTCTGTTTGCACATACTCTGACAGCCATTCCATCTTAAAAGAACCGCATTTCTTTTTTATTTTGGCTTGGTGAGTGGATGTGCCACTGCCCGTTCGTTTCGCCATAATAAGCATTTCCGTCTCTTAACTCCATGGCACTGTTGGCTAGCTAACCTTCAAAACACTGGCACATATGGGCACGTACACATAAAGCCCTATCAATGACAATGATTAGCTGTGTAAGTAAATATGTGTGAACTGCATCATATCATTGGCTGGACAGTGTTAGTCATCTCAGTCAATCTCATGCATAACGACCGAGGCTCTGACATTATTCATATTGCTTGGACAAAGAGAATGTGTGGTGCAATTATCATAACACTTGTTGCATAAATCACAATATATTCACCACACGCCAGCTTGTGCTGCAGGGGCAAAATCCATTGTTTGGTTGGCTCTTCCTCTTCCTGGGAGGTGTCTAGCACTCACTTGATACCTTCCTTCGTCAGCCAATTATTCTTTCCCTCCTCTTGCTGCTTCTGGGTGTGACAGAGTGCCCATACGCTGTCTATTGTTCACTGTTCACTACAATGTGTTTATTTTATTTACAGTTCAGGTTGGATTTTATTTTATGCGCTGCATAGATTTTCTGTGCGTGGAGAACGCGGGAGCAGTGCGCAATTGTGCAAGCGCGCAGCTTAGAGGGAACATTGCTGGATAAGCAACCTGAGTGCAAAGTGCAATCACCAAGAGAACACACAGAGAATGTTTGACCTTTAATTAGAATTTTCAAAACCACAATCTTGAGAAAAATGATAGTCACTCACCAGATAAGCAGGAGCCCTGCGGAGGATGGACAAGACTGGCTAGGGAGGAATGGAGAAATAATGGGAATCAAATTATACCACTCATGTGGGAGATGAAGAGAGACCTGCACAGAACCCAGCGAAGGAGAAGAACCAGCACGTAAGAACTGCCAGTCGGGTATGATTGTAGGGGTCTGACCGGGTGGAGAGGAAGGGCTGACTTGAGGCGGAACAACAGGCTGGCGAGCACACCAAATCACTGAAGATGCACAACTTTTTTGGTTTGTAGCAACCTGGAAGAGGTGGAAAAGAAGGAATGTAAGGCGAGGTCATAAACAACACAACTGCTTACGAGTGAGCTATCTGCTGAGCAGTATACCCAAATGAGCCAGTGTTGAATCACTGAAGATCGCTTCCTTATAAACGTTGACCCAGCAGGAATCAGCAGGTGCATCTGATGAGGAAGCCGGTGAGCAGGAAGGAGGGGGCAAGCACTCGCCGGCACATGACAGTGCCCCCCCCCCCAAGAAGCGCCTCCTGGCGGTCGCCCAGGCTTCTCTGGGTGGGCTCGATGGTAATCCCGGACCATCCCTTTGTCGTGGAACTTAGACCAAGGGACCCATGACTGATGCTCCAGGCATTAGCCCTCCCAGTCAACCAAGTACTGGAATCCCCGGCCCCGACGACATACATCCAGGATCAACTTCACGGTATGCGTAACATGTCCATCAAGGACCCTGGGAAGAGGAGGCCGCTTTGGTGGAGGGCAGAGAGAGCTGGAAGAGAGATGCTTCACCTTAGAGACGTGGATGGTAGGGTGCACGTGGAGCGCCTGTGGGAGCTGTAGCTGGACAGCAGAGTCGCCGATGTTACTCGTGATAGGGAAGGGGCCGACGAACCGGGGAGCGAGCTTCCAACACTCAGCCTTCAGTGGGACCTGATCCATGGCCACCCAGACCTACTGTCCAGTCTTGTAGTTTGGCACCGGGACCCTCTTGCGGTCAGCGTAGTGTAGAGGGTTGGAAATAGTTAATAGTTATGTAAGAAAAAACAGGCACCCCTACAATTTTATTTTATTCTTTAATTGTTTTATTTTTCTACAGTGCATTTGTAATCCACCTGGTTCCATTATAACTCATGTGAGTTGAGTGCAGTCCCGTACGCCGACCAATAAATGGCACATGTCACACAGTGATAGAGAGTAGACTCACGCACCGGAGGACGAAGAATAAACTCCTTTGTGTGAAGATAACGAAACGTGTTCTGCCCATTCTTCTATCACAGGTTGGAGAGTTAACTTCCACATGCACGTTTCCTCCTCCTGGGCCACTACCCAGGGGAGCAACAATTTTAGGGGCTCGTCCGGGATTAGCGCCACCTACTGGTCTGGCACTAATCATTGAAGAACCAAGGGATGTTGACCACCTGTTCCTGAGCCATTGACCTAAGCGACTGACTACAGGAGACCACAGCCATGTCTGCTCTACATGACCTGAGATGGGAAATCCAGCAAGAGCTTCGCCAGCTGACCATTGCCCGCTGCAGAAACATTCTTTACAAGCTGGCTGAGTCGTTCAAGGATGAGGTGGGAGAAGATTTGCCAGGCGCAGAATCGACCGAAGTGGAACTCTTGGACTTCATTGTTGACTCGCTGAGAAGTCCACAACTGAAGAGCCTTGAGGACCAGGGGATGTCTCGCCTGCTTGCTTTCCGTGACCTCATCATTGAACTACAACGGCCCACAGCAGCTGGAGAAGTGGATGCAGAGGTGTCACCCGACGATGATCCGGTCATAGTAGTTCCTGTGACCACAGGAGCTGCAGCACCATCAGGGAAGAACCATCCGACATCACCATCTGTAGTTCCTGACCCAGGGTTAGTCAGACTGACTGAACTTACGTCACTGTTGCCACGTAGAGAATACAAGATTTATGGTGGTCAAATCTCTGATTTTGATTCTGATTTGAGTTACAATAACCTGTGCAAACAGCTTGATGAAGGGCTAAATGAAGGGTTCACAGAGGCTGAGATTATCAGAACGGTGTTTAAGGTAATTAAGCCTGGTACCCTTTAAAGATATGCTTGTAACCAAGGATAGCCTTACTGTAGCTGAGTTAAAACGTCTCTTAAGGACACATCTACGCGAGAAAAGCAGCACTGAATTATTTCAGGAGCTGAGTAATGCTAAGAAAAATGGCAAAGAAACACCACAACAGTTTATGTATAGACTAATGGGGCTAAAACAGCATGTGTTGGTTGCATCTAAAAACAGTAGTGGGTTTCATTATGATGACGAGTTGGTACAAGGTGTGTTTATCCATTCACTGTATCAGAGTTTGAATGAAAAATACTCTTATGTTAGGAGAGACCTTAAACCTCACATCTCCAACACCAGTGTCACAGATGACTCCATCCTGGAGCTCATAGCAAATTTTGTTAGTGAAGAGACAGAGAGATTGAGTAGGTTGGGACAAAGCCACAAACACAAAGTCACCAGTGTTAATGCGGCACAGGTAGAGACAGATCAGAGCTCTATTAAAATGCACACTGAAGTCCAAGCTAATCGTGTAGCTATCCAGGAGCTGACGGCACAGGTCTCCTCCCTAACCAAGAGTTTAGAAAAGGCCCTAACCCCAATGGTAAATACAGTAAACACCAGTCCCACAGCACCTGTCCCTAAACAGCCAGCACTGAAACCCGCAGTGAAAGGAAAATGCCAAAAGTGTATCGCCCAAGACACTGAGCGCTGCACACACTGTTTTCGATGTGGAAAGGAGGGGCACAGAGCTATAGGGTGCCTGCAGAAAAGCAATGTGTCGGAAAACTGGAGGAGGTCGCTGGGGAGGTACCACCAGTGACTGAACCACCAGCAGAGTCCCACAACACTAAAAGACTGAACTCCGAACAGACTACTGCCAAGTCCCAAAAGTCACCCAACACAAAGCGTGTGGCACAGCTCATTGGTGGTAGGTGTATGATCAGTTGCCAGTTAAATGGAGTAAACCTACAGATGTTATTGGACAGTGGGGCACAAGTAAGCATTGTTGAAAAGTCATGGGTACAAGCAGCCTTACCAAATGTGAAAATACAGCCACTCGAGAGCCTACTCCCAGGCCATCCACTCGAAATCACCGCAGCCAATGGAACGGATGTTCCGTTCGAGGGGTGGATAGATGTCCTGCTCGAGATCACAAGTTCACAGTATGGTTCTGTATCCTTGTATGTTCCAATGCTTGTCAGTCAACAGCATTTAAGCACTCCGCTGCTGGGCTTTAACGTGATCCAAGAGATAATAATGGCAAACAGTGAACAAAGTGACAATATTAGCGTAGTGGGCTTACTGTCGGAGACTTTAAAGGTCCAGAAAGGTAATGTTGAGTCACTGATCTCTGTTGTCCACACCAAGTCAACAGAAAATGAACCAGAAAGTCCAGTGGTGAGAGTTGGAAAAAAAGGACTCACTGTTCACAGTAGCCAAATCTGTATGGTAAAATGTCACATCAGAGCATTTCTTGGAGGAGGAGAAATGTTGTTCGAGCCAGCTGTGAAATGTAACTTACCGGATGGGTTGGAGTTATTCCCAGCTCTTATTGATGTACCCGCTGGTGCTTCAAAAACTGTCAAAATCCCAATCCAAAACTCAACAAAGCACAATTTTTTTCTAAATCCAAAGACTATTTTCGGACTTATTTCAGAGATCACTGAATACAAACCTGTAAATGTTTGTTCCAGTGCTGAAAATGCAACCAAAACTACAGACAAGCCATTTTGTCACTCTGCTCAAGTGACATGTGACAGTCAAGGTGAGGGTGAAGAAACATTAAGCACTGCTCCCTCACACCTGAGATGGCACCCTAATGTCAATTTAGACCATCTCTCAGAGGGTGATCGGGAGGTGGTTCGACAGATGCTCTATGAACAGTCTGATGTGTTTGCTCATGATGAAGGAGACATTGGATGTATTCCTGGACTACAGCTGAAAATCAACACCACTGACAACACACCCGTGCAGAAGAGTTACAACTCCATTCCAAGACCACTGTATAAAGAGGTGAAGGAGTATGTTCAAAACCTTTTAAGCAGGGGCTGGATCAGGAAATCAGTGTCAAACAACTCGTCACCAGTAGTGTGTGTGCGTAAAAAGGACAATACTTTGCGCTTGTGTGTTGATTTTCGTGAGCTGAACCGAAAAACCATACCTGACAGGCATCTGTTACCACGAATACAAGATCTACTGGACAGTCTTGGGGGTAACTCCTGGTTTTCCATATTGGATCAGGGAAGTGCCTACCATCAGGGTTTTGTAAGTGAGGAGTCAAGACATTTAACTGCTTTTAGCACACCCTGGGGACTATACGAGTGGGTGCGGGTTCCATTCGGGTTGTCAAACGCACCGGCCACATTCCAAAGGTGTATGGAGGGGGTGTTAGAAGGGATCAGAGACGAGTGTTGCGTGCCTTACTTGGACGATGTACTGTGTTACTCCAAAACCTTTGATGAGCACATAGAACACCTTAAACAGGTTTTGTGTAAAATGCGACAATACGGCATAAAACTTCGGCCAGCCAAATGTGAACTGTTCAAAAACCAAGTATGCTACCTGGGTAGGCTAGTGTCGGGAGAAGGAGTCCAGATTGACCCAAAAGACTTGGATGCTGTGTTCGCTCTGAAAGACAAGAACCCTCGCACAGTCGGAGAACTCAGAACGTTACTGGGTTTTCTCAGTTATTACTGATCATTTATTCAAGATTTTTCATGTCTGGCAAGACCCTTGTTCGAACTCCTCCAGAGCACTAATGAAACAAGCAATGACAATAAACCAGCACCAAAAAGGAGTAAAGGACAAACAAAGAAAGGAGACAGAAACCAGCTTCCTTCTCGCACACCAATAATATGGACCAGTGAACATCAGGAAGTTGTGTCAAGATTTGTGGACATTCTGACTAATCCTCCCATTCTAGCCTATCCCAATTTGGACCTTCCATTTGTATTGCATACAGATGTGTCAAACAAAGGCCTGGGAGCCGTCTTGTATCAAAAACAAGAAAACAAACTTAAGGTGATTGGCTATGGATCCAGAACTCTCACACCGGCCGAGAAGAATTATCACTTACATTCCGGTAAACTAGAGTTTCTAGCTCTCAAGTGGGCCATCTGCGACAAATTCCGTGACTATCTGTATTATGCACCGACTTTTACTGTCTATACAGATAACAATCCTTTAACCTATGTCCTCAGTTCAGCCAGGTTGAATGCAGTGGGTCATAGGTGGGTCGGGGAGTTGGCTGACTTCCATTTTGATATCAAGTATAGGCCAGGGAAAAGGAATGCAGATGCAGATATGTTGTCCAGACACCCATTATATCTGCAAGAGCAAATGAATGAGTTCACAGAGACAGTTTTACCGGAAGTAGTGTCTGCAGTGTGGCAAGGGAGCAAGGCAGCACAAAACAGTGATGTGCCATGGATAGCTGCGTTACAACTGAGTTCTAATGACAACAGTGTGCCAACTGACAGTGTTTTGAGCATGACACCTAAAGCCATCAATGCTGCTCAACAAGACGATGAGTCAATTAGAGAAGTAATCTCACTCAAACTCAAAGGATGGACACCAAACGATAAAGATAAACGGACAATGAGTAAACGGACACGGAGACTACTGTATGAGTGGAACAAGTTGGAAGTTGACAATGGATTATTGTATAGAAAGACAGAGCACAGCAAACAACTTGTCCTACCTGAACAGCTAAAGCCGATGGTGTTAAAGAGTTTACACAATGACATGGGTCACATAGGGTGTGATAAGGTGATACATCTGGCCCATGAGCGTTTCTATTGGCCATATATGCAACAAGATGTTGAAGATTATGTAACAAAAAAATGTCCGTGGGTCAAACAAAAACACCCAAATGTTCCCCAGAGAGCTCCAATGGGATCTATCACAACCAGTGCTCCCTTTGAGTTAATCTCCATCGACTACTTACACCTTGAGCCAAGTAAAGGAGGGTATGAGTACATCCTCGTACTAGTGGACCATTTCACTCGTTTCGCACAGGCATACCCTACAAGGAATAAATCAGGCAAAACAGCTGCAGAAAAGATATTTCAGGATTTTATTCCTCGTTTCGGGTACCCTGAGAAGTTGCATCAGGATCAGGGACGTGAGTTTGAAAACAGTCTCTTCCACAGATTACAACTGTCTGGAATTTCTCACTCACGAACCACTCCATACCATCCGCAGGGCAACCCTGTGGAGCGCCTGAATCGTACACTACTCCAAATGCTTCGTACCCTACAGGAGGAGAAAAAAAGTGAATGGAAGGATCACCTACCCCAAATTGTACATGCTTACAATTGTACAAGACACGAGTCAACAGGTTATTCTCCATTTTTCCTTTTATATGGCAGAGTCCCAAGGTTGCCTGTAGATCTACTATTGAACCAGACAAAAGACACTGACACACACAACCATCAAACCTACGCTAAAAAATGGGCTGATAGGATGCGTGTTGCTTACAAAATCGCTGCAGAAAATAGTCAAAAGTCTTCAGATAAAGGCAAAAAGCAGTACGGCAAACGCTTGAAAGGTGTCACACTCCAACCAGGCGACAGGGTGTTGGTCAGAAACCTCTCTGAAAGAGGAGGCCCAGGGAAACTGCGCGCTTACTGGGAGTCAGCAGTACATCGCGTAGTTGAGAGAGTGGGAGATGGATCAGTCTATAAAGTACAAGCAGAAGAGGCAGCAAAGTGATGCGAGTGTTACACAGAAACCTGCTGTTGCCTGTAAATGACTTGCCTTTAGAAGAAGAACTGCCTGCAAAAGAAAAGACAAAACAGAAATGGAAGAAGAGGACAAAGACAAATCCTAACAGTGACAACACAGACAATGACAGCTTGGAGGAAGAAGAGGAAATTACTTACCGCTACAACCTCCGTAGCCAAATCCCATGTTACAGACCCGTAAATCCTCAGCAAAATGCCTCAAATCTCCCAGACCAAAACACTCAGCAACCAGTACCTGTCATGCCAGAGCAAAATCCTCAAAATCAGCAAAGGCTTCGAGCGACAGCTAGAGAGTTCTGCCCACCAGTAAGGCAGGAACTGGTCCCCGCTCAGCTGGATGCTGAGGATCAAATGGATGGACCAGCTTTGTTGCAGGAAGAACGTCAAGGACAAGTGGAGGTGATGGATGGAGAACAGGAGGAACTGAGAAGGTCACAGCAGAGAGCAAGGCCAGTAGAGAGACTGACCTACGACGTCCTGGGACAGCCATCGTACCAGCCTTGGACTGCAGACGTAAGACCTGTCTTACTCCCTACCCCTGTGCCGCTAACTCAAAACTATATGCCATTCCACTACCTTGCCCAACCTCAGTCCCATGGTTATAATTGGTACACTCTCATGCATTAAGTCACCCTAGAACATGAAATGTCGTGAGACATTTATTTGAAGTGGGGGAGAGTGTAGAGGGTTGGAAATAGTTAATAGTTATGTAAGAAAAAACAGGCACCCCTACAATTTTATTTTATTCTTTAATTGTTTTATTTTTCTACAATGCATTTGTAATCCACCTGGTTCCATTATAACTCATGTGAGTTGAGTGCAGTTCCGTACGCCGACCAATAGATGGCACATGTCGCACAATGATAGAGAGTAGACTCACACACCGGAGGACGAAGAATAAACTCCTTTGTGTGAAGATAACGAAACGTGTTCTGCCCATTCTTCTATCACAGGTTGGAGAGTTAACTTCCACATGCACGCTTCCTCCTCCTGGGCCGCTACCCAGGGGAGCAACAGTAGCGCTGATTACGCTCAGTGGAGTGGAGGATAGCCGATCTGGTGGATCGGTCCACATGACTACCGAGTGAGCAGCTCCCTCCAGCCAGTGTCTCCATTCCTCAAATGCCAACTTAATGGCCAACAGCTTGCGATCCCCGATGTCATAATTCCTCTCGGCTGGGGTGAGCCACCGAGAGAAATATGCACACGGGTGGAGCTTCAAGTCCGGGGGAGAACGCTGGGATAAAACGGCACCCACCCCCGTTTCTGAAGCGTCCACCTCCAGGGTGAATTGGAGCTGAGGGTCGACCTGAGCCAAGACGGACTTGTCAGCGAACAGGCCCTTTAATTTGGTAAAGGCCTGCTTAGCTGCCTCGGTCCATAAAAATGGTACCTTAAAAGAAGTCAGCTGCATTAAAGGCTGTGCTATCCCACTATAGTTTCGAATAAACCTGCGATAAAAATTTGCAAACCCCAAGAAGCATTGCAGCTCCTTGCGGGAGTGGGGTGTTGGCCAATCTAGCACAGCCTTCACCTTGGCCGGGTCAGCCCTCAGCTGTCCCTCCACTATGATAAAGCCAAGGAAAGAAGTGGAAGATGTAGAAAATTTGCACTTCTCAGCCTTGACATAAAGCTGGTTCTCTAAGAGCCGCTGTAACACGGCTCTAACATGAGTCTCGTGCTCCTCTGGTGTGCGAGAAAAAATCAGGATGTCATCTAAATAGACGAAAACAAACCGATTAAGCATATCGCGGACGACGTTGTTAATTAAACGTTGGAAAACAGCGGGGGCGTTAGTTAATCCAAAAGGCATAACCAAATACTCAAATTGCCCCAAGTGTGTAGAAAACGCTGTGTATAGAAAGTGTATAGAAAACACTGTTTTCCACTCGTCCCCCTCGCGTATTCTAACTAGATGGTATGTATTACGAAAGTCAAGCTTAGAGAATACATGCGGATGCTGCAGGAGTTCGAAAGTGGAGTTCATCAGGGGCAAAGGGTATTTATCTTTGACAGTGATAGCGTTAAGTTCCCGGTAGTCAATGCATGGACACAGATACCCGTCCTTCTTGCCCACAAAGAAAAACCCTGCCCCAAGTGGAGCCAAGGATGGCCGGATATGGCCGATGTTCAACGAGTCCTTAATGTATCTCTCCATCGCCTATCTCTCAGGCCCACAAATACTATAGAGTTTTCTGGACGGCAGCCTCGCGCCTGGAAGGATGTCGATGGCACAGTCATACAAGCGATGCGGGGGAAGCGCTAATGCTCTTGACTTGCTAAAGACCTCCCCGAGGTCGTGATAGATCTCGGGCACGAGGCTGAAGTCCGGCGGCTCAATCTGAGGAGAGGAAATGGGGAGGGACGGCGAACACTGGGCCGAATTTAGACATGTAGCCAAACAATTGGGACTCCAGGAGGTGATGGAATTTTGTGCCCAATTAATAATTGGATTATGCCTCCAGCGCCACAGATAACCAAGTACCACTGCGTGAGAAGCTCGTGGAAACACATAAAAAGTCTGCTTCTCCTGGTGGTTACCGGTCAACAGGAGGGAAAACTGTGGCGTGCAATGGGTAACGGACGCCACCGTCTGGCCAGAAAGGGTTTGCACGGAATGGGAAGCCGGCAATTTAACCATTGGAATCCACATCTCGTGCACCAGCTTAGAGGAGACAAAATTACCCTCCGCCCCAGAATCAATTAGGGAGGAGAACCTCCTCTCGACCTCCTGTAGCTGAATCAGGGCCAAAATGGAGAAATTACCAGGGGGATTGGACTGAGGGGCCAATTCTTTTTGCTGTAGGCGGCATGTGTCTAACTTGTGCTTCAGTGAACCACAGTAGGCGTACTCCCCGATCCCCGACCCGCACCTGGAGTGAGCATGTGGCGAGCAGGCGAGAGGAGGTACCGAACTCCTGAGCGTGTTCACAGTATTGATTATCTAGCCTGACCGCCTGATCTATCAGGCCGTCCAAGGTGGCAGGAACGGCATGAACCACCAGGTCGTCATGAAGCCGAGGATTCAGTCCATGGAGGAACGCGCTGCACAGTGCAACTTCGTTCCACCCCAAATCTATTGCCTCGACCCAGAACTCCACTGAGAAGTCAGCCACAGACCAGCTGCCCTGGCAGAGTGACATCAGGCGACTCATAATGTTCCCTTCACTCTCGGAATGGTCAAAGGTGCGGGAAAACTCAGACACAAATTGGTCAAATGTGGGTGGCGAAGCTCTCTGACCATCGATAACAGCCCGCGTCCTACTAAGAGCGTGGCCCCGAAGCAGAAGAGTAAACTGGTGAATTTTAGAAATGTCATCTGGGAACTCCCCCTGCACCTGCTCGAAATAAAGCCGAATCTGACATAAAAATCCTTGCACTTCCCGACCTCCCCCGCGTATGGAGCAGGTGTGGAAATGGCAAGGGTTAGGGCGAATAATAGTAGATGGAGGATGAGCAGGTAGAGGTGGAGTGGCTGGGACAGGTGCACGGCCCAATTGATCAGAAATGACACTCAGCTGCTGCGTAATAGCCTGCAGCAGCTGAGTGTGCTCAGCCACCTGCCTCTCTGTAGCGTCGAGGCGGTGGAGCGCGGAGTGCTCAGTAGATGATGCATCTGCCAGGTTGTGACTCTGGCTGGCTCGTTCTGTCATATTGGTTAGACAAGCAACCTGAGTGCAAAGTGCAATCACCAAGAGAACACACAGAAAGCGTTTGACCTTTTATTAGAATTTTCAAAACTGCAATCTTGAGGAAAACGCCAGTCACTTACCAGATAAGCAGGAGCCCTGCGGAAGATGGACGAGACTGATTAGGGAGAAATGGAGAAATAATGGGAATCAAATTATATCATTCATGTGGGAGATGAGGAGAGACCGGCACAGAACCCAGCGAAGGAGAAGAACCAGCACGTAAGAACTGCCAGTCGGGTATGATTGTAGAGGTCTGACCGGGTGGAGAAGAAGGGCTGACTTGAGGCAGAGCAACAGGCTGGTGAGCATACCAAATCCCTGAAGACGCATCGCTTTGTTTGCAGCAACCTGGAAGAGGTGGAAAAGAAGGAGTGTAAGGCGAGGTCATAAACAACACATCCGCTTACGAGTGAGCTATCTGCTGAGCAGTATACCCAAACGAGCCAACATTGAATCAATGAACATCGCTTCATTATAAACGCTGGCCCAGCAGGAATCAGCAGGTGCGTCTGATGAGGAAGCCGGTGAGCAGGAAGGAGGGGGTGAGCGCTCAACGGCACATGACACATACAAACTGTCTTCACATCTTGAAGATTCCACTGATGTCTTCTATGAACTCTGATCTTCAGTTCTTTCCATAGATTTTCAATTGGATTCAGGTCAGATGACTGACTGGGCCATTCTAGCAGCTTTATTTTTCATCTCTGCAGCCAGTTGAGCGTTTCCTTGGCTGTGTCTTATCAAGGATGTCTCTGTACATTTGTCCATTCATCTTTCCTTCAGTTACAGTATATGACATCTGCCATGTGCTGAAAAACACTCCCACACCATGATGGGATGTGCAGTGCCATTTCTCCTCTAAATATGTTGTGTGTTGTGGCATCCAAAAAGTTCAATTAGGGTCTCATCTGGCCAGACTATATTTTGGCCAGTATTTTACTGGTTTGTCCAAATGTTGTGAAGCAAACTTTAAACGAGCTTCAACATGCTTTTTCTTCATCTTGCGAGATGAGGGGGCATCGAGCCCATGCCGCTTGAGTGCATTACTTATTGTTTTCTTTGAAACAGCAGTACCTGCTAACTCCAGGTCTTTCTGGACCTCTCCACGAGTGGTCTTTGACTGTTGAATAACTCTTCTGATAATTCTTTATACTCCTCTGTTAGAAATCTTGCAAGGAGCTCCTGGTTGTGGCCGGTTTATGGTAAAATGATACCATTTGAAATGGTAAAATGATACCATTTGAAATATTTCCACTTCCAAATGATAGCTCCACCAGTGCTCACTGGAACATTCAGCAGTTTAGAAATGCGCCTGTAACCAATGCCATCATTATGTTTTGCAACAATAAGGTTGCAAAGGTCTAGAGAGAGCTTTTTGCTTCTACCCATCATGAACTCTTTGCGGTGTGACAATCTGATATTCATATTTCAAAGGCTATGGGTTTGAAGACTGTGTCTTCAAACCTGGGTCTCTTCTCTGAACTCTGATCTTTACTTCTTTCCAGAAATTGTCAATTGGATTCATGTCAGGTGACTAGCTAGGCTGTTCTAGCAGCTTTATTTTCTTTCTCTGAAACTAATTGAGTTTCCTTGGCTGTGTGTTTACGATCATTATCTTGCTGAAATGTCCGTGCTTGTTTAATCTTCATCATCCTGGTAGTTGGCAGCAGATTTTTATCAAGAATGTGTCATTTTATTTTTCCATTCATCCTTCCTTCAAATATATGAAGTTTGCCAGTACTGTATGCTGGAAAACAGCCCCGCACCATGATGCTCCCACTTCATGTGGTACGGTGTTTTTTGGGGTGATGTGCCATGCCATTTCTCTTCCAAACATGGTGTGTATTATGGCAACCAAAGCGTTTGTCATATGTCTGAGCATCTGTCCTCAGTGCTCAGATTTCCTTTGTAGTTTTGAGTGTTTTTCTGTTCATTATAATTTTCCTGTTAGTTCTATTATTTTATTTGGGTATTATGAGCCCCTGTCCTCCATTCCAGGCAAAGCCCTTTCACTCCCAGTCTGTTCTAGTCCATCAGCTGCGAGTGATTGTTTTTTTTTTTTTTACTCCTGCTATTTTTCCCCTCTCACTGCTCTCAGTCTACTCACCCACCAGCTGAGAGCAGTTAGGCATTAGTGCTTGCCAGCTCGACTCTCGCACTTGCTGTTCATTACATTTTATGTATTTAAACTCTGCCTCTCCTCACTATCCTTGCAGCACTCTCAATTGTGTTCAGACTGGACTACATTTTCTTGGTCAGTCTCCCCCTCCTTTCTCTCCAGGGTGCTCTCTGCTCTGGAGCCAAATCTTTGTAAGTGCTCTTGTTGCATTGTGTTGTGCACCATTATTTTTGGACTGTTTATGTTGTTTTTTCTGTTATTCAACGTCTCACTGCAGCCATGCAGTCAGTCTTGGGTTTGTTTTTGTCCCGAAGGGGCGTTCCTGACAGTAGAGTGCCACCAGAATTAAAAACCCAGCTTCTGCAGTGGGGCATTGTTTTTCATCTCTTGTGTATTTTTGACTCACCTGTTTGTTGGAGCCCACAATCCCCCAGGCTCGCTGACCTTGCCCTAGCAATGGAGGAGCTACAGCGGGGGCTCCCAGCATGGAGGAGAAATGGGCCGCGGTGTTCATCCAGGACTTCGTGGATGAGGCAGTGGATGCTCGGGAACCCAAGAGGACTTGGGAGTGTCTGGATGGAGCAGTAAGGATCCTCAAAGTGCATCCTGGCTTGTGAAGTTACCCCCAGTACACAGAGTTGCTTTCCACAGTCTGTGCACTCCAGCGATCTTTCCCGAGCCTATTGAGGGGGGCATTCCAAGTCGGGCCGAGCAAGGGCGCTTTCCACAGCAGAAGACCATCTCAGTTCGCTGGCTCCACCTCCAACTCCAGCATGTGAGTCAATAATGCCACAGCGCCAGTGTCGCCCAGCCTCGGGCTGCCGGAGGAATAATCTCGCCCTGTTGACAGCTTCTCCCCTTACACCGAGCCCGACATTCCCCGCAGCAGACTCTCATCTTTGATCTTCGTCTTCTTTGGCTGTTTTGTCAGACCGATTCTCCTCTGTAACTGCTGCAAAGCCATTCCCCTCCGTGCCTCTCCCCGCTGCCAGGAGGTGCTCCATTCTTCCAACAGTGATGCTCGTTTCTGTGTCTACAGGGGCAGCTCCTCAACAATCCATAGATGGTGCTCAGGATCACTGTAGCCACGCTGAGGGGCGACACATTGCCAGCTGCAGCAGGCAACATCATTCGCCAGGAGAATAGGCAAGTTTCCTTTAATTCCATTTCAAATTTTGATGATTTGCCTTGCCTGAACCCTGGTAGGCAGCACGGTGGTGCAGTGGTTAGCACTGTTGCCTTACAGCTAGAAGGTTCCTGGTTCGAATCCCCAGGCTGGCAGGGGTTGGAACCTTTCTGTGTGGAGTTTGCATGTTCTCCCTGTGCTGTGTGGGCTTACTCCGGGGGCTCCGGTTTCCTCCCACAATCCAAAGACATGCATGTTAGGTTAATTGGCTGTTCTAAATTGTCCCTAGATATCTGTTTCCTATAGGCCCTTAGAATAGAGGGTTAGTACTAGTGAAAGCGCTTTGAGTGGTCTTTGTGACTAGAAAAGCGCTATATAAGTGCAGATTAGTTAGTTAGTTAGTGGTAGAGAGACTCTGGGAATGCAGTCCCCTGAACTCTCTCCACCTGCTGCAGCCATCTTTAACTCATCAGCCCGCTCCGTGCCTCCTCCTTTTCCCTCTGAGTGTCCACCGGCTTCAGAACAAGACCACCGGACAACTGAGGAGGCCGTGGCCCTGGAAGATCCTATTCCAGAGCCAGCACAGAGCCCAATCCCAGCCGATGAGCCACCTGCGTGGTCCCCTTCACCTGGGAGTCTGAGGACTGCAATCACCATCATGCCTGCTGTGGAGGCCATTGTAGCAGAGTGGGAACCCGAGGTGGACCTCCAAGAGGCCGGGCCCAAGACATCGCCATCGTCTGGACTGACGGAGTCCTGGACGGTGGTGGAGCTCAAGCTCAAGCAAGTGCTCTCTTTTGTCTTCCTTCTCTCTGTTCTAGAGCAATCTTGCCTTGCTGTTGGTGAGGAGAGCCAGGTCCAGCTGCCCACTGCATCTGAGCTCACCTCGCCGGGCTCCGCTGCTGTCGGCGACCCTGACCATGTTCCTCTGTTTGTTGTTTCTGAGTCTTCTCCCAGGGTTGCCAGGGAAGATCGGCTCCAGCCAGAGGCCACCGTGGATCCAGGTTAACCACCAGAGGATGTTGTGGGTCCGGCTTCCCCTGCTGAGGTCACTGCCGGTGTTCCGACCCAGGCCGGGTCCTCCGCAGGTGCAGCCACCCCTCTGCCCTAGGCAGTCATCTGGTTTTCTCCTAGGTCTGAGTCTCCATGGGTGCTGCGTCCCAGCCAGGGACCCTCGTGGGTGCTGCACTCCAGCCTCAATCCAACATGGCTGCTGCGCTCCAGTTTGGGTCCGCCATGGGTGCTACGCCCCAGCCCAGGGCCCCCCGAGGGTGCAGCATTGGCCCAATCTGGGCCCACTGAGGGTGCAGCGTTGGCCAAGCCCGGGTCCACCGAGGGTGCTGCAGTGCTCCAGCCCGGAGCCACCGTGGGTGCTGCAGCGCTCCAGCCCGGAGCCACCGTGGGTGCTGCAGCGCTCCAGCCTGGAGCCACTGCGGGTGACACTGTGCTCCAGCCCGGAGCCACCAAGGTGCAGCTGTGCTCCAGCCTGGAGTCACCGCGGGTGCAGCTGTGCTCAAGCCCCGAGCCATCGCGGGTGCAACCGGGTTCCAAGCTAGGACCATCGAGGGCGTTGCTGGCCAGCCTGAAGACGCCGAGGCCTTTTTCCCCCTGCCAGATGCCGTCGGGGTTCCTCTTCCTCCTCTGCCGGACACCATTGGGGTCCCCCTCGTCCAGTCTGGCTTCCTGCTGTTGAGCCTCCCGGTGGGAAAGCCGCCTCCTGGTTCACCCCTCCAGTCCTGGTGGCTAACCAATGCTGGCCGGCCGCCCAAAAGACTGAGTCTCTGGGTTTGGTTGCCCATTTTCTCTCGCAGGCTGCCTGACTTTTTTCATCAGGCTGTTTGCTTGGCCTGGGACTTCGGCCGGTCACCCGAACCCTGGAGCTATTTGACCATAGGGGCTTGGGGGTCTGTTGGGCCACAGGTGTGAGTTTTGAGCTGGTTTGGTTTTTTTTTCCCCTCCAGGCCGTTTTTCCCCCACCTCCCTCCCAGGGTGGTTTTTGCTGTACTCCTTCTGTGTGTGTGTGTGTGTGTGGGGGGGGGGGGTCCTTTTTGGTATTACCTTTGGGTGTCTGGATCCACCCCTTGAGGGGGGGGGGCTCTGTCATATGTCTGAGCGTCTGTCCTCAGCGCTCAGACTTCCTTTGTAGTTTTGAGTGTTTTTCTGTTCATTATTATTTTCCTGTTAGTTCTATTATTTTGTTTGGGTGTTATGAGCCCCTCTCCTAGGCATTAGTGCTTGCCAGCTCGACTCTCGCACCTGCTGTTCATTACATTTTATGTATTTAAACTCTGCCTCTCCTCACCTTCCTTGCAGCACTCTCAGTTGTGTTCAGACTGGACTACATTTTCTCGGTCAGTCTCCCCCTCCTTTCTCTCCAGGGCGCTCTCTGCTCTGGAGCCAAATCTTTGTAAGTACTCTTGTTGCATTGTGTTGTGCACGGTTATTTTTGGACTGTTTACATTGTGTTTTTTTCTGTTATTCAACGTCTCACTGCAGTCAAGCTCTTGAGTTTGTTTTTGTCCCAGAGGGGCATTCATGACAGAGTTCAGTTTTGGTCTCATCGGACCAGACTATATTCTCCCACTATTTAACAGTCTTGTGTAAATGTGCAGCAAACTTCAGATGAGCTTTGACATGCTTTTTCTTCAGCAATGGAATTTTGCGTTATGAGTGCACTACAGGCCATGACAGTTGAGTGCATTACTTATTCTCCCTTTGAAACAATTGTATCGGGTCTTTTTGAAGCTCTCCACAAGTGTTCCTTGGTTTAAACTCTTCTGATAATTTTTTTACACTCCATCCATCCATCCATCCATCCATCTTCTTCTGCTTAATCCTTTTCGGGTCGCGGGGGGGCTGGAGCCTATCACAGCATCTATGAGCGACAGGCAGGGTTCACCCTGGACAGATCGCCAGTCCATCGCAGGGCCAACACAGAGAGACAGACAACCATTCACTCTCACAGTCATACCTAAGGACAATTTTACACTCCTCTGCCAGAAATCTAGCCAGGAGCACCTGGTCATGGCTAATTTATGGTGAAATGATTGTCTTTCCACTTCCAGATTATGGCACCAACAGTGCTCACTGGAACATTTGGAAGTTTAGAAATCCTTCTGTAAGCAATGCCTTCAGTATGTTTTGCAAAAATAAGGTTGCAAAGGTCTTGAAGGATCTCTGTGCTTCATGAGATGTTTTTTTGTGTAACACCTTGGTAACAAGATACCTTTATAAAGGCCATCAGTTTGGGCTTGCTGATACTGATTTGCACTGACAAAGGGCAGGATTGCTTTCTAATTACTGACAAATTTCAGCTGGTGTTTTGGCTTTACATGCCTTTTTTCACCTAACTTTCTTCATGTGTTCAGTACTTTTTCCTTGTGTCATTATTTTGTGATTTATTCATATGTTTGGATTAATTTGCTACTAACATCTGGTGAAAATTCCATGTCCATTCCATTCCATTCCATTTTTTTTTTCCGGTTCCGGTTCCGCTGCACCGGCGGCGCCACACGAGTTGGCTGCCCTTTGCAACTGCCTCTTTTTTACTTCCTTCTTCTTTCTACACCTTTCACTCTCTATATATATATCACAGACACACAGATCGCCCCAAATGTCTCCCGAGTCGGCGGACGGAGCCACTGTTTACAGCAGGAGACGATGCAGCAGGGAAGAGCTATTGCTAGCTAGCACTCAACCGCCACCTGGTGCTAACGGAGAAACTCAACATACCGGGAAATGTAGCGAAAACGACGCGGGTGCCGGGCTGGAGTTCAGGCGGCGTGCAAGAAATATAAGACAGAATAATAAAGAGCGATGGCAAGAACCAAGCAGACCGCCCGTAAATCTACTGGAGGAAAAAGCCCCCCAGGAAGCAGCTAGCCACCAAGGCTGCTAGGAAAAAGCGCTCCGACCACCGGCGGAGTGAAGAAGCCTCACCGTTACAGGCCCGTGGCTCTGAGAGAGATCCGTCGCTACCAGAAATCCACGGAGCTGCTCATCCGTGGGCTGCCCTTCCAGCACCTGGTGAGGGAGATCGCTCAGGACTTCAAGACCGACCTGCGCTTCCTGAGCTTCGCCGTCATGGCTCTGCAGGAGGCAAGCGAGGCCTACCTGGTGGGTCTCTTCTCTTCATAGACACCAACCTGTGCGCCATCCATGCTAAGAGGGCCACCATCATGCCCAAAGACATCCAGCTGGCCCGCCGCATCCGCGGAGAGAGAGCTTAGACTTTCTGCTGCACATTCACGAACCACAATGCTCCGCACTGTGTGTCTATATATATATATATATATATTTATAGTAATATGTACATATGTATATTAGCTGCTCTTGCTTGCTTGTTTTTTGTTTTTTTTTTGTTTTTTTTTCTTGCCTTCTGATTGTTGCTCTGAGTGTTGCTATCCCTGTGCTGTTGCAATCCTGGAATTTCCCCGTTGTGGGACTAATAAAGGCTTATCTTATCTTATCTTATCTTATCTTATCTTATCTTATGTATACTAGCTGTTCTTGTTTTTTTCTTGCCTTCTGATTGTTGCTCTGAGTGTTGCTATCCCTGTGCTGTTGCAATCCTGGAATTTCCCCATTGTGGGACTAATAAAGGCGTATCTTATCTTATCTTATCTTATCTTATCTTATCTTATCTTATCTTATCTTATCTTATGTCAATAGCCCCATTAGAAATGTATTTACAGAGAAAAAGGGTAACATGATTAATATGTATTTTACCCATTGTCAGCATTTTTCAACCAGAGTTCCCTTGAATATTCAGGTTTCTGTTGGATTTTTTTTTTTTTTTTAATTTTACTTGTTAATTGGTCCCCCCCCTAAAAAAAAAGCAAATAATTTGCCTTTATTGGGCAGGGGGGCCTACAAAATCCATGCAAAACAACAGCAAATTATTTGCAAATTTTTTTGACCAATTAAGAAACGAGAAATTAGAAAAAAATTCCCCCAGAAAACTGATAATTTCAGGGAACACTGATTAAAAAACACTGCCTTAAGTAACTCATAATTAATAATGCTTGTGTTTAAAACTTGAATATGTTGTACTGTGTCCATCAAGCTTCTCCCAACATTTTATTGACCAGTCTGTTCTTTTAAGGATAGTCACACTGGAACTCCAGAGTATTTTTTTTTTTTCAAAAACATTAGTTTTACCTGAAAAAAGCCAGGTTATAAGAAAAAAATATGGGAATCATGTCTGTAAGTTATGAGGAAAGAGTGAAGTTTCTGAACAAAAACAAATATATATATATATATATATATATATATATATATATATATATATATATATATATATATATATATATATATATATATATTAATCTTAAAATTGTGAGGGAAAAGTATCCAAGTTACAAGAAATAAAAGCCCTGCATTTACAAGAATAAGTAAAACCTTACATGTAAAAAAAAAAAAAAGAAAGCTCAAATATGTTTAAAACAAATGATGAGAAAAGCAGAGAATTTAAGAAACATTGCTTTTTCCAACCTCCCCTACAAATTCACAAGACAAAAGTAAAAGTGAAGACATCCCATCCCCCAAATTTCTGAGTGAAAGGGTTCATACTTCAGAAGGAAAGGACAGTGCAGTCTATACTGTAACCTGGCTGTTTTACTTTCCCTGGACCATTTTATAGTTCAAAAGGTCTCTTTCGTGGGGCACTAGAGCCCCTGTTGTTCTTGGCTCTTCATTTAAACAAACTGGATGTGGGCAACTTAATGCAGTCTGCGGAACTCAAAAACAGTGTTCAATGTCCTCAAAGGCTTCAAAATCTGTAGATAGCTAGATCTTTCATATGTCCTGCTATCTTTGTGGTAAAAAAATGATATTTCTGTGTCGACACAGGAAATGGTTTCACTCATAATGGTAGATGCAATTTCTTTTCTTATTTCTGAGGCTTACGCAGTCTGTTAGATTCATAAACCTGATGCACCCAGTGCTGGAGTGTTTATTCCATCTTTTGCCAGCTCATTTAGCTGTGTGAGGCACACAGGCTTCACAGATGCATCTGTCTCCATCTAGTCCACCATATGCAGCTTTCTGTCATCTGGAGAGTGTTTGGGTTTTTTGAGGATGGCAGCTGTGGGGGTAAGCTCTTTTTTAGGCAATAGTGAGCAAAATGGCCCCCATACCCACTGACATGATCAAAGAGAGACAGAAAAAATGTTTAAGGGAGATTTTTGAGCGTTTCTTAAAGTTTTACTTTTTAGAGTATTAATAACACAGGGTTACAAAAATATTTTTTTTGTAAGTTGTCTGTGTTTTTTCAACTGATTTAAGACAATTTTGCACTGCTGAATCCAAAAATGACATCTGTTTCTCTCGATCAGGTGCTAAGTAAAAACCTGTACTTAATACTGTGCATGTACTTACCTTTATATAAAGGAAAGTACATGTAAATTGAATGTTACATCATCATTGTTCGAAATTCAGAGAATTTCAACACATAAAAAAGAATTTTGCATCATATAAAGTGAAAATACCCGTACATGTAAACAAAAACGTATAAAACAACATGTGGCCATAATTCAAAAAGTTGACCTGATTGAGCAAAACCAATGTGATTTTTGGATTCAGCACATCAAAATTGTTCTAAATCAGCTAAAAAAACTTAGACAATAAATTTGGTGTTGACCAGTGTAATAATTGGAATCAATTCGGTAAAGTAGATTTAATTTTTTGATGTTTAAGAATATGGACTCTTAAGATGATTTTGTAGGTTTAGTCATACAGTCGAATTAAAATTATTCAACCTCCACTAAAAATTAAGTTTACTGGCAAAATGTACAAACGAGCAGCAGTTTGCAATAAACAAATGAAGCAACAACAATTTAAATGGCTCAGCACTACAAATATTACATGTAGTTTCTCCAAATTCAACACAAAATGCCAGTTTAAATGATTACTGGAGTCTCAAAATTATTCAACCCCCTTGATGATCTTTATTTTGTACTTATTAGAACACCCTTTTGCTGTTATGACCTGCTGCTAATGTGATGCATAGCCACACAGAAGCTTCTGGCAGTGTTCCTGAGGAATCTTAGCCCATTGTTGATGGGCAAAGACCTCCAGTTCACTAATATTCTTGGGTTTGTGTGCTGCAACCACCTTTTTCAATTTTCAACAGGGCTCAAGTCATGCGACTGTGATGACCACTCTACTATCTTCCAGGACTTCTTCTGAAACCAAGACTTTGAGGTATGCTTGAGATCATTGTCCTATTGGAAGGTCCACTCACACCCAAGCTTCAGCTTCCTCACAGACAGCATAACATTTTCTCCCAGGATTTTCCTGATATTTGATTGAATCCATCTTGTCCACCATTCACTGCAGGTTTCCAGTGCCAGAGGAAGCAAAGCAGCCCCAGAGCATCATTGAGCCACTGCCATACACTCACTGTAGGCATGGTGTTCTTTTCAGTATATGATTCATTCTTCCTCCTCCAGACATACCACTGGTCCATAGGCCAGAAAAGTAACAATTTCCAACTTCATGTAATCATACAGCGCCAAAAGCAGTTGAGGTATTTGATAGGTTCTATCTCATATAAACCTAATGCAACTAATGCAGCCCTTGACTGTGTTATGAATGCCCCTCCGGGGCAGGAAAAGACCAAAGAGCTGAATTACATTTGTGACATTTATTAACTAGAAAAGCACTCGGAGAGCGCAGACCTCCGCCAAGCGCCACAGTTCCCCCCATACAGTGTTTTACATCATAAATATTAATCCTACATTTATTGTGTGTACGTTTTCAGATTCCTTGACCATGAAAACATATGAGTAGCAATTGGATTCACATGGATAGGATTAGTGGTTCAGTAGTTATTGAGGAAAATCACATTTCGCATAATGGCGGTTTTCCGGCTCACCACCAAAATGTAATCATCTGTAGGATACCCCATTTTTGACAATCTGTGAAAATTTCATGAAAATCCGTCCATAACATTTTGAGTTATCTTGCTAACAAACAAACAAACAAACAGACAGACAGACAAACCAACGGCGATGAAAACATAACCTCCTTGGCGGAGGTAATGAAAAGAACAGAAGTCCAACAAACTGTGCAGAACATACAAAAATACAAATGAGGAAAAACTTCCAATTGGCGTTCCAGAGCTGGCATCGCTCTGGTGAACCGCAGGTGTGAGTCGCTGAGCAGTTGACCTAATTAGACTAACTGCCCACAGCTGAGGAGACAGAAACAGACTGTGAACAGCTAGTGGGGGGGCATCTGGGAAAGGGGAGGCATAAGTGACAACAACCAAAATATAGACAGAAACTAACAAAACCAAACTAACAGATAAGCAAAACTTAGAAATAAAGTGAGAGTCTGAGCTCTGTGAAAACATACGCTCAGACACATGACAGTTTGGTTGCATCAAGTGTGCTTGAGGCCTCACCTGATTTGCAAATGTGTGCTCTTATGAGGCATTCTATTCAGGGGGTTGAATAATTTGGAGACCGCAGCAGATTTAGTGTTGAATTTGGATAAAATCTTTGTAATATTAATTTACAATTCAAAGTAATTTTACTTAATAACTTGAAGTATTTTTTTTTATTTAAGTATTTAAATTATTCTTGTTTTTTTTTTTTTAATTGCAAACACCTGATCCAGGACTTTGTGGACTGGTGCTTGCGGAACTGCCTCCAGATCAATGCGAGGCAAACCAAAGAACTGACTGCCGCAGGTGTGAACAACCCCCCACAGCACCGGTAAACATCAAGGGAACAGAAGCTGAGATGGTGACATCTTACAAGTACCTGGGTGTTCAGCTGAACAATAAACTGGGCAGGTCACACAACACCAACGCGCTCTACAAGAAGTGGCAGTGCCGGCTGTTCCTCCTGAGGAGACTCAGGTCTTTTGGAGTGCAGGGGGCACTCCTGAAGACCTTCTACTATGCTGTGGTGGCATCAGCCAATTTGGCGTGGTCTGCTGGGGTAGCAGCATCATGGCAGCCGACAGGAAGAGACTGAACAGGCTGATCAAAAAAGCTAGCTTTGTTCTGGGGCGACGCCTCGACCCAGTGAAGGAGAAAGTAGAGAGGAGAATGGTGGCTAAGCTGTCATCTCTGCTGGAGTCCGAATCCTACACCATGCGGGACATGCTGAACGCACGGAGGAGCTTGTTTTGTGGTAGGCTGTCATCCTAGGTGCTCGAGGGAGAGGTTCCACAGGGCCTTCCTACCTACGGCTGTCAAACTTTACAACCTAACCATCGCTCCTCATAGAGGCCGTATTAAACATCAAAACTTTGCACAATAGAGATTGTCCCCTCCAATACACAAGTTATACAATTACAGTGATTACTGATGGTGGCAACAACACTGTTCATTCATATGTGAAATATACTGTCTGGGTCCATATTTATATTTTGGCTGGTAATTTAACTAACTGTATTACGATAAGATAAGATAATACTTTATTAGTCCCACAATGGGGAAATTCCAGGATTGCAACAGCACAGGGATAGCAAAACTCAGAGCAACAATCAGAAGGCAAGAAAAAACAAGAACAGCTAGTATACATATTGTTTTATGAAAATATTTAGACAGGTTTGTGAGAAGTCGGCACATAGAAAAGAATGTACACTGAGACAAAGTATTCACACTGAGACACGGCTGCTAGAATAAAACTGTATCTCTTTATTCCCCACAGACCATATCTCCATACACAAAAGAGAAATCATTGCATGTCACACATTTCCTTCACACACAAGGATCAATGCATTTCATGTCATTTCACAAGCTCTTACCGTTTGATACAGGTGACCGGGAGCCCACGGCCAGGAAGAGCGTGATTTCTCAGCCGGACGTTTTTGCGCAAGAAAACTCACGGCAGACTCAACGTATTGAGGGAAGACCCCTGTTTTTAAAGGAAGGCTAGGTACAGAACAGAGTGGCCATCTCTGCTCCGAGCAAGCCCCCCCCTCATCATAGAATTGCGTGGGGAGCAGGAAGGGCCAGTTTTCTGCTCCCAGGCAATTCAACTCTGCCTGGTTCCCAAAACATACAGGAACACCTGCTACATTTCTCCCAATACACATATAAGGAATAAAGGTCACGCCTTCGTTTCATAAGCATGCAACAGTGATTTAAGGAGTGAATAAAACTTGCTGTGCTAAGGAAAACAGTTTCTAGAAACAGGTCATATTGTCCAGGTCATGGTGTGCCTTAAGATAAAGAGAACTGGATTCATGGGAAGAGAACTGGATTGTTAAAACATATTAAAAACAACTGAGAAACAAATCAGGGCACACATTAAAAACACATTTATATTACATTCCACCCTTTGACCTTATTTGTGATCAGTTGTTAAGTTGGTGAAGATAATTGCTTTCTTCCCCAACTAAGTGCCTTCTTCCCCAACTGAAAAACAAATCAGGGCACACATTAAAAATATTTATATCACATTTTCCACCCTTTGACCTTATTTGTTCTATCAGTTGGTGAAGAACATTGGGTAATTACTTTCTTCTTGGGGAATACTTTCATCCTTGTAAGGTATTCCAATATCATTGTGGTGATTTAATTCCACCCAATTAATGTCCCAAATGCATGTTACAACATGCCATAATAACTCATTTCTTGTGGTAAAATGTCTGGTGTACCAATTCCATTCATTACTCGGACCTACAGCATAACTATAACATATCCAGTGACCAGGGGGTTCAGCACTCACCTCTACTTTGCAAGATGTGGTACCATATCCTCCATCTCAAAAGATAACTTTTATTTTCATTTTGCCAGAGAATTATATATTCTTCTACTTAAAACCTGTTTTACCCTTCTAATATAGCAGAAAGCACTGAAATTGCATAGTGTTAAGACACATAGAACAGCAACTAATATAGCTAGGGGAGGCACCAGTGTTGTGCGAGCAGTGACTGACATGCCTGAGAATATATCCCACCAGTGATGAGCAGAAGCTTGCTCTATCTGATGAGCTGCATGCAATACCTTTCCTTGGGCCACCACAGTGGATATCACTGCAGCACGCACATTAGACATATGATCACCAATGAGCTGTTGTATCTCCGTGGATCCATTCAGTGCGCCTCTGAATCGATCCAGGGACACCTGCCATGGAACTTCCAGCACCCGCCATTGCAGGGCGGTCAGGTGGGCCTCACTAGAGAAGTTGGTAAGACGATATGTCCGATTATGCCATTGCCACATGTGAACACCATGCAGACACCCAGTGAAAGGTACCCTAGGCAACATTGGATGGGAGTTTAAAGTGGCTACACATAGAGTATGGGGCCCTATTTGCCACATCATGTCACGAGGTTTTTCTATTCTCCATTCACATAGTGCCTCTGTCATGGTTAAGCATGGTTCAGTATATATTGCTCGACTTAGGCATGCATATCCTTGGTCAGTCAAATCACATTCTGATAAATCACAGGTGTTATTCTGCCCTGGAGCAAACCATCCCCCTTTTAATTGAATAAACCAAAATGCTGTAGCAGTAATTACTGGTAACACATGATATTTGCACACATCAACAGCTTCTGTAACATTTAATTGAGTCCATTGCCCGCTACACATCGTGCTATTGCAGATGGTTTTTTCAGGATGCGGAATTAACCACCATTCTTCAGTGATGTTCCACACGTCTCGCCATTGTCGAGCGTGATTGGTAGTGACAATGCGAGTAAAACGTTCCAACTGCATGCGGATATCCAAAACTTGAATGTTGCACACAGTCCAATTGAAAGCGCGAGTGATGTTTGTCATCAATTCACTCGTAGCATTCCACATGGTCAAATCCCAAGTCAAACGTTTTTGAAACAGATTGGCGGCCTCCATTTGAGGCCCCACCACTGTAGGCATCCAAAATCCAACTTGTTGAATGCCTAAAGACGTTTGATGTCCAGTATCTGCCAACATTGATCTGGTTACCTCATTGTTAATGGTGTTGGAGATTCCCAAAACTGTGCCAAATCCTCCCAGCAACGTGTCATACCATGCTCTCTTCTTTCTTTTTGAACATTTGGGAATGGGTGGTATCTTTACCATCCAATTGACGGTGATATGGCTGGTTTGTGTGGCTACTGTTGTACATGTCGACAGTATGGGTGCCAGATTCGTCGGGGATGTATGCTTTGGGTTTTTGTCGACCACCAGAATAAGGTACACAAAGGGGATGCGTTGACCCTTTATGACTGTTCCATTCATCAAATACACTTCCTTATCTCCTGTTATGTTGATGAATAGCTTTGTACCATTTAAGGTAGTGTCACATTTCAGTAAGTCATTAACCACTTTGGCCACACATATGGTTACATTGGCAGTCAAGTTAACTATACACCCCTTCTCCACCGCAGACACATTATATTGGTATTTGACACATTTGGGGCATATGTAAATAGGACAGTGGCTGGTTAAGTTCAGTATCTTGCTCCGATTGGCACCGATCCGACTTTCCCTCCATTTCAGTGAGACAGGCTGGTCCACCTCAAACATTTCTTGGCCTGGTGTGGCGTGGATCTGGATCCAGCAACCGGCGATACTCATCCACAGGATCACAACGAGGGCAGGGCGGCATATGTCCCAGCAGACGACATAGCCATGTCCTCGGTGCTTGTGGGGGTGTTGAAGAAGACCCATGACGTTGCGGGTGCCCAATCACCAGTCTCCCCCCGAACATTCCTGCAAAGCAAGCACATACTTAGGAGAAGAGAAAACACACAATTAGTTCTCCCTTAGATAACATTTTGATATTGGTACATTTATCCAGGTTTGCTCTCCTGGATACAAAATGGTCACCACCTGATCCGTCCCTTGAGCTATGATCTCAGCCGGGCGGGGAGGGCCATTTTCTTGCCTCACCCATACTTTGGCCCCAGATTTATCTGTGGAACCAAAGCCTTTTTCGCCCCTCTGCGTCATCACAGCCGGCTTAGCAATTTCTTCAGGGTCAGTCATTAGGCATGGTATAATGACCAATCGGGCCACTTCATCACCCTTATTCAGGGTTATGGGCTCTGATCCCAGTACAAAGCACACCACTCCCAGTTCTCCTTGATAATCACTGTCAATCACACCTGCCAGAGTCGTTAAACCTTTCAGGGATAATCCAGACTTTGGCAATATGTGACCATACATTCCATTCGGACATTTCAACCCTAGTCCGGTTTTTACCACAGTGGGTGTTCCTGGTACTAAGGTGAGAGTTTCCATAGCTCTTAGATCTAATCCAGCCGAGCCTTTCGTCGCTCGCACTGGCAGTGTTGCCTCTGGGTTAATTTTCCACATCTCAATAATTTGTCCTTCAAATTGTTCAAGATTGACAGTGATCATTCGGTTCACTGGTGTTGTACCAGGTGCAATGGGTCTATCGTTTAGCTGTTTCAGCGCTTGTGGTAAGCGTTTTTTCCACCCTTCCAAACTATTGTTTGTCCCTCCTTTTCTCAAGGTGGTTTTCAACAACCCATTCATTCTCTCAATTAAACCCGCAGCTTGGGGATGATATGGAACGTGATAAATCCATTCCACATGATTGTGTTTGGCCCAATCTTTCACCAGGTTTCCGGTGAAATGGGTCCCGTTGTCAGTTTGAATCTGTACAGGTAGCCCATAGAACTTTTCAATTAGTTCCACACAGGCCAGCGTGGCCTTCTGATTAGCCACTTTGGCTGGGTGTGCCACTACCACACCCGAAAATGTATCCACAGCCGTGCATACATATTTACATCGTTGTGACTCTGGAAGGGGACCAATAAAGTCCATTTGCCAGATTTGTCCTGGGCTCTTTCCCCTTTGTATATGTCCAGTGAGGTGTTGTGGGACACCTCTCCTATGATGCTGACAGACCTCACACTGTTCAATGGCTGTCTTTACATTATCAGTTTTCAAATCAATGCCTCTATCCCTGGCCCATTGGGTGGTAGCTTGAATTCCCCAATGTCCACTCTTTTCATGGGCCCACCGGGCCAAATCCGCAGTGGATTGCCTTTCCACTGACATTGCTCTGACCACTCCATCAATATAGCTATTGTGGAGGGCTTCTGAGTCCATATTTTGGGTATGGGCATCGACATGGGTGACATGGATAGTGACCCCTTGAACCTTTTGCCAGATTTCCTCCCACAACTCTTTACCCCACACCTCTTTCTTTTGAATCCACCATTGATTGGACTGCCATGTAGGCATCCATGTGGTTAACCCATTAACCACTGACCAGGAGTCAGAGTAAATATATGCTCCTGACACACTCGCATGTTGTATCACCATGTGCACAGCCTTCAACTCGGCCCATTGGCTGCTTTTTCCCTCACCCATTTCTTCCAAAATTTGCCCCAGATGAGGGTTGAAAGCCCCGGCTTTCCACCTTCGTTTTCCCGCTACCCACTGAGAAGAGCCATCCACAAACCACGCCCTGCTTTTCTGCTCTTCTGTAAGTTCATCATAGCGGGGCCCTGTTAACACAGGCGACTCCTGCAGCTGTTCAACTTCAAAACAAGACTCATCTGCCTCTGGGACATCAGCAACCTGTTCATGCAAGACCGAAACTCCTTTTTGTCCAGATTTCACTCTTTCAGACACGTACCATTTCCACTTAATGATGCTACTCTCCTGGGCGGTACCTATCCGATGTGTGGTGGGGTCACTCATTACCCACGTCAGAATAGGTATCAATGGCCTCATGAGCACCTCATGCCCTGCAGTTAATGCCTCTGTCTCCACCAAACTCCAATAACACGCCAATAGTTGCTTTTCAAAGGGCGTGTAACGCATTCCTGCACTCGGCAGCTTCCTTGACCAGAAACCCAAAGGTTTCCGTTGTTTGCCTTGTTTTTGCCATAAGCTCCAATTTGCATAATTATTCCGAGCTGACACCTGCAACTCAACCGGACCAGATTGCAGTTTTCCTAATGATAGAGCTTGCTGTATGGCCTCTTTGGCCATGTCAAAAGCCACTTGCTGTTTTTCTGTCCACTCAAACTGCTCTTTTTTCCTTGTCACTTAATATAAAGGCTGCAAAATTTGCCCCAAATGAGGAATGTGACTCCTCCAATATCCAAACAGCCCAACAAACCGCTGCACATCCTTTTTGGTGTGCGGAGTGGCAAAAGTCATTATCTTTTCTCGGGCTTTATCTGTGATTTCCCTTTCTCCCTTATTCCAGCAGATTCCCAGAAATTTCACCCTCTGGGAGGGTTTCTGCTTTGTTCCAAATCCATTAAAAACTGGATCAAACTGTCCTCTTTGCTTAAATTTAGAGCATTTGAGTCACTGTTGATTCCTATTGTTTCTTTATATTTCCTTTATGCAACTCAGCATCTCCCAAGCCTTGTGAGGCAGGCAGCCCCGCCTCTTGCATTCTTCACTTGCCAGCAAAGAAAATTCACCTTCTGTTTTTTTCTAAAGGCCAAACTTTGCCTCTCCCCCGCCCCTCAGGCAAAAGGAGAGAGGGAGGGAGAGAGAACTTCCCGCGCCCGCCCCCTTTGGGAGAGCGAGGAACAGAGAGAGAGAGAGAGAGAGAGAGAGAGAGAGAGAATTATCCCTCACCCGCCCCCTTTGGGAGAGCGAGGAACACAGAGAGAGAGAGAGAGAGAGAGAAAGGAAAAGGAGGTTTATTTTTTTACATGTAGCGCTGCTCGCTTCTCCCCTTGCCGATGGGAGAGAAAGAACGGCTACTCACACAACACCGCACCTGCTGCTGAATTCCGCTCAGCGGAGCTTTTGGAGCAACTTCAATACCCCGTAGACACGCAGACATCACCGAAGGGGACCTGTCCCCTACCAAATCTGCCCATGGCGCTAATCTGCCACCTCCATCAGCTAAACACACACCAACCTGCTTCCATAAGCCATCCCAACCTGGAACCACACAATCGCCGGAAGAGCCCCCGGCTACACTTTGTTTCTGTCTGTTCTTAAACATGACTTTTTCTATGCACAGCTCCTCTTTGACCTCTATTAATTTTCCTCGAATCCTGTTCGTGACGCCAAAATGTTTTATGAAAATATTTAGACAGGTTCGTGAGAAGTCGGCACATAGAAAAGAATGTACACTGAGACAAAGTATTCACACTGAGACACGGCTGCTAGAATAAAACTGTATCTCTTTATTCCCCACAGACCATATCTCCATACACAAAAGAGAAATCATTGCATGTCACACATTTCCTTCACACACAAGGATCAATGCATTTCATGTCATTTCACAAGCTCTTACCGTTTGATACAGGTGACCGGGAGCCCACGGCCAGGAAGAGCGTGATTTCTCAGCTGGACGTTTTTGCGCAAGAAAACTCACGGCAGACTCAACGTATTGAGGGAAGACCCCTGTTTTTAAAGGAAGGCTAGGTACAGAACAGAGTGGCCATCTCTGCTCCGAGCAAGCCCCCCCCCTCATCATAGAATTGCGTGGGGAGCAGGAAGGGCCAGTTTTCTGCTCCCAGGCAATTCAACTCTGCCTGGTTCCCAAAACATACAGGAACACCTGCTACATTTCTCCCAATACACATATAAGGAATAAAGGTCACGCCTTCGTTTCATAAGCATGCAACAGTGATTTAAGGAGTGAATAAAACTTGCTGTGCTAAGGAAAACAGTTTCTAGAAACAGGTCATATTGTCCAGGTCATGGTGTGCCTTAAGATAAAGAGAACTGGATTCATGGGAAGAGAACTGGATTGTTAAAACATATTAAAAACAACTGAGAAACAAATCAGGGCACACATTAAAAACACATTTATATTACACATATGTACATATTACTATATATATATATATATATAGACACACAGTGCGGAGCATTGTGGTTCGTGAATGTGCAGCAGAAAGTCTAAGCTCTCTCTCCGCGGATGCGGCGGGCCAGCTGGATGTCTTTGGGCATGATGGTGACCCTCTTGACGTGGATGGCACACAGGTTGGTGTCCACGAAAAGACCCACCAGGTAGGCCTCGCTGGCCTCCTGCAGAGCCATGACGGCGGAGCTCTGGAAGTGCAGGTCGGTCTTGAAGTCCTGAGCGATCTCCCGCACCAGGCGCTGGAAGGGCAGCTTACGGATGAGCAGCTCCGTGGATTTCTGGTAGTGACGGATCTCTCTCAGAGCCACGGTACCGGGCCTGTAACGGTGAGGCTTCTTCACTCCGCCGGTGGCCGGAGCGCTTTTTCCGAGCAGCCTTGGTGGACAGCTGCTTCCTGGGGGGCTTTTCCTCCAGTAGATTTACGGGCGGTCTGCTTGGTTCTTGCCATCGCTCTTTATTATTCTGTCTTATATTTTTTGCACGCCGCCTAAACTCCAGCCCGGCACCCGTGTCGTTTCCTCTACAGTTCCTCGGTATGTCGGGTTTCTCCGTTAGCACCGGGTGGCGGTTGAGTGCTAGCTAGCTCTTCCCTGCTGTATCGTCTCCTGCTGTAAACAGAGGCTCCGTCCGCCAACTCGGGAGACCTTTGGGGCGATCTGTGTGTCCGTGATATATATATCACACATCCGGGCCACATCCGGCCCGTAATGCTGTTGATACCATTTAGATGCAATGCTCCTGCACTGTGTATACACCTGTGTTCATGCATATATTTATTTATTGCTTTGGCTAACCAATTCTTATCTTATTATCTTATTTACTTTTGCTCTGAGTGCTGCAATCCCTTTGCTGCTGCAATCCTGGATTTTCCACATTGTGGGACTAATAAAGGCTTAGCTTATCTTAAAATGCAATCTGGGTTGAATAAGTTTGATTGCAACTACTGCATAGTTGTAAGGTACATCTCAAAAAATTAGAATATCATGACAAAAGTTCAATATTTTTGGTCACTCATTTCAGAAAGTGAAACCCATATATTATATAGATTCATTACACAGAGAGTGATCTGTTTCAACTGTTTATTTATTTAAATTTTGATGATTATGGCTTACAGCCCATGAAAACCCTAGATTCAGTTTCTCCAAAAATTAGAATATTGCATAAATTTAATTTAAAAAAATATTTTTTAAATAGAAATGTTGGCCGACTGAAAAGTATGTCCATGTACACACTCAACACTTGGTCGGGGCTCCTTTTGGTCTTGATAAAACACAGTGGACCAACACCAGCAGATGACATGGTTCCTCAAATCATCACTGACTGTGGAAACTTCACACTAAACCTCAAGCAACTAAGATTATGTGCCTCTCCACTCTTTCTCCAGACTCTGGGACTTTGATTTCCAAATGAAATGCAAAATTTACTTTTATCTGAACAGAGGCCATCTGATGATGTTTGTCCACTGTGTTTTATCAAGACCAAAGTCGGCATAGTCGTCTACCAGGAACTTTTAGAGCACTTCATGCTTCCCTGTGCTGACAAGCTTTATGGAGAAGCTGGTTTCATTTTCCAGCAGGACTTGGCACCTGCCCACACTGCCAAAAGTATCAAAACCTGGTTTAATGACCAAGGCATCACTGTGTTTGATTGGCCAGCAAACTCTCCTGACCTAAACCCCACAGAGAATCTATGGAGTATTGTCAAGAGCAGACCTGGGCATTTTACGGTCTGCGGGCCACATCCGGCCCGTTGCCTGGTCCTGACTGGCCCGCGCAAAATCAATGGGTAATTAGGAATTAAAGGTAAATAATGCTCTCGTCACAACCGCATTGCTTTTATTTTGAAGGTGACAGCTTTTTTTTTTTCAGTTTACGCACCATTGGGCTCGTGCGTGGGAGTACCATACTGCTAGTGAACAGACGTTGGCAGCCCTAAAAAATGCCACCCCCTGTTAAAAAAAGGACGATGAAGCGTTTATTTACTTAAGTCAAAGGTAGAGCCGTGTGCTTAGTGTGTGGAGAGCAAATTGCAGTGTTTAAGGATTAGAACTTGAATCGCCATTATGAGACTAAACGCAAAGAAATAAAAGAACTTGACTGAGGGGGAGTTGACAAGAAAGCAGCAGGGAATTTTTACTGAAATTTACACATCCAGGGATGCAGCAGTAAGGACTAGTTTTGTGGTAGCCCACAAAATAGCAAAAAAACAGTCAGCCATTTTCTGATGGGGAGGTTATCAAGGAGTGTTTGGTGGACTCTGCAGCGCTATTATGTCATGAGAAGATAAGATAAGATAAGCTTTTATTAGTCCCACAATGGGGAAATTCCAGGATTGCAACAGCACAGGGATAGCAACACTCAGAGCAGGCAAGAAAAAACAAGAGCAGCTAGTATACATATGTACATATTAATATATATATATATATATAGACACACAGTGCGGAGCATTGTAGCTAGATGGAATGAAACAGCACAACTGTCTACTTGGTTATCCTGCATGGTATGATTATGTACCCATACATATTCTCACCCTCCATAGCGATTGGTATTTTCCTAGTTGTATGCCGGAGGGGACCATTGTGTAAGTCTATTGCGTCTTTTGCATTCAAAAACTATTAGGTTGTCACGTCTTTTTGCTATCTCTGCGAGCAGACCTGCTTAGGTTGTACAGTCTGACAGCCGTAGGTAGGAAGGACCTGCGAAACCTCTCGGTTGTGCACCTAGGATGATGTAGTCTGCTGCTAAAAAAGCTCCTCAGTGCATTCAGTATGTCCTGCATAGGGTGGAACTCGGCCTCCAGCAGAGATGACAGTTTAGCCACCGTCCTTCTCTCTCCTATCTCCTCCACTGGGTCAAGGCGCTGCCCCAGGACAGAGCTAGCTTTCTTGATCAGTCTGTTCAGTCTCTTCCTATCGGCTGCAGTAATGCCACTGCCCCAGCAGACCACTCCAAAAGTGATGGCTGATGCCACCACCGTGTCATAGAATGTCTTCAACAGCGCCCCTTGTACACCAAAAGACCTGAGTCTCCTCAGTAGGAACAGCCTGCGCTGTCCCTTCTTGTAGAGTGTGTCAGTATTGTGTGACCATTCCAGTTTATTGTTCAGATGTACACCCAGGTACTTGTAGGATGTCACCATCTCGATGTCTGTTCCCTGTATATTTACTGGTGCTGTGAGGGGTTGTCCTTGCCTGCGGCAGTCCACCACCAGCTCCTTTGTTTTCCTCGCATTGATCTGGAGGCAGTTCTGATGGCACCAGTCCACGAAGTCCTGGATAAGCCCTCTGTACTCAGCTTCATCTCCATTGGAGATGAGGCCAACGATCGCAGAGTCGTCAGAGAACTTCTGTAGATGGCAGTGTGTTGTGTTGTGTGAGAAGTCCGCAGTATAAAGGGTGAACAGGAAGGGAGCCAAAACCGTTCCCTGGGGGGCCCCCGTGCTACCGATGATCATGTCGGACACACAGTCCCTGGTTCTCACAAACTGAGGCCAGTTAGTGAGGTAGTCCAGGATCCATGATGACAGGTGCTGGTCCACCCCTGCGCACAGCAGCTTGTCCTTCAGGATCATCGGTTGGATGGTGTTGAAAGCAGTGGAGAAGTCAAAGAGCATGATCCTCACCACATTCCCGGGCTTCTCCAGGTGGGACAGAGAACGGTGAAGGAGGAAGATCACTGCATCCTCCACCCCAATACCATGCTGGTAGGTGAACTGGAGTGGATCCATCGCTGGATCGCTAGAAAGAAGAAGCATTTGAGAATATATCCATCTCCAGACAAACGGTGCCGACAAGGGATGAGGACATCGTGAGAAATCTGGAGCAATGAAAGGGACGACGACAGGGAGTGATTTGTCCATGGAGGTCAGTGCATGTTTGGACAAGCTAGGACTGAAATGGCACAAACTGGTAGGTGTTACAACTGATGGATGTCCAAATCTGACAGGGACAAACGTCGGACTTTTGAAGTGAATGCAAAATAAAGTGACCAAAATTAATCCAGAACAGAAATTGGTATATTTACACTGTATTATACAGCAAGAGGTATTGTTTAAGTCCGGTCTAAAAATTAACCATGTTGTTGATGCTGTAACTAACCCTTCACTTGCAGTGTGGATAAGCACCCAGTGTTGCGCAGCTTGAACTGGTTGACATGCAGTCTGACACACTCACTGCAGAGCGTTTCAGTCAGCCTCACTGCAGGATTTTTTTTTAAATTATTATTATTTTCTTAAAGACTTTTCACACATAGGGAGGCACGCTCAGAAGATGTTAGTTCTCTTTGAATCGACCTACACATGTGAACAAGTATTCTGTGATGAAATTCAACAAGTCGAGGTACAGATCCCCTCTCACTGATAATCACCTGTCAGCTGTTCTCCGCAGATCCTCCTCTGACATTCTGCCTGACTTTAGTGCACTTGTTCAAGACCAAAACAGACTAGATTTTTCCAGCATGAAAAAAAGAACTAATGTGATGATTAAACTGTTAACAGAATGGCAGCAGTAAATTTTATAAGGCTGATTTAATGCTGGTCTTTGAAATATCGCAAAAATGCATGTTTTATGAAAATTGCTGCCACTGTTAATTATTTAATGTTGTCCTTTTTTACCACACCTGTTTCATATTTTAATTGCAAAATCGTAAATTTACTTTTATCTTTAATGTTTATGGAAACTATAGTATAGTATAATTTAAAGTTTTTTACAGAGTGATAAAATTAATATTAATAAGCAGAAGTGAGTTCAGCTTATTGAACGGAGCCCTCCACAACAGTCCCAGTCTGTAATGTGGCCCCTTGTGAAAATTAATTGCCCACCCCTGGTCAACAGGAAGAAAAGAGACACCAGACCCAACAATGCAGACGAGCTGAAGGTCACGATCAAAGCAGCCTGGCCCTTCATAACACCTCAGCAGAACCACAGGCTGATCACCTCCATGCCACACCACATTGATACAGGAATTAATCCAAATGGAGCCCCGACCAAGTATTGAGTGGTACATGGACACACTTTTCAGTAGGCCAATGTTTCTATTAAAAAAAAACTATTTTGTAAAATTAATTTTATGTAATATTCCAATTTTTTGAGAAACTGAATTTGGGGTTTTCATGGGCTGTAAGCCATAAGCATCAAAATTAAAATAAATAAACACTTGAAATATTTCACTCTCTGTGTAATGAATCTATAATATATGGTTTTCACTTTCTGAAATGAGTGACCAAAAATATTGAACTTTTTCATGATATTCTAATTTTTTGAGACGTACCTGTAAACAAATGCTGCACCCCCACCCCACCCCACCCCCTCAGTGGCTGAGCGGCCCCCAAGTTCTGCCTCACTATGTTTGAGAGAGCTAAAAGGAGTCATCTTCATTTGTAACAAGCTAAGCTCCTAATTTTTAGGGAAGCACTTAAATTTTAATGATGAATATAAAGGAACCTAAAGTGCTGAATGTAAAGGTAATCAATTCAAAATGCTCCCTGAGGTGGATCTCAATAAATTAGAATATCATCAAAACTTGATTTATTTCAATAATTCTATTCAAAAACTGAGACCCATATATCATGTAGATTCATTACACACACAGTAATACATTTCAAGTGTTTGTTTCTTTTAATTTTGAGGATTATAGCCTACAGCTAATGAAAACCTAAAATTCAGTTTCTGAAAACATCAGAATATTATGTAAGATCAATTAAAAATGTAATTTTTTAATTTTAATGTCGGCCTACTGATTACTAGGGTGGCGGAGTGGTTAGTACTGCGGCAGCACAGCAACTCACCCTTGGCCAGGGGATCCTAGGTTCGATCCCAAGTTAGGTTAATTGGAGACTCTAAAGTGGGCCCAGGTGTGAATGTGTGTGTGAATGGTGAAAGGGTTGGGCACCACACCAGTGGCTGCCTCATCCACTCATGTGGATGCCCTGTAATTTCCCCATTGTGGGACTAATAAAGGACTCTAAATCTAATAGTAGTGCCCTAGTGATCCCAGAAGCTATGTTGTCTGGGGCAATTTTCAATTTTCCTCTCATAGGGCCACCCAAGATAAACTGGTTATGAGTGATGGGCCAGACTAAGAATGATAAAACAGACTTCCATGATGAATGTAAGAGCAAGGGTTCAGTGTACCCCAGCCGGTATGGGGCTACCGGGGCCCCACGCTGGAGCCAGGCCTGGGGAGGGGCTTGATGGCTAGCGCCTGGTGGCCTGGTTTCTGCCCATGGGACCTGGCTGGGCTCGGCCCGGAGGAGTTACATGGGTAGGCGCTCCAGTGGGCTCACCACCAGCAGGAGGGACCATGGGGGTCTGGTGCTATGTGGATCAGGTGGCGGTTGAATGCAGAGACCTTGGCGGTCTGATCCCAGGCTTCCTAAACTGGCTTCTGGGACATGGAATGTCACCTCCCTGGTGGGGAAAAAGCCTGTGCTGGTTCACGAGGTTGAGAGATACCAGCTAGATATAGCCGGCCTCACCTCAACACACAGCTCTGGTTCTGGAACCAGTCTGTTGGAGAGGGGCTGGAGCTTGGCCTACTCTGGAGTTGCCCTGGGTGAGAGGCGGCGAGCAGGGGTGGATATTCTTGTATCCCCCCACCTTGCTGCCTCTATATTGGAGTTTTCCCCGGTGGATGAAAGGGTCGTTTCCCTGCGCCTTTGGGTTGGAAAATGGGTCCTGACCATCATTTGTGCCTATGTACCAAATGATGGCTCAGAGTACCCACCCGTTTTGAAGTCTCTGACTGGGGTGCTGGAAAGTGCTCCTCTTGGAGACTCCATTGTCCTACTGGGGGACTTCAATGCGCACGTGGGCAATGACAGTGAAGCCTTGAGGGGGGTGACTGGGAAGAACAACCTGCCTGATCTGAACCTGAGTGGTGTTCAATTATTGGACTTCTGTGCTAACCACAGTTTGTCCATAACGAACACCATGTTCAAGTATAAGGGTTTCCATATGTGCACCTGACACCAGGAAACCTTAGGTCACAGGTCGATGATCGATTTTGTTATCGTGCAACTGTATGTCTTGGACACTCGGGTAAAGAGAGGTTCAGAGCTGTCAAATGATCACTACCTGGTGGTGAGTTGGATCCTGGTTTTGTTTCACCTGGTTGTGAGTCCTGGCAGACCCAAATTTATAGTGAGGGTGTGCTGGGAACATCTGGCTGAGGCCCCTGTCCAGGAGGTCTTCAACTCCCACCTCCGGAAGAACTTCAACCACAATCTGAGGGACTCTGGAGACATGGGGTCTGAATGGGCCATGTTCTCCACCTCCATTGTTGAAGTGGCTGCCCACAGCTGTGGCCGCAAGGTTGTCAGTGCATCTCGTGATGGTAACCCCTGAACCAAGTGGTGGACATCAGTGGTGAGTGGGGCCATCAAGCTAAAGATGGAGAGCAGCTGAGGTATACCGACAGGCCAAGCAGAGTGCAGTTCAGGTGGTTGCTGAAGCAAAAAACCTTGGGTGTGGAAGGCGTTCGGTGAGGCCATGAAATAAGACTTTCGGTCGGCCTCAAAGAGGTTCTGGCAAACTGTCCGGCAGCTTAGGAGGGGGAAGAAGCTGCTTGTCCACACTGTGTATGGTGCGGATGGGGCGCTGCTGAATTTGACTGGGGATATCATTGGGCGATGGAAGGAATACTTTGAGGATCTCCTCAATCTCTCTGACATGTTTTCCACAAAAGAATCAGGGCTTTTGGATGAGGGGGACAACTCGCCCATCACAGGGATTGAGGTCACCAAAGTGGTTAAAAAATTCTTCGGTGGCTGGGCCCTAGGAGTGGATGAGATTCGCCCTGAGGACCTCAAGGCCCTGGATGTTGTAGGGCTGTCATTGTTTACAAACCTCTGCAACATTGCTTGGAGGTCGAGGACAGTGCCTTTGGCATGGAAAACTGAGGTCGTGGTTCCTCTATTCAAGAAGGGAGACAAAAGGGTGTGTTCCAACTTCAGAGGGATCACACTCTTCAACCTCCCTGGGGAGGTCTTTGCCAGGGTACTGAAGAGGAGAGTCTGGCCGTTGATCGAACCTCAGATTCAGGAGGGACAGTGTGGTTTTTAAGTATCTCAGGGTCTTTTTCAAGAGTGAGGAAAGAATGGAGTGAGAGATTGACAGACGGGTCGGAGCAGTCTCTGTAGTGATGTGAATGTAGTACTGGTCTGTCGTGGTGAAGAGGGAGCTGAGCTCTAAGGCAAAGCTGTCGAATTACCGGTCAATCTATGTTCCTCCCCTCACCTATGGTCATGAGCGTTGGAATGAGAACATGGATACAAGCAGCTGAAATGAGCTTTATCTGTAGGATTGCTAGACTCCCTCTTAGAGATAGGGTGAGGGGCTCAGAGTAGAACCACTGCTCCTCCACATCGAAAGGAGCCAGTTGAGGTGGTTTGGTCATCTGATCAGGATGCCTCCTGGACGCCTCCCATTTGAGGTGTTTCAGGCATGTCCCGCATGGAGGAGACCCCGGGGCAGACCCAGACTCACTGGAGAGACCATGTCTCCCAGCTGGTCTTAGAATGTCTTGGCATCATCACTGAAGAGCTGCAGCAAGTGGCTGTGGAGAGGAAAGTCTGGGCTTCTCTGCTTGAACTGCTGCCTCCGTGACCCGGACCTCTGGAAAAGCGGTAGAATATGAATGGATGGATGGATGGATGGATGGCCTACTGTTTAGTGATTACCAACTGACTGATGACTGACTCTCCATTCTATGGCAAAATGTGACCAGGCTGGTTACTGGCATGAGGAGATGCCAACCTGCTGCGGCTGTGTTTTCATCTTCCACATGCTGCTGAGGTCCCTGACAGTTTAATATGAATAAAGTATCAAAATGGCCACTAAATTTAGGTGGGTTTTGTTTGCCCTTATTACTCTGGGAGAGTGCAATCATCCAATCAACCAAACAACTCAAAACAAGTGAATACTGGCAGGAGAATATTGCAGGGGATTTTGGCACATTTTTGGGGGAGCTCAACTAACACGTTTAGCCATGTTACTCATTCCAGGCATGCACAATCCTTACAAGTGGTACCTCGTTGTAAAGGTGACTAATCATGCTTTCTCATGATATAAAATACAATACTAGTTGGTATTATTAAAGAGAGAAATAATTGACTGAATTGATGTTTCCAATCTCTTTTTGAGGAGTTTAGAAATGTTTTAGCTTTACATTACTTTGGTTGCAGGTTTTTTTCAACCTGAAAACTTTCATTTAACTTTCTTTTGGTATTGCATTTCCCCTGCACACTTGTTTTCTGTGGTATTTGAGAATATGTACAGATGAGTGACCTCATGGTCTCTCCTAAACATGAGTATACCGGTGTATGTCATTATACATACTGTATGTACTGTATATAACAGTAGAGCTTTTGGGCAGTCATCTGCCTTATTGCATTGCCATGGTTATTGTCAATGAATAGATATCTTGTGATACCACCATACCACTATTCACACATATGGGGTCAAATGTTATTTTTCATAATATTAAACAAAATGATTTAGCTGTGGAATTTAAGTTACTCATGCTAAGTACACTACACTGCCTGCACAGGTGGAAGAAATGAGTGCTTGATGTTCTTGAAAAATCCACAAAAGTAATACTCATCCAGCGGATAAAAAAAAAAAATGATTAAGATATCTTTATTTGAGAGGGAACGTGAAGCGTGAAATTATAATAGCTGGAATGCCCTGGGAAAATAGGTTCTTTCTGAAACAATCCCAAAGGAAGATTCACCAACAAGAAAACAGTGTCTGCTTAAGTATATGAGGCACTGAGTGGTGCTATATGCAGACAAGCTGTGCAATAGTGATAATTTGCATTTGGTTACTAAATCTTTTTTGTTTAGCTTTTTGTACTTCTTTCCATGAAGGTGCCTTCACAAATAGGTGTTTGGGATTTAAAGCACAGCAGCAACTCGGTTTCAAATTCTTCTAAAGAAAAGTACACTGTGCGCAAATGTTCTTATCGCAGTGCTCAGCAAATTCTGGCAATAAAGAACAAAATGAAATGGAAATTCATGCCCACAGGAAACAAAAGTTATTCTGGAGAGTAGCAGCTGTAATAACTTTCAGAATTTTCCCCATATTTAATTTCAGCTGTTAATGGGAGATCTATTTAAGAGTTTTTGTTCAAATGGAGGAAAAAAATCAAGTTCACTTAGTCACAGAGGTGAGTCTTAGGGCAGCACAAGTGTTTTCCATTCAGAGTGGAGATTAAACTCCCTTCTGTCAATATTAAAGGTTCATCTGAGGGTTTTAGAGCGATTGGCACATCAGACTGCTGGATTTCATCATGGCAGTCTGCAGAAAATGAGGTTACAGCCTCCCCATTGTCATCTTTGAGCTGAGGATATCTTATTGCATCTGACACATGAAGCTTCAACCTGCTGAATGCCCAGGTGTTTCACCACTCTTTGGCCAAGGTAGAAAAATCCTTTAGCCTTGTACCAGGTGTGCCGATAACACTTGTTAAACAGTGAACATTTCCTGTTTTATCTTGTTTAAACTTGTGAGCTTAAATTGTTAAATAAATATGTAAAATATCTGTTATGTTATCTGTTTTTACTGTCATTACCTAATAACTGCATAAAACATGTAGCTAAAAATCCTCATAATCCTTCTTATAGCATGCTAATATGCCGACAGACTTGACTGGCTTAAAAATATCCATGTTCAAAAAAGCAATATTAAGTTGGATTCACACTACTATGTTTGGACTGTTTACTGATGTTCTGGAAAACCTCTGGCCCCTCTGGCAAAAGTTGGTAAAGGTTAATGATAGCTGGTGATCACTGGCGAATGGTGGCAAATGTCATGTTCGGTGAAAATTTTCAACATGCTGGAAATTTACCAGCCAATAGAAATAAACGTTGGTAAAAGTTGTGCTCTGTTTGTAAAGGTTCCTCAGCGCTGGGCTAAGTTGTGCAAAGCTAGCCTAAGTGGGCCTAAGTTAGGCTCCATTGGCGAACGTGGACTGAAACGCTGATGGAAGCAGATGTTTTAGGCAAAATTCACTTTTCATACATGCACTCACCCAGATGAAAGCTCAGTGCACGTGTCAACAATCCAGGAGAAACGCTGAAGCAGTGTCACTGTCCATGGTGCGGGAATGCCAAAAGCTCAGAGAAGAAGAAGAGGGAATTAAAAGAAGACAGCCAAAAGAACAAAAAAACATCTCCTCATTGTGAAATTTACTGTTCTCATTTTCTGCTCAGGGTGTAATCCTCCATTTGTTCAGCTTCCATTGTGGTGATCAAAAAGTGCTGATGTGATGTTAGAAAGGACATTTAAAGCAGTAAAACAAACAAACTGTGCATTGCATTATATTTCCTTGAGGCAGCGTTTTGTATAAACTTTTACTTGCTTCAGTAAAAATAGGCTGGTCAGCCTCTCTCCCTCAAAAAAAGTCAAAGCAGTTTCAACTTCAGCCCAAACAGGAATAATACAAATAACTTACAGTAAAATTATCCAATGAAACTGACAAAGTGTATGCCCAAGAAGGGAGACAGGGAGATGTTTACAGTCAAAAGGCAGATTCAGAACGCCAGGAAGCCTCCACAAATGCTGACCTTTATGTGAGCCTGACACTGGCCTCAGCTGAACTTCGCCGAGTATTCCTTTGCTTAAGTTGACCTAAGTTGGCAACTGCTGCACGTATGCTAGCCTAAGCTGGCAAAGGTTTGCTTCCGCTAATGGAAAATTAATGCATCACTGCCAACCCTTGCCAAACGCTTGCAAATGTTCATAAAAATTGGTGTGCTAAAAAAAATCCTACTTGCAAACATTTCACCAATGTTTGGACTCATTTCTCTGATTTTCAAAATGTGGTAAACGTCGTTCCAAATGTAATATGAATCCACCTGTCCCGATCCTGTGCACGGGTGGGGGCCATGCTTAGTTATTAGATTTATTTTGTCTTTTTCTGTTTCTTTATTTTTCTGTTTTCATTGTTGACTGTGTGTGGCTTCTGTTTTGGGGTAATTCATTATTAGAGCCTATATTTCCTTCTTTGGGTTTTTGTTTTGATTGTTGCTGGCGCTGTGACAGCTCGTGCATCACTTCCTGCAGTCAAATTCTGTCCGCGCTCTGTCAGGGGGGGCCAGCAATAATCACCACTCAGGACCCCGTGGGTGCTGGTGATCAGGGATGGCCTATTTAAGCCATCAACACCATTTTCCTGGTGCAGTGACGTCAGCTCTGGTCAGTTCAGTAACCCGAGGACCTCAAGCCAAGTTAAGTCTTTGTTCATCTGTTCTTGCTCAGGTTTCTGTCTAGTCTAGTTTTTATTTATCTGTCTCCGCCCACGTCCTTGGTTATTTTGCATTTGTAGGCTCCAGCATTAGCGCTGTGTTTTTCATTGGTTTGTGTTCTGCATTTTGTGTTTCTTTGTTAATAAAACTGAAAACTCATGGTCTACGTTTGGTGTCCTGTTTGCCCTCGAGGAGGGCTGGTTTATGACACCACCACTAACAGTCAACATAAATTACAGACTGGGTCCTCCCATTGCTCTTTGTATATATAGCTCGCTGAGCTGGTGAGAGTGGCTGGACCAACAGGAATAAAATCAATGATGGAGACAGAATTATCAGGCACAACTTGCCTGTGAGCATATTCTGGAGTACTGGGATAAAGGAATGTGGGCGTTTTTAAACCATGAAACATAAATATGTGACAAACACCATTATGCAGACTGAATGAAATAGAAATAAAATAAACTCTGAAGTATGGTCATTGAGTTGAAAATAATTTATAACTCTCATCTGACTCTATCTTTATGTGAAAAACATCTGGCATATTTTTGCCGTCTTCAGTCTGTAGGTGATTTGTTATTCTTTAACAAGGGAGACAGTAGTGGGGGGTATTCACAAATTTAGCATGAGGTACGAATATATAAATGTAAATTTATTAAAACATTTTCCAAAATAAAGGTGCAAAAATATGATGTTAATTTACATTTTATAAAGTCAGCGGTGGATGGGCAGTGCAACAAGGGTGGTGGTTTCCAGCCATTTTGCTAAGAACAGGAATGATCTCTCCCCTCCTATTTAAATAAAACAAGGTTTGTTCAAGAACATTTTGCAATGTCGTCACCTGGAGTATACAAATGTATTCATAAAAACTGTCTTCCAGTCCATAACTCAGGGCCGTGACAACTCTTTTGATAATTGAAAAAATAACTGGCTATTCTGATTACAAATGGCACAGTAATTGAGAGGCATTCATTTAGTCATCAGCTCATAAATTTTGTTTGGGTTGTTTTAGACATTGTTTTGTTTTGTATTTATACTTTATTTGATTTACAATCCATGACAAAAGATAAAAGAAAATAAAACAATAAGGAACCGAGAAGGGTGTAGGTTGAAGCTGAGGCTTATACAACACCGACCCCTAATACTGTACAACAAAAAGACATTCATTCATCTTCTTAACCGCTGAATGCCTTATGAGTCGCAGTGGGGCTGGAACCCATCCCAGCATCCCCTGGCAGAAGGCAGGGCCCGGACAGATCCAGTCCATCGCAGACAACAAAAATTTAAACATGCAAAATAAATCAAATCCATCTTAAATGAAAACAGAAACAAATTCAAACAAAGACGTACCAGTCTTACAGAAGCAACATGAATGTCAGATTTATTAGCCACTTAAGAGCACCATTTCTCTACTTAACATGACAATATGAGAAATTATATATTCTTTACATTTTTTAAACATTTCAAATGCCCTACACATTTTAATTTTGTCTGGACAACAGTGCCATAGAATGCTGCCAACAACAGAAACACGGTGCCGTTTAGTGTTTGTCCTGAACTCGGGAAAACTGGAGCTGAACATGTGCTAATGTTAAAGGCAAAAAGATCCTTCAAACATATTGTATGCCGTTTGTCCAATTTACACTTTGATGCAGATTACATTAAAACAAAGGAAAGGCAAATTGATTTAAAAATGGCTACACTGTGTTGGAATAGACTGTCTATGGACACTTAAATAGCATTACAACAGTTTGAGTGTAAACACTTAAATAATGTGCATTTTAATAAATATGTAAAAATGTAACAAACAAAACAGGTAAAATATAAAAGATTCATCACAATAATAAGAAAGATATTATTATAATCCCAAAAAGGAAATATTAAATAATTAAAAACTATATATACTAACTATGGAACAAGCCACATAAGATAAGATAAGATAAGATAAGCCTTTATTAGTCCCACAACGGGGAAATTCCAGGATTGCAACAGCACAGGGATAGCAACACTCAGAGCAACAATCAGAAGGCAAGAAAAAAAAAAACAAGCAAGCAAGAGCAGCTAATAAACATATGTACGTATTACTATAAAATATATATATATACACACACACACACAGACACACAGTGCAGAGCATTGTAGCTGGATGGAATAAATATATGAATATATGAACACACAGTGCAGAGCATTGTAGCCAAATGTAACCAAAATAAACATAACCATAATAATGGCTTTTGGGATCCGTTTAGTTTTGATGCTAATGTGAGTATACTAGCCTTAGCACAGTTTTAAGCTGATAAACAGTCATCAGAGTGTACGTGTGTATTGCACACTACAGTGGTGTGAAAAAGTGTTTGCCCCCTTCCTGATGTTTCTTTTTTTTTTGTATGTTTGTCACAGTTAAATGTTTCAGATCATCAAACAAATAGACAAAGATAACACAAGTAAACACAAAATGCAGTTTTTAAATGAAGGTGTTTATTATTAAGGGTAAAAAAAATCCAAACCTACTTGGCCCTGTTTGAAAAAGTAATTCCCCCCGTTAACATAAATTACTGTGGTTTTGTAATGATTCCCCGTGCGCCATTATGCAGGAAGTAATCAAAACCCACGTGCAGAAGTAGTAGCGTGCACTTTATTGAACAACAAAAATAAAGCTTTATCCAGTAAACAGTCACGATATTAAACAGAGGGATGAGATTATTGTCACGGAGGACACCAGGAAAACAGGGGCGCCTCTCGGACACTCAACAGCCCGAGGGAGGGGGATGCCTAGTGCCGCAGAACAGCTGCTGGCACAAGGAGAAAGACAAACATAAACTTACGGGCTGGAGTGGTCCGAGGCAGTCCGTGCTGTCCGGTGAGAGCGGGCGAAGCAGGAACAGCCGCCAACACCAGGTAACCAACAACAGTCAGGTAGCGTTAGAGAAGACAAGCAGTTAGGCTGAAAGTAGAACATAGGAAGTGGAGGCTTACAGTGAGGTAAAAAAGTATTTAGTCAACCACCAATTGTGCAAGTTCTCTCACTTAAAAGATGAGAGAGGTCTACAATTTTCATCATAGGTATACCTCAACTATGAGAGACAAAACAAGAAAAAAAAAATCCAGAAAATCCCATTGTCTGATTTTTAAAGAATTTATTTGCAAATTATGGTGGAAAAAAAAGTTTTCTGTAAGTTTTCACAAGGTTTTCACACACTGTTGCTGGTATTTTGGCCCATTCCTCCATGCAGATCTCCTCTATAGCAGTGATGTTTTGGGGCTGTCACTGGGCAACACAGACTTTCAACTCCCTCCAAAGATTTTCTATGGAGTTGAGATCTGGAGACTGGCTAGGCCACTCCAGGACCTTGAAATGCTTCTTACGAAGCCACTCCTTCGTTGCCCAGGCGGTGTGTTTGGGATCATTGTCATGCTGAAAGACACAGCCATGTTTCATCTTCAATGCCCTTGCTGGTGGAAGGAGGTTTTCACTCAAAATCTCACGATACATGGCCCCATTCATTCTTTCCTTTACACGGATCAGTCGTCCTGGTCCCTTTGCAGAAAAACAGCCCCAAAGTATGATGTTTCTACCCCCATGCTTCACAGTAGGAATAGTGTTCTTTCTCCTCCAAACACGATAAGTTGAGTTTTTACCAAAAAGTTCTATTTTGGTTTCATCTGACCATATGACATTCTCCCAATCCTCTTCCAGATCATCCAAATACTCTCTAGCAAACTTCAGACGGGCCTGGACATGTACTGGCTTAAGTAGGGGGACACATCTGGCACTGCAGGATTTGAGTCCCTGGCGGCGTAGTGTGTTTCTGATGTAGCCTTTGTTACTTTGGTCCCAGCTCTCTGCAGGTCATTCACTAGGTCCCCCCATGTGGTTCTGGGACTTTTGCTCACTGTTCTCGTGATCATTTTGACCCCACAGGGCGAGATCTTGCGTGGAGCCCCAGATCGAGGGAGATTATCAGTGGTCTTGTATGTCTTCCATTTTCTAATAATTGCTCCCACAGTTGATTTCTTCACACCAAGCTGCTTACCTATTGCAGATTCAGTCTTCCCAGCCTGGTGCAGGTCTACAATTTTGTTTCTGGTGTCCTTTGACAGCTCTTTGGTCTTGGCCATAGTGGAGTTTGGAGTCTGACTGTTTGAGGTTGTGGACAGGTGTCTTTTATACTGATAACGAGTTCAAACAGGTGCCATTAATACAGGTAACGAGTGGAGGACAGAGGAGCCTCTTAAAGAAGAAGTTACAGGTCTGTGAGAGCCAGAAATCTTATTTGTTTGTAGGTGACCAAATACTTATTTTACTGAGGAATTTACCAATTAATTCATTAAAAATCCCTCACTGTGATTTTCTGGATTTTTTTTTTTTTTCTCATTTTGTCTCTCATAGTTGAGGTATACCTATGATGAAAATTGGAGACCTCTCTCATCTTTTAAGTGGGAGAACTTGCACAATTGGTGGCTAACTAAATACTTTTTTGCCCCACTGTACATACACAGAGGGAAAACGCTACTGTGTATATTGCGCAATGATCCGACGATCTCTTCCCACTCAAACAGAGCTTAAGTAATGACAATACTAATGAGAGAAGAGGCCGCCGGTGTGGGCTGGACCGAATAGAATTCAGGTGTGCATGAGTGAGTGTCTGAGTGTGTGAATGAAGATGAATGGAGACGTGTGTGTGTCTGTCTGTCTCTCTGTGTGTGTGTGCACGTAAGGAAAACACCAATAATGAGGAACAGCTGATGACACTGACAGGAGGAGGGGGCGTTGCCGAGCTGTCAGTGAGTGGAGGACCCAAAAAGCTCCCTGAAGCGCCTGTTGGAAAATAAACAATGAAAAGAGACAAAATAGCCACAGTGTCAGAACTGGGTTTGGGACCACCAAACCCAAGTTCATGACAGGTTTATCACATCTTTGAAAGCTGAGTTCAATTTCTCAAGCCACACCCATGCCTGATTACTGCCACACCTGTTCTCAATCAAGAAATAACTTTAATAGGACCTGTCTGACAAAATGAAGTAGACCAAAAGCGAGACATATTGCTGTGACCAAAAGAAATTCAGGAACAAATGAGAAACAAAGTAATTGAGGGCTATCATTCTGGAAAAGGTTATAAAGCCATTTCTAAAGCTTTGGGACTCCAGCGAACCACAGTGAGAGTCATTATCTACAAATGGTGAAAACATGGAACAGTGGTGAACCTTCACAGGAGTGGCCAGCTGACCAGAATTACCCCAACAGCGCAGCGATGACTCATCCAAGAGGTCAGAAAAGACATCCAAACAACATCCAAAGAACTGCAGGCCTCACTTGCCTCAGTTAAGGTCAGTGTTCATGACTCCACCATAAGAAAGAGACTGGGCAAGAATGGCCTGTATGGCAGAGTTCCAGGAACCCCCCCCCCCCCCACTGCTGAGCAAAAATAACAAAAAGGCTTGTATCACTTTTGCCAGAAAACATCTTGATGATCCTCAAGACTTTGGGGAAAATATTCTGTTGACTGACGAGACAAAAGTTGAACTTTTTGGAAAGTGTGAGTCCCATTACATCTGTCGTAAAAGTAACACAGCATTTCAGAAAAGGAACATCATACCAACAGTAAAATATGGTGGTGGTAGTGTGATGGTCTGGGGCTGTTTTGCTCCTTCAGGAACTGGAAGACTTGCTGTGGTAAATGGAACCATGAATTCTGCTGTCTACCAAAAAATTCTGAAGGAGAATGTCCGGCTCTCTGTTTGTGACCTGAAGCTGAAGCGCACTTGGGTTCTGCAGCAGGACAATGATCCAAAACATACCAGCCAGTCCACCTCTGAATGTCTTAAGAACAACAAAAGGAAGACTTTGGAGTGGCATTGTCAAAGTCCTGACCTGAATCCTATTAAGATGCTGTGGCATGACCTTAAAAAGGTGGTTCATGCTCAAAAACCCTCCAGTGTGGCTGAATTACAAAAATTCTTCAAAGATGAGTGGGCCTAAGTTCCTCCACAGCACTGTAAAAGACTCGTTGCCAGTTATTGCAGACGCTTAATTGCAATTGTTGCTGCTAAGGGTGGCCCAACCAGTTCTTAGGTTTAGGGGCAATCACGTTTTCCCACAGGGTCATGTAGGTTTAGATTTTTTTTACCCTTAATAATAAACACCTTCATTTAAAAACTGCATTTTGTGTTTACTTGTGGTATCTTTGTCTAACATTTAAATATGTTTGATGATCTGAAACATTTACAGCCGTGGACAAAATTGTTGGTACCCCTCTGTTATATAAAGAAAAACCCACAATGGCCACAGAAATAACTTGAAACTGACAAAAATGGTAATAAATAAAAATTCTATGAAAATTAACAAATGAAAATCAGACAGTGCTTTTGAATTGTGGTTCAACAGAATTACTTTAAAAAAACAAACTCATGAAACAGGCCTGGACAAAAATGATGGTACCCTGAGAAAAGATGTGACAAGATGTGACAAAAGAAAATAATGTGACAAAAGAAAATAATGTGACCATAGGGACATGTTCAACCAAGATATGTCCTCTAATTAACATCACAGGTGTTTACAAACTTGTAATCAGTCAGTCGGCCTATTTAAAAGGTGACAAGTAGTCACTGTGCTGTTTGTTGACATGGTGTGTACCACACTAAATATGGACCAGAGGAAGCAAAGGAGAGAGTTGTCTCAGGAGATTAGAAAGAAAATTATAGACAAGCATGTTAAAGGTAAAGGCTATAAGACCATCTCCAAGCAGCTTGATGTTCCTGTGACTACAGTTGCACATATTATTCAGAAATTTAAGATCCACGGGACTGTAGCCAACCTCCCTGGACGTGGCTGCAGGAGGAGACAGATAATATGAATGGTAACAAAAGAGCCCAGAACAACCTCTAAACACATTCATGGTGAACTCCAAGGTCAAGGTACATCAGTGTCAGAACGCACCATCCGTTGTTGTTTGAGCCAAAGTGGACTTTATGGGAGATGACCAAGGAGGACACCACTGTTGAAAATAAATCATAAAAAAGCCAGACTGGAATTTGCCACACTGCATGTTGACAAGCCACAAAGCTTCTGGGAGAATGTCCTATGGACAGACGAGACAAAACAGGAACTTTTACCAAGAAAAGAACACTGTCCCTACTGTGAAACATGGAGGAGGTTCTGTTATGTTGTGGGGCTGCTTTGCTGCATCTGGCACAGGGTGTCTTGAATCTGTGCAGGGTACAATGAAATCTCAAGACTATCAAGGTACTCTAGAGAGAAATGTGCTGCCCAGTGTCAGACAGCTTGGTCTAAGTCGTAGGTCATGGGTCTTGCAACAGGATAATGACCCAAAACACACAGCTAAAAACACCCAAGAATGGCTAAGACCAAAACATTGGACTATTCTGAAGTGGCCTTCTATGAGCCCTGATCTAAATCCTATTGAACATCTGTGGAAGGAGCTGAAGCATGCTGTCTGGAGAAGGCACCCTTCAAACCTGAGACAACTGGAGCAGTTTGCTCATGAGGAGTGGGCCAAAATACCTGTTGAGAGGTGCAGAAGTCTCACTGACAGTTACAGAAATCGTTTGATTGCAGTGACTGCCTCAAAAGGTTGTGCAACAAAATATTAAGTTAAGGGTACCATCATTTTTGTCCAGGCCTGTTTCATGAGTTTGTTTTTTTAAAATAATTCTGTTGAACCACAGTTCAAAAGCATTGTCTGATTTTCATTGGTTAATTTTCATATAATTTTTATTTATTACCACTTTTGTCAGATTCGAGTTATTTCTGTGACCATTGTGGGTTTTTCTTTCATTAACAGAGGGGTACCAACAATTTTGTCCACGTGTGTAAGTGTGACAAAAGTAGAAAAAAATGAGAAATCAGGAAGGGGGCAAACACTTTTTCACACCACTGTTTATGATAGGTGATAGCAGCTTCTTTAACGCTTTATAAAATGAAGAAATAACCAGATGTTATGCTCAAAAAGGAATGGCATTTACAGAAAAAGGCTTTGGACAATGGAGATAAAAGTTTATCCTTAAATTGCTCCTTGGGCTATCGTTGCAGTTCCTCTCCTGTGATAATTTAGATTCTTAAGAGACTCAGAACCAACCAGAAGAAGATGGTCTCGCCTTGCATGGTAGCAGGCTGAAGCCGTAGCATCAGGTCATTGGGCTAGCCTGGTCTGGGATGGTAGGAGTCTGTCCTCAGAGTTCCATTAGTGGGTCTGCTCCAGGAAATTGTGACTAAAGATGCGTTCAATCCAAACGCGAATGGGCAAATTTTTCGCGTGGTGCAATTACATATTAAGTCAAAGTCAAAGTGCCTTTATTGTCATTCCATTGCTAATAAACAATGCAATGAAATTGAGATACTGCTCCCTAAAAACAAACTATCACACTTACAGTTCACGCATGCATTTAACATTCTCATAATTACAACAATAAATAATGCTTGAAACAATATTACATAAAAGTTGAATACAATATGTACATAGCAGTAATGAAAACATACTGAGCGATAAATATATAAGACCAGCTTATACACACAGGGTTATTGCCACAAAATAACCCAAAATAACATAAAATAATATCAGCAGTCTGTACGTGTTACATAAATCCGTTCAAAATACGTACTGCTGCTGGGAAAATCTATGATTAAACCTGGTAGTCCGGGTTTTATAGGATCTGTACCGCTTTCCCGAGGGCAGCAAGTGAAAGAAATCATAGCCTGGATGAGTGCAGTCTTTAATAATGGCAGTAGCTCTGTTGAGGTACCGAGACCTGGAAATCTCTTCCAGAGAAGGGAGAGAAATGTCACGCGGTGACCCTCGCGGGCCACCATAAGACGCCAAAAGTCGCCAGTGAGTTTTGCATTGATGTTTAATATACAAGACACAAGACAATAACACAAACTATGAGCCGCTGTGGCAAAAACACACACTACAAAGGGCATGGGATCGTAGAGCTACACCCAGCCACCTACGATCTTAACGAGAACATGAACATGAATAAAGACATGACCCTTAACATGAATATTGACATCACCCAAGGAATCACGAGGCATGTTTGACGATACTGCTGCATCAACCCGCTGTCTCAGCTAATATATTTTAACTGCTGACCAGTATCACTCACTCTTATTCTACACTTTATTGCATGTATAGTTTATTTCTTTTATTTTATCATGTTTAATGTTGCAGCATTGCACCGAGACAAATTCCTAGTTTGTGTACTACATGAACAATGGCAATAAATCTGATTCTGATTCTGATTCTGATTCTGTCAGCGCCCGCTAATAAAACCGGCCGCTAACGAGCAGTGATGCAGAACAGCTGATCGGCTTTGATAGCCGGAAGCCCCACCGAGTGCTGTCACAATAAGAGCCCGGGGAGCCAAAATGTAATCCGCTGCTGTCAAAGCCGGCAGATATGATGCATGGCCCAAGCGCAGACGAGATCGGCGCTTGGGTCATCACAGTACCCTCCCTCTGAGGGCGGGCTCAGAACGCCTATAGACATCCATGCCCCCCCCCCTCCAGGGTGGGCGGATGGGGCAGGCCCGGCGGGAGAGGATCAAATCACCGACCGTGAACCAGGGCACAGAAAATCAGAAAAAAAAAAAAAACGACTCCCAAACACACGAAGCACAGTTAACACAGGCACGAAAACAGAAAAAAAAACCAACACTCCTTAGGCACAAATCATGATCAAGACAAGGCAAAAAAAAAAAAAAGCAATACAAAGCACGATAACAAAAATACCACTCCCAAATGCACAAATCAAATACACACAGGACAGCAAAAAAAAAAAAAATTGAACAATTACAGGGCCAGACTACCACCACGAATGACCTCTACCCCCGACAGTTCATGCCGACCGGCGGAGACCAAATGCTACGGGAACAGTTCAGGCGGTCTCCCCGCGTCCAACGGCCGACGGGTGGTCATGGGGGGCGGAACATGATCGGGCGGCTTACCACAGTCCCAGGCCCGGAAAGTCGACTCCTCCGGTGGCCGAACCAGATCGCCCAGTAAAACACACAACATGTCGGGGGGCCGACCCAAGGCGCTGAACCAGCGAAGCAGTTCCTCGGGTGGCCGACCCGCGTCCCTCAGCCACCAGAACCGGGGGAAAACAGCCCGTGGCGGCCTCCCTGGTGAGGACAAAGCATGGGAGAGCCGGGGCGAGCGAAGAGGGACCCCCACGGCCCCCGGCGATGATGAGCAGGGGCGATGACTCCAAAGAGGGGAAAGAAGGCGAAAATGAGCCCGTACTAAGTCAGGCGGCGAAGGGTCTGCAGCTCCTCCGCCGTCCTTGGACCACACCGGCACTGCACCTCCACTGGACCCTGATTGGGTCCCGGCTGCACCCACATCGGACCCCGATCGGGCCAGAACAGCACCTGCGGTGGACCCCGATTGGGTCTCGGGCACACCCACATCGGACCCCGATTGGGCCAAAGCAGCTCCCACGATGGACCCAGATTGGGTCGCGGGCACATCCACGTCGGCCCCCGATTGGGCCACAGCAGCCTCCACAGAGGACCCCGACTGGGTTGACGCAGCACCGCTGATGACCTCCGCCCCTGAACCTGGAACCTCCAACACAGTGACCACGGCTGGCTCTGTGCCAGTGACACTGCAACAAAGCTCAGAGGACAGAGAAGAACCGGGATCAGCATCACCGGCAGCAACAGAGCTCAGCAAGACGAGCTCGGGCGCAGCAGGCGGCTGCCCCTGACTCGCCTCCCCGAGAGGCAGGCAAAAGTGCTCCGACACACGAGAAAGAGACACAAGAGAGAGCACTTGCCTGCACTTGGGTTCTGTCACCGTCCAGGACTTCGTTGATCCAGGTTCAGAGCGAAGATGTTCGTCCACAGGCTCCCACTCAGCTACGTCGGGCTCCGCAGCTGGCATGATGGTTTCTGCAGCCTGAGGTTCCTCTGACGCTGACGTCCACACCGATGACCCGTATGGCGTGGGGGCAGGGAAACCTTGACCCACTGGCTTGGACCGCTTCGGTGAGGAGACCTGGGGACGCTTCACCGTCGGCACAGGCTCCAGGCCGCAGTCCACTCTTCTCCTCTGTTCACAGCGTGGATGCAGGGCTGGATCCAGGCTCTCCAGAACCACAGCCCCCTTCCTCCCCGTCCAGCGACGTAGGCCTTGCATCGTGGACCGCTCAGCGGAGGGAGACACAGAGGCAGCAGGTTTAGTTATCACAACTACAGCAGGTGGTAGGAGCTTGGGGGACTGTGAACCCTGAACTCTGCCCCCAGGAGTCAGACAAGGCAGATCACAATTATCATGTAAAGAATGAACTTGCACTTGCCTTTCTCCCGGAGGGAGGATGGTGCCTGCTGTAGGAGACGTAGTTCCTCCCTCTCCCCGCTGGATGGTGACAGAGGCCCCCCTGGAAGGACGAGGAGGAGCCTCTCTCAAAGCTCCACTGACGGGCTTCATCAGCAGCGGGTCCAGCCGGGGATTCTGCTGAGGTTCACCTTGGCCATGGCGCCGACATCTTCGACGGCCCCCAGATGGCGCAAACTCCTGGACCGGATCAGGGGCAGGAACGGTTTCCCAACGCGGGGAGCGAGGATGCCTCCTCCTCTGCTTCCTGCCGTAGTCCACCTCCAGCCCACGGAGTATTTCGCGCTGTGCGGCAAGCTCAGCCCTCCTTGTCATAACCTCCGGGTGGTTGTCGTAGTAGAGAGGAAGGTTGTCCAGAAGAACCTCAGCGTAGTCCAGGTGCCGGCGTATATCGCTGGGAGTGCCGTATAGCGTAGCGGTGAACAGAGTTCCATCCACATACTCCAGAGCCTCCGCTAGCTCCTTGCCTAGGCGCCGACTGCGGCCCCTGGATGACGGCATTCTCCCAGCAAGTGACACCCAGAAAGGAAAGAACAATTGTCCACTTTAAGCAAAAACTCACCGGGATGGCGTCTCGGTGTGGCGTCTCCGTTTAGACGTCTGGCAGCAGTATACTGTCACACGGTGACCCTCGCGGGCCACCATAAGACGCCAAAAGTCACCAGTGAGTTTTGCATTGATGTTTAATATACAAGACACAAGACAATAACACAAACTATGAGCCGCTGTGGCAAAACACACACTACAAAGGGCATGGGATCGTAGGGCTACACCCTGCCACCTACGATCTTAACGAGAACATGAACATGAATAAAGACATGAACCTTAACATGAATGTTGACATCACCCAAGGAATCACGAGGCATGTTTGACGATACTGCTGCATCAACCCGCTGTCAGCGCCCGCTAATAAAGCCGGCCGCTAACGAGCAGTGATGCAGAACAGCTGATCGGCTTTGACAGCCGGAAGCCCCACCGCGCACTGTCACAATAAGAGCCCGGGGAGCCAGAATGTAATCCTCTGCTGTCAAAGCCGGCAGAGGTGATGCATGGCCAGAGCGTGGACGAGATCGGCGCTCGGGTCATCACAAGAACAGCCTGTGATTTTTTGTGCTGTCTCGATCACTCTCTGGAAGGCTTTGCGGTCTACGGCTGAACAGCCCTCATACCAAACCGTGATGCCATATGACAAAATGCTCTCAATAGCAGAACGATAAAATAAAACCAGCAACTGTGCATTCAGGCCATTCCTCTTGAGGAACCTCAGAAAGTGTAGATGTTGTTGAGACTTTTTTATCGTAGCTATGGTGTTAACTGCCCAGGTAAAGTTGTGAGAAATATGAACACCCAGAAACTTAAAAGCCTCCACCCTCTCCACACGCTCCTTGCCTATATATAGAGGAGGCGGCTCACTGCTATGCTTCCTAAAATCAATAATGAGTCCTTTTGTTTTTTTTGTATTCAATAGCAGATTATTATCTGAGCACCATCTCACCAGTTTCTGGACCTCATCTCTGTATGCGGACTCATCTCCTCCTGATATGAGCCCCACTACTGTTGTGTCATCTGCAATCTTCACTATAATGTTTGTGGGATGAACAGGTATGCAGTCATATGTGTACAATGAATACAAAGTGGGGCTCAACACACAGCTCTGTGGCGAGCCTGAGTTAAGCATGACTGTAGAGGAGGAATGGGGTCCGAGTCTAACAGTCTGTGTTCGGTTTGTTAGGAAGTCCTTAATCCAGCTGGAAGTGTGAGTAGGCAGATCAAGCTGAAGCAATTTGGTGATGAGAATGTTGGGAATAATTGTATTAAATGCCGAGCTATAGTCAACAAACAACATTCTTACATAGCTCCCCTTGTCTTCTAAATGGCTGAATGCCGAGTGGAGAGCTATAGCAATAGCATCTTTAATTCAATGTAAACAAGTGAATGGACATGAATTAACCATCTGAGCAAGTTCTCTTTCTAACTTCAGCAACTGTGTTCAACCTGCTGTGGAAATCCTAAAACACTATAATGGTTTACGTTGTCGAATGGGGCTCTCATCTGAAAAAAATTGTACCTGCCTCCAAAACTCACCTGGATGCTAGGTGTTTACACTGCTAGCCTGCTAGCCTTTTCACATGTCTGTGGTAGGAGTCCGTGGGTAAAAAACTCCCACAGTCCGACTGAGCTGCAGAGTCCCTGGTCAATATGTCTCCAGGCGAGTGGCAGTATCATTTTCAAACTAATTTACTCTCCAGTGGTGATACTTTTGCTCCAGTGATGGCAGAATCTCATCACATACTAGCCAGCACTATTCCTCGGACGCGAATCCGCGAATGGGCCAAAGTGTGTTCACCTCTTTCCATTGAATTTGAATGTACCCGCGCTGTGGGAAAAAATTTGCTTTGTGCTTGGTCTGAGCGCACGGCCTTCTCAGAGGCGGGAGCCCAGTTTGGCTTTGGCCAGTTGAGTCTTCTTGGGAGAGAAGAGGAACAATGGGTCCCCCTCTCTCAGATGAAATGACATGAGCAGGCAACGGAAGACAGCTTTTAAGCTATAACCAAGATAACTCTAATGTGTAGAAGTACAACTTAGGTTTTGGAAAAAAAAATATGAATATTTGAAAAAAAAAAAACAACAACAACAACTTAGCCTGCCTTAAAGAAAAAGGTGAAAATTAAAGATCAAACTTAAGCTGGTTTAACTGTTGTCCTGTTGTCATGGCCCCACTTTACCTTGTGTTGTAGTTATGTAACCTCATTAGTTTCATTCCCCTCCTCTGTTCTCAGCTGATCCTCCTTTGTAATTATCTACTGAGTTTCATTCTGTCCTGCTTCACAGCATCGTTGGATCATATTGTGGATATTCCTCGTGGTCATCTCCTGTTCTCCTGGTTTCTGTTCTCTGTGGTTTGTCTTATTATTTCTCTTGGGTTTAGTTTACTTACAGTTCTTCTGTTTAGTTTTAGCTAGTTTTTCTAAGGCTCACCAGCTGCACCTTTTGTTTCCTTGTTTTTAATTAATCTTTGGAACTGGATCTTGCCAGAAATTTGGGTCCTTCGCTCCCTGCCTGCTCCATGTATTCACCCTTTGTGACACATGTACAATTAAACTTTCTATTGTGCACCAGTTATTTTTATGCACACAGTCCTCTCGTCCTTATCCTTTCTTGAGTCTAATTGATGGCTCTTTAATTCAGATTGGTCTATTGACGCTATACATAGTTCTTCTGTGCTACTAACTATTGAAATCTATGTTAAATTCAGTGTGCCTCAAATTTCTAATTTATGTTTTTCATGTTTGTCCAGTGAACAGAGAACATAAACTTATCAGTAGAGTTCCATACAGCAGCCTGACTTGTTCTGTATTGCACTTGTTCAGCTATGGGAGCCGCTACTTACTGATTGGCTGTTAGAATGTAGGTTGAAGTCCTTCACTTTTGAGGACGCATATCTTTTGCATCCATTGCTAGGGTGTCTATAGGTATAAGGGAAGTTAATTTCAAGTCTTTTTAAGACCGTTTTCTAATGTGACAACCAAATTTAAGACCTTACATTTACAAAAATAACAGAAGCATGTGATGATCAGCACTTAATTGCTTTTAATTGTTTCATAGAAGGTTTTTTCAGACATCACAGCAAATCTGTCTATGTTCACACCAATGACAGTACATTTAATGCTGTCAAGGGCCAAACCACATGTTGCAATCCAGGTTGATTTTATGGCTATAACTGAGCTCATTTTTTTTTTCCACAAAGTTGTCATTTTATTATTTGTCTTTATTAATATATTTCTGCTGTGGGACTCATATGTCTAATTATAACTTTATGAGCCCTCACCCATTTTCTGTGAACCCTGCAGGGTCAACCACAACAGAGCTTCGTGCACACAGAAGCAGACAGACAAGGGGATTAAAAATGCTTCAGATCACTTAGAGGAATGCTGCTGTACACACTGGAGAAACTGTGGAGAATTTTTTTTTTTTTTAAATATTGCCAAGTGCCAGAGAGCTGTGGCTAAGCTGAGCCAATGTATCAATGTAGAGCACACAACTTTATAGGGCACATGACCTAAGCCATTTAAATTGTGAGTGATAAATTCTTCTGCTTGACAAGTATGCTTTAAAATGAGCAGGTGAACACCATTTAACCCAACACATTATTCACTTATCCCCACTTCTGCCTATCATAGAACAGATGAGGGCAGACTCATTACTCTGTCCGGATCAAAGTCCAACTGCTTTTTTACCTCAATTTAAATCATTGTGATTATATAGGCAACATAACCCAAACACACAAATAAATATGTAGCGATATTTAATGAAATGTAGTGTAATAAGGTACAGGAATTATTTATTTTATTTAACAGTGGGTGTGCGAGGGGACAGAGTTAAACCATCACCCCAACTCACACTAAATAAAATTGAAAAGCACTTTTAAAAAGGGGGCACCAGTTCTAAAAGAACAAATTGTTAATTAATTAATTTCTATTAATTTCCATACCTTCAATTATTTAATGAATTCAGTCTCAAAATTTAGTGAGTTCTTTTACTGCCGTGACCCAGGAAAGCATATATGCAAAGGAAAATGCTTCAACTTCTCTTGTTTACAAGTTTATTAAATGAAACTCATTAAGGTTACATGACATGGCATTCAAATGATGGATAAACAGATTCAAATGATAAACAGGTGTTAGATATTGCATCAACTGTTAAAGGATTCCTGAGCATAAAATCCATAGTTAAACCTTTGTGGAACCAAGAGGAAACCAGATTTTATGTTTCAATTGTAATGCAATGGAAGGCTGAGGTATCGAACAAAATCAGAATGCAACTTTATGGTGAAAAATTACATATGCTTATTATCTAAAAAGGAACTTTAGAATTAATCTACAAAAATGAAAGGAGGTTACTTAAAAATTAATAAGAATTTTCCTTCAGTTTATAGCTTTGTCCTACAGCTGAGGGACTAATTGTACAATGAAATATTGGTTATGTTCAATTATAATTGACATTTAGGACATCTCGTTTAAACCCAGCAGATAGGAAAATGGGAGTCTCACTTGCAGACAGCTGTAGGTCCAGGTATTCAGTGGTGGTCAGCGCCAGCCGGTGGTATTGTTCGGGAAGGCTCAGCAGCTCTTCCAGACAGCATTCGGAACACAGGACTCAACCGGGCGGGGGCTTGTGAGAGTGTAGCCAGTGGAGTTAGCAGCTAAGCCCCAGGCCAGGCGTGACGTCCATTTGCAACCAGTCCAAAATTTAGCATGTCCTCGGCACGCAGGACAAACCCAAAGGCTGAAGGAAAAATGATTTAGTCAGTTTCACCCACGAGCTCCTGGTTTCTTAACATGGTCGTATGTGGGTGAGGCAGAAAAAAAAAGGTCCAAAAATCTCTATCAGTTCACTTTAAAACAGGGAAATTAAGAGTCCACTTTAATGGCAGGGAAAGTCAAAAAGTCCAAGAAAAACATTTAAATAGGATAAGAATGGCTTCTGAGGTGAAGGAAAAAAAAAAGATTTGAGAGTTTGACTCTCTTTAAAGGCGAGCTCGTAGAAAAAAAAAAAAAAGGATGGTTTCTCCTCAGTTACAAGGAAAAAAGCGAAAGCTAGCCCAGGACTTCACAAGATTCAGACACACACAAAAGACTTCTTAAAACTCACTGAGCAACTTAGACAAAGACAACTTAAAGACAACTCAAAGACAACAGAAAAACTCAAAGACTGCCTAGGGTGGCTCCCTCTCTGTTTTTAAAGGGTTGCACTTCTGATATCATAAAAGTGTGACTGGCAGCAAGACGGACCAATTATCTTCCATAAAGATGAGTTTGAATGGGCTTTTGTCCAATGAGGGAACATTTCTTTGTCTGTGAACAGCCAATCAAATGCAAGGGCATTATCAAATAAATTCATAAATTCATTATATACTCAATATAAAATCTAACTAAATTAAGTGACTCAAGGCTAATATTCAGTGACCATGCATTTATACTATTACTAATAATTTTAACATTCATTTGAATGAATCCCCCTCATGGATCGTCATCTTATCGTGGTGGTGGTGGTGGTGGTGGGGGGGGGGGGGTTGCGTGCCCCAGTGATCCCAGGAGCTATGTTGTCCGGGGCAATTTGCCTCTGATAGGGTCTCCCAAGACAAACTGGTCCTGGGGCAAGGGCCAGACTAAGAACGATCCAACAGACTCTCATGATAAATTCTATATCAAGGATTCAGTGTACCCCGCCCGGTATGGGGTTACCTGGGCCTCACCCTGGAGCCAGGCCTGGGGAGGGGCTCGAAGGCTAGCGTCTGGTGGCCGGGTTTCCACCCATGGGACCCGGCCGGGCTCAGCCCGAAGGAGTTACATGGGTCCGCCCTCCAGTGGGCTCACCACCTGCAGGAGGGATCATGGGGGTCCGGTGCTATGTGGATTAGGTGGCTGTCAAAGGCGGAGACCTTGGCGGACTGATCCCAGGCTTTCTAAACTGGCTTTTGGTACATGGAATGTCACCTCTCTGGTGGGGAAGGAGCCTGAGCTGGTGTACGAGGTTGAGAGATACCGGCTAGATATAGTCGGCCTCACCTCAACACACAGCTCCGGTTCCGGAACCAGTCTCCTGGAGAGGGGCTGGAGCTTGGCCTTTTGTGGAGTTGCCCCGGGCGAGAGGCGACGAGCAGGGGTGGGTATTCTTGTATCGCCCCACCTTGCTGCCTCTATATTGGAGTTTTCCCCGGTGGATGAAAGGGTTGCTTCCCTGCGCCTTCGGGTTGGGAAACGGGTCCTGACCATCATTTGTGCCTATGCACCAAATGATGTTTCAGAGTACCCACCCTTTTTGGAGTCTCTGACTGGGGTGCTGGAGGGTGCTCCTCTTGGAGACTCCATTGTCCTACTGGGGGACTTCAATGCGCACGTGGGCAATGACAGTGAAACCTGGAGGGGGGTGATTGGGAGGAACGGCCTGCCCGATCTGAACCCGAGTGGTGTTCTGTTATTGGACTTCTGTGCTAACCACAGTCTGTCCATAACGAACACCATGTTCAAGCATAAGGGTGTCCATATGTGCACCTGGCACCAGGACACCCTAGGTCACAGGTCGATGATCGATTTTGTTATTGTATCATCAGGCCTGCGACCGTATGTCTTGGACACCCGAGTAAAGAGAGGTGCAGAGCTGTCAACTGATCACCACCTGGTGGTGAGTTGGATCCGATGGCAGGGGAGGAAGCCATTCAGACCTGGTAGACCCAAACGTATAGTGAGGGTGTGCTGGGAGCGTCTGGCTGAGGCCCCTGTCTGGGAGGTCTTCAACTCCCACCTCCAGAAGAACTTCAACCACATTCCGTGGGAGTCTGGATACATGGAGTCTGAATGGGCCATGTTCTCCACTTCTGTTGTTGAAGCGGCGGCCCAGAGCTGCGGCCGCAAGGTGGTCGGTGCATCTCGTGGTGGCAACCCCCGAACCAAGTGGTGGACACCAGTGGTGAGGGGGGCCATTAAGCTGAAGAAGGAGTCCTATCAAGCTTGGTTGGCTTGTGGGACTCCCGAAGCAGCTGAGGTGTACCGGCAGGCCAAGCGGAGTGCAGCTCGGGTGGTTGCTGAAGCAAAAACCCGGGTATGGGAGGAGTTCGGTGAGGCCATGGAACAAGACTTTCGGTCGGCCTCAAAGAGATTCTGGCAAACTGTCCGGCAGCTCAGGAGGGGAAAGCAGCTCCCCGTCCACACTGTGTATGGTGCGGATGGGACACTGTTGACTTTGACTGGGGATATCGTCGGGCAGTGGAAGGAATACTTCGAGGATCTCCTCAATTCCACTGATACGCCTTCCACAGAGGAAGCAGGGTTTGGGGACGAGGGGGATGACTCGCCTATCACAGGGGCTGAGGTCACCAAGGTGGTTAAAAATCTCCTTGGTGGCCGGGCCCCGGGGGTGGATGAGATTCGCCCTGAGTACGTCAAGGCCCTGGATGTTGTTGGGTTGTCATGGTTGACATGCCTCTGCAACATTGCGTGGAGGTCGAGGGCAGTGCCTTTGGCATGGCAAACCGGGGTGGTGGTTCCTCTCTTCAGAAAAGGGGACCGGAGGGTGTGCTCCAACTTTAGAGGGATCACACTCCTCAGCCTCCCTGGGAAGGTCTATGCCAAGGTACTGGAGAGGAGAGTCCGGCCGTTGGTCGAACCTCGGATTCAGGAGGAGCAATGTGGTTTTCGTCCTGGCCGTGGCACATTGGACCAGCTCTTTACCCTCTCGAGAATTCTTGAGGGTTCGTGGGAGTTTGCCCAACTAGTTTACATGTGTTTTGTGGACTTGGAGAAGGCATTTGACCTCGTCCCTCGTGGATTTTTGTGGGGGGTGCTTCGGGAGTATGGGGTATTGGGCTTGTTGTTACGAGCGATTCGGTCTCTGTACGACCGTTGTGAGAGTTTGGTTCGTATTGCCAACACTCGGTCAGAGTCATTCCCAGTGAGAGTTGGACTCCGCCAGGGCTGCCCTTTGTCACTGATCCTGTTCATAATTTTTATGGACAGGATTTCTAGGCGCAGCCAGGGAATGGAGGGTGTCATGCTTGGTGACCACAGGATCTCATCTCTGTTGTTTGCAGATGATGTTGTCCTGTTGGCTTCATTCAGCAATGACCTACAGCTCTTGCTGGGATGGTTTACCGCTGAGTGTGAAGTGGCTGGGATGAGAATCAGCACCTCCAAGTCCGAGTCCATGGTCCTCAGCCGGAAAAGGTGGATTGTCCTCTCCGGGTTGGGGACAGGCTCCTGCCCCAAGTGGAGGAGTTTAAGTATCTTGGGGTCTTGTTCACGAGTGAGGGGAAAATGGAGTGAGAGATCGACAGACGGATTGGAGCAGCATCTGCAGTGATGCGGACGTTGTACCGGTCTGTTGTGGTGAAGAGGGAGCTTAGTTCTAAGGCAAAGCTGTCGATTTACCAGTCAATCTACGTTCCTACTCTCACCTATGGTCACGAGCTTTGGGTAATGACCGAAAGAACGAGATCGCGGATATAAGCGGCTGAAATGAGCTTTCTCCGTAGGATTGCTGGACTCACCCTCAGAGATAGGGTGAGGAGCTCAGTCATCCGGGAGAGGCTCAGAGTAGAACCGCTGCTCCTCCACATTGAAAGGAGTCAGTTGAGGTGGTATGGGCATCTGATTAGGATGCCTCCTGGACGCCTCCCACTTGAGGTGTTTCAGGCACGTCCCAGCGGGAGGAGACCCCGGGGCAGACCCAGGACTCGGTGGAGAGACTATGTCTCCCAGCTGGTCTGGGAATGCCTTGGTATCCCCTCTGAAGAGCTGGAGCAGGTAGCTGGGGAGAGGGAAGTCTGGGCTTCTCTGCTTGAACTGCTGCCTCCGCGACCCGGACCTCCGGAAAAGCGGTAGAAGATGGATGGATGGATGGATTCATTTGAATGATATTCATGAAAAACACATTCCTAAGACATGCACTCACATTTAAATCAAGGATTAATTAATTATTGCAAACCCTTATTGGCAATCAAAAGGGCGATGATCTTCATAGTGTCCAGAGTTGTCCTGTGGGATGTAGGCAATAAAAAGTGTTAATGTTCAGTCAGAAATAGCAGTTTAAAATTGCACAAGTAATGAAACATATTCCGTAGATGTCCACTAGGAGGTACTGTTGAGCTGTAGATATTCTTTAGGTTTTGGAATGTGAGTGGTGGGGGGCAGGGGGGGCAGCCTAGAGGATTCTGCTACATGTCCAAAAGAAGGAGGCAATCATATATCTATCAGCTTAAGGAGTTTATAACTTTTTAAGAGTATCAGTTCCTGGTACGAAGGCTTCTAATCTGCTTATTTTATGAGAATTTTATGACATACTAAAACCTTTAAAAGCAAGTCCTTATCAGGTTTCTCTTCAAACGGGAAATTGTTTACACTGGGGTCCTGAATGATGAAGACACACAGCAATTCTTGACCAGAGTTGAGTGAGAGTTCCTTGAAGATGGAGAAGAGTGATTTCCTGAATTAGCCTGAGGAGAAACTGATGCTACAAAATCATGGCTGTGCAGATTTAAATTATAACCTTCAGCTGAAGATCTGCTGGTCCCTCTAATTATTGTGTGTTAACAACAGCACCAATCCTCCCAAATTGTGGTTCCTGTGCATTTAATGCTCTTATGAGGTTGCCACACAACATAATAACATTTTTCACTTTTATCATCAGAGAAGTTTGTCTTTCAGTGGCCTTATGTTCCACCGTGACATACTATAAGTGCTGGGAGCGTGACAGGGGTGTGGTATTTAACTGATCGTTTTAAAGGATTCAGAGTTGTCAGAAGAGCAAGGGGACCACCAGCTGCTCCCAATTACCCGATGAGAGGATTGCATCACAATGAACAGTAGACTGTGGCAACATAATAAGGCGCTCACCCAAACCATGACAGTTCCCCTCCGTCAGATTTAAAAATGAGTGATCATTCATTATGAGATTGACCAGATATGCATGGTTTCATAAATGCCACATGGACCTTGGTGTATGATCATTTCTACACCCTAATGTGTGCTAATTTCTGTGCACTTTTGATAAATAAGGGCCATTGTGTTTATAATTTCAGCTGACAAATTTTGACTGCTGTAGCCTCAACTTACTTCACTGCATTATGCTAACATACAGTCTTATAACTTGTCACCTCCTGAATGACTGCTGTTTGTTTTGTTCATGGAAGTTTCTGTTATGCTGAATTTTAGAACATTAATTACAAATTTACACATGTAAACAAAGATTCCCCTGTACTATGCAAGGAAAACATAGCAATCTTTCTATATCTGTGGAATTTAAGACCCTTGAAAGACAGCTTAAAGGGTTTGATTTTGGCTTTTTTTTTTTTTTTTTTTTTGCTGTGTAACAAAGTGGATACAATTTGAGTGGCTCTCTAGAGCAATCAGGATTTATATAGTCACATTTTTGTGAATCCATGAAACTAATTTAATTAAAAAAATCACACCTTTCCCCACTGGGTTTATGGATGTGTTTTAACGACAACGGAGTCAGTGGGTGGGTGGACATGCTGTGTTTCCCATTGGACTAAAGTAGTGCACCTACCACCCAGAATTAGCATTTAAGGAAACTGATGCAGAATCGAATTAACTCCTCTCTGGCCCTGTTTAATAAATGAATGGACTTAGAAAGGTTTATTGCTGCATTGGATTTAATTTGATTGTGCAGGTGCACCAGAAAAAAATAGTAACTCAATTAGGATTTATGTCCCCCCCCCCTCCCAATCCCTCAGAAACCAATTCAATTTTGGCATCTCCACAAAATCTAAGAACGAGCATTTCTATTTGGTGAATGAACTGTGTGTGCTGAATTGTTCCTGAGACAAGAACTGGAAACCAAGAGGTATTATTTGGAGGAGGGCTCCTGTTACATTAGAATACCATTACCTGCCTGGCAGGATGACCACTGTGGAAAGGCTCTGGTCATCTGGGAGCAGGAAGCACCTAGCAACAGTGAATTCTCTGGGAGATGAGGCTGGCTGGGTAGAGCTTCAGAATCAAGCCACTGTGTCTGGACTGTTTAGTGTGGTTATATGATGGAGAGAAGTTGTCAACACCTGCGATCCAGGTTAAGTTCACATACAAGAGAGTTATCTAAACTGTTAAATTTACTGTGTGTGCATTGGCTATGAAGCAGCTGACACTGTCTTTCTGAACACCACTGTATTGGATTTCTAACCAATCAAACTTTAGAGTGAAATTTTGCAGAAATAAAATACAGACAAAAGCAGAATTTGCTAGATGTAAAATTAATATGAAAAATGTATAATACAATGTAGTCTACAAAGATTTATGTTAAAACAATATAGAAATACTAGTCAACACATGACCTGACATGGCACATGACTTTCTGAGCACTGAGGACAGATGGACTCATTGACACTTGTGACTTGTGGACACGGGCGTTTGCAGAATGGACAGAAACTGAATATGTATATAGAAATGTTCTTGAATGAGAAAATCAGGGTCTCTTTAACGCTTTAGATGCCCCAGGCAGCGTATGGCGACAGGAACACTTAAAGGATGGTCAAGGACCCCCCTTGTGGTCAAGAGTGGTAAAAAAAATTTGTCAATAAAATAGTTCAGATTTCGAAGGCTATAACTTGAAAGTTGCAAGAGATAACGGCTCACGGTAAATTAGAAAGATGTAGAATATGATCTAAAGTTTAAGATAGAAATAAATTTACGCATCTAATTTGCATAATATCATGGCAGTTACATAAATTACATAACTCAGTCAAAAGAGGACTTTGGACACATTTACACAAAAATGGTCCGTTTTTTTGACGCCAATTTGTCTACAGGGTATTATTTTTTATCTAATCTTCAAAGTATATGAACCAGAAAATCAATAAAATGTCAAAAAAACATATATTTCTCTAACCTATTGCCGGGTGGGGGGGATCGCTCGCCCATGTGACCGGTCTGTTTTCGTCCATCGTTGCCGATATTTCGCGTTTACTTAGTAATTTGCACTCGCTTACAGATCTACAAACCCGTTTGATTATCCCACATGAATTTTGTTTGTATTATGTGGCTATTTTTCCTGTAAAATGCAGTTTTCCTGTGAGAATGCATTACGATCACTGGCGCCGCCATCTTGGTACTGGTAGCTCAGTTTTTCGTCCAACGTGGTTAATGTATCGGGTTTACTTAGTAATTTACACCTGCTTCCATATCTACAAACTCTTATGATTATCCCACATGAATTTTGTTTATATTACGCGGCTATTTTCCCCGTTTCATGCAGTTTCAGTCATCATTGCTGCCACGATGACTGAGCATGATGGCATCCACATTGGTGCTGTGAGCTCAAAGCAGAAAAAGAAAGAAAAATAATGAGGATTTCTTCTTCTTTGCTGTATTCCATGTCAGCCATGATTCCTTCAGTGCGTGGCTGCCACCTTCTAAACTGTCAGATCAATACAGATTAGTACAAATTCTCAGTATATCCGGGGGACGTCAATACCGGTGCAGTTGCTGCACTGTGCCACTGGGGGCGTGCGACCCGTCCATTTAATCTAGGCAGGTGCCTGATCATAACAACTCCAGTTTTTTAGCTTGTTTATTTTTTAGATCAGTTGATATGCAGTCATACTGGATGTGCAAAATAAGATCATAAAGTAGTTTTAGAGATATTTAATCTGAACTTGTTACCTTGCCCCTCCGGGGATGTAGAAATGGATGCAAGTGCTGACTGAATTTCATACATGATTTATTAATGAGGACAGCTTGTGGGCTGGAAAACACAAAATAATGCCGTTGAGGTAGACAACAAACCATTGGTTGGAAAATGGCAAGGTAGTGTGTGGAAAATATGTATCGCAACACGCAGGAAGTAACGTTGATGCCATGCCAAAGACTGAGGGTGGCGTGAATAATTGAGAGTATGAATAATTACAAAACAAGAAACAGCTGTGGCAAATTAGGAACTAAGGAGTAAAGTGTGAAATTATAATGTGAACATAAAATGAGGTTTCAACAATAAAGCCAAACATGTCATGAGCGGAGCAATGGAGGTTTCCACCATGCTCAGTCTTATGGTTTTTTCTTAATATTTATATATTTGTTGTATCTTGTGCTTTTTGGGTTTTATATTCTCATACTGTTTTCTATTTTCCTGTTTATGTCATAGTTTTGTTACTCCCTTATTTTGTATTAGGTTGTATTTATTTCTCTGTCTGCATTTGTTGATATTTTATTCTTTATATCTTTACTGTTGTGTTCTCCCTCTGGATTGACAGCTGTCAGTGGGGCTTCCGGGATTGTGCTCCATGTGGGCATTGCCCTTGTCAGCTTTCAGCACCAGCCACTCCCCTCTCATTGCTCCCAGCTGGTCCAAATATGAATCATTGTTACCTTCTGCCCACTCATGTGGCCCACACCTGTCATTACTTATGTGATTTTTTTTATCCTATTTAAGAGCAGTTATTTTCATCTCCTGTGGCCACAGTTTTGAGTTTCTCCTTTCCTCGTCTCCACCAGAACGCAGCCCTCATTCTGGTGCACTTAATCTGTAAGTTTGATTGCTTGTTTGAATTTTGTGTTAGAGCACTGTTTTGGACTTTGTGTTTCGTTGCTTTTTCAATAAATCTCACAACTCTCAGTTCAGCGCGTGGGTCTTCCTCTCTGCCCAGAGGAACAATTCATGACAGAAGACTGTGGCCACTAAGAGACCCAGCTGCTGTGGTTTGTGTTTTGTTTTTTTTTTTGGGGGGGGGGTCATTTTTCACTCACCTGTTTGTGGAACGAATCATGTCCCCAGTCCATAACAACTCTGTAGGTGGGCCTAGCTACCCGATGAGCCTGGGGTGGGAATGCTGCAAGACTCTGATGAAGATGGATGGGCTAATTTCTGCAGCGTGCATCAGTCCTACCCCGAAAGACGCATTGTAGTACCTGGGTCTCATGGAGGCAGCTGCTCGCTGGTGCCCTCAGCTTCAGGAGCATGCTGAGGGGGTGGAGAGGATTTCTCTGGTGGCAGCGCTGCAACGTGAGAACAGTGAGATGGTGAGAAATTCCCCGAGGAAATCTGGGCCCGTGCCAAAGGGGAGGCATTCCTGGGCCTCTGTTGTATCAGTGTCTCACCAGTCTCTGGCGCCCGTTCCTGCTCCAGCTCCATCCGCTCCACAATGCCACCACCCAGCTCCGGACCGCCAGAGGAATACTCCTGCCTCTAAGGCAGCAACTTCCCCTTCGCCAAGGCAGAAAACTCCCGCAGCAGCCCCCTGGCCTAGTTTTTCTTATCCAGCTGTCCCGTCAACTTTTCCCTCCACTGCTGCTGCTTCTTTCTCCTCCTCGGCGATTCCTCCTGCTGCTGAGAGGTCAGCCGTTTCCTTCCTGGCTCTGCCCGTTACCGTGTCTGCAGGGGCGGCTCCTCCATGTTCCACTGAGTGGACAACAAAAGCTGAAGCCACGGAGAGGGCGGATTCTACACCTGCTGCAGCAGAAAACATCATGCCCCAGCAACACAGGCAAGTGTCTTTTCATTCTCTATTACCAACATATAAATTATCTTCCCTGATTCCCAGTGGTGAGGCTCAGCCCCCGCAGTCGTGTGAGCTCTCACCGCCTGCTGCAGTTAAACACTTTTCACCTGCTCGCTCCGTGTCTTCTCCTCATCCCCCTGAGTGTCCGCTGGCCCCAGGATTGAGCCGCCGGGTGATGGAGTAGCCTGCAACCCAGGAGAACCTTGTTCCACCCCCGCAGCCATGGTTCGGAAGGAGGGAGAGTGCTGCCCGTGATCCGGAGTCTGTGCCGACAAATGAGACTCCCCGGGCTTCAGCTGTGCTAGATCCAGAGCCAGCAGTGAACGGACCTCCTGTTTCCACGGTGGGCAAGCCACCTGCATGGGCCATATTGCTGGGGGGTCCCAGGACTGCATCCACCACCATGCCTGCTGCTGGGGCCACCGCAGCAAAGCCGGAGCTGGATCTCCAGAGGGCCCGGACCAATGTCGTCCCCTGAATCTATGGAGTCTTGGACGGCAATGGAACTCAAGTGTAGGCAAATACTCTCCTTTGTTTTCATTGTTTCAGTTTTGGAGAGATCTTGTCGGGGAGAGCCAAGTGCCGCCATTAGCTGTGCCTTAGCTCACCTCACCAGGCTCCAATGCTGCCGCTGACCCTAAGCCTGTTTCTCTGCCTCTCGTGCCTGAGCTTTTCCCCACGGTCACCGAGGATCGTCCAGCTTCGCTAGAGGTCTCTGTGGGGCCAGCTCCCCCTGCTGAGATTGTCGTGGGTGCTCCATCCCAACCCGGGACCTCCGAGGGTGCTGCTTCCCTGTTGACTGAGGTCATCGTGGGTGCTCCATCCCAGCCCAGGATTTCCATGGGTGCTGCTCCCCCTCTGGGTGAGATCTTCATGGGTGCTCTGTCCCAACTCGGGACCTCCATGGGTGCTTCTCCCCCTCCAGCTGAGGTCATTGCGGGCATTCCATCCCAGCCCGGGACCTCCGTGGGTGCTGCTCCCCCTCCGGATGAGGTCTTTGCGGGTGCTCCATCCCAGCCCGGGACCCCTGTGGGTGCAGCTCCTGCTCACTCCGGATCTCCGTGAGTGCTGTGTCCCAGTGGGGGACCATCGTGGGTGCTGCATCCCAGCCTGAAACCTTCTTGGGTCTGTGCTCCAGAGTGGGCCCGCCATGGGCATTACACTCCAGCCTGGGGGTCACCATGGGTGCAGATCTGGCCCAGTCCGGGTCCACTGATGGTGCAGCTTTGGCCCAGTCTGGGTCCACCGCGGGTGCAGCTCCGCTCCAACCCGGAGTCACCATGGGTGCTGCGATGTCCCAGTCTGGGACCACCAAGGGTTCTGCAGACCAGGTCAAAACCGTCGTGGTCCCCTCTCCTCTGCCAGATGCCGTTGTGGTTCCCCCTCCTTTGCCAGATGCCGTTGTGGCTCCCCCTCCTTTGCCCAAAGCCATCGTGGTTCCCCCTCCTCTTCCCGAGGTCGTCATGGTTCCCTCTCCTCACCCTGTCATCGCCTCGGGTTCCTCGACTCCTCCATCTGGCTCACCGCTGATTCTTCCTTTTGGGCAGCCACCTCCTGGACCACCCTTTATGTTCAGGTGGTTAAAATACTCAGGCAGACCACCCGACGGACTGTGCCGTGGGGTTGGGTGGCCCCATTCTCTGGTAGGCCACCCGACTCTTTCCATCATGCCATCTGCCGGGCCTGGGACTTTGGCCGCCCGCCTGAACTGTCCAGCTCTTCGGTCCAGGGGGCTTAGGTGGTTGGGGTTTTGCCTGTTGTGGGTCCTAAGCAGGGTTTTGTTTTGTTCCCTCCCAGCCTGTTCCCCCCACCACCCACCTGGGGTGGGTTATTGTTGTGCTCCTATTGGGAGAGGGGCCTTTCTTTTTCTTTTGATGTTACCCTGGGGTGTCTGGCATTCACCCCTTGAGAGGGAGGCTTTGTCATGAGTGGAGTACTGGAGGTTTCCGCCATGCTCAGTCTCATGGCTTTTTCTATATATTTATATATTTGTTGTATCTTGTGCTTTTTGGGTTTTGCTTTTTCGTACTGTTTTCTATTTTCCTGTTTATGTCATAGTTTTGTTACTTCCTTATTTTGTATTAGGTTGTATTTATTGCTCCGTCTGCATTTTTTGATATTTTATTCTTTTTATCTTTACTGTTGTGTTCTCCCTCTGGGTTGACAGCTGTCAGTGGGGTTTCCGGTTTGTGCTCTGTGTGGGCATCACCCCTGTCAGCTGTCAGCTCCTGTCACTCCCCTCTCATTGCTCCCAGCCGTCCAACTATGAATCATTGTTACCTTGTGCCTGCTAATGTGACCCACACCTGTCGTTACTTATGTTATTTGTTTCTGATCCTATTTAAGGGCAGTTATTTTCATCTCCTGCGGTCACAGTCTTGAGTTTCTCCTTTCCTCGTCTCCACCAGAACACAGTTCTTAGTCTGGTGCACTTAATCTGTAAGTTTGATTGCTTGTTTGAATTTTGTGTTAGAGCACTGTTTTGGACTTTGTGTTTTGTTGTTTTTTCAATAAATCTCACAACTCATGTGGGTCTTCCTCTCTACCCTGAGGGGCAATTCATGACAAAACCGGAACACAACCCTGGAAATACTTCAAAATTAAAGTAGACCTAAGGACTGAGGGATCACCAATAATAATAATAAAATACAACTTAAAGAGTGGGACATGTTTGTCAACATGTCCCCCATGATAGTGTCCCCCCTTAAGGGCAGATTCAAGACACCTTTGGGAAAACAAAAAGAAAGGGAGCCCTCAACCAGGCGGGTGGTGGGGGACTAAGGACTGGAGGGTTTGAAACACTTGCCCCCCCCTACCAAAAAGCAGTTCAGTGCCAATCCGGTAAAAAGCCCATCGGGTGACCAACCAAAGTCCATGGGCCTCCAGATGGGGAAAACCCAGCAGTCAGAAAGCCAACCAGAGTATATGGACCACCTCACAGAGGGGCACAGTAAATCAGGTTGCCGACACAAGTCCATTGGCCACTGGATGAAGAAAGGCGGTGGATTGGGAGGCCGACCAGGGTTCATGGCTCTCCTGGAATTAGAATCCAGTTCAGGGGACTGACCAAAGTTGGCTTGGCAGCCCCAGAGGTACCCCCAGGATGCTAATCTGGAGGCTTCTCAGTGGTAGGAGCAGGGATATTGACCTTCGGGAATACAGATGGTAGCACGTTGGCTCTCTGGAGCATAGATCACAACAAGTGAGCCTCCTGGAGCACAGACACCAGAGGGTGAGCCTCCTGGAGCACAAGCTGAAGAGCGGGGATGTCAGAAAACGAAGGCTGGAGAGCGTGGCTTCCAACAGATGAAGGCTGGTGACCATGGGCCTCCTGCAGTGAGGACGGTGAAGGATAAAGCTCCTGGACTGCAAACAGTGGAGCTGGAGCGTGAGTCTCCTGTGGATCCACCCCTGACGTTGCCACCTCCTGGTCAACTGCTGCTAGGGTGACGACCTCAGTATGAGCTGCAGATGCAGCAACCTCAGGATAAACTGCAAGAACGGAAACCTCAGGATGAGCTGCATGGGCCATGACCTCAGGAGGAGCTGTAGGAGCGATGACCTCAGAAGAAGCTGTAGGAGCGATGACTCAGGAGAAGCTGCAGACAAAGCAGCAGGGGAAGACATCTTGAGAGAAGCAGCAGGAGAGGTGGTCAAGAGAGAAACAACAGGCTAGGAGATCTGGAGGGTAAGCACCGCCGGTGTGGAAGAGACGTGATGAGCAGCAGCTGTGCTGGAGGGTGGGTGGACAGCAGCAGCTGTGCTGGAGGGCTGGAGAGCTAGCAAGGATGGCTGGAAGGTAGGAGCAGCTGCAGCAGCTGCAGGGAGGATCAGAGCAGGAGCTGCAGCTACTAGGAAGCTTATCTCCCCCGATGTAGAGTCCGCAGAGGCGGAGATGACCTCGGGGGAAAGAGGGAGAGCAGAGGTGAGTGTGGGAACAAAGATGGAGGCGGCAGCAGAGGCAGATGGAGAGGAACCAGAAACAGCAGACGGCTGTGACTGGGGCTCCTCTTCAGGAGCAAGGCAGTACACTTCATTAATAGGTGTTAAAAAAATAAGAAGGTATTTGCCATGCCCCATGCTCTGCTCCCATTGGAACTGCTGCTGGAAATTGGGGAGTATCCAATCGGGTGGCTGCGGAGATTTCCCAGGGAGCAGCAGCTGTAAAGCAATGAGGAGGTGGTACGGGAGGATCAACCCCAGAGTCTGGTGAGATGGCTGGTGAGATCCTTGAAGGGACGGCTGGGGAAGGAGGCGAGAAAGTCTCCAAGGACAGTCATTGGAGCTTGAGGGCACCAATGACTGGCACGCCGTATGCCAACCGACTGCTGAGAAACTCCCTTCGCTCCATAGGAGAGAGAACCCGCTGCCCGTTGGCTGACTCTGATGAGGAGGAGACAGCTGGCAGCTGTGGGGGAGCAAGGATAGGGAGCTTCCACACCCAGGGATGAGAACGTATGTCTGGGTTTGCTTCCCTCAATGCTGCGGCTGCCTCCCAGTGTTCCACAGTCTCTTTTAGATAGGAGCAGCATCGTGCAGCAGCCGCACAGCGCAGGACTAGGATAACTGCTGCTCTGTTCACCACCTCCTCCTCTTCTCGCTGGTCTCGCCAGCTGAGTCCTGTTTTGGAGGCATCATTCTGTTACATTTGCCCTTCCGGGGCCTAGAAATGGACTCACGTGCTTGGCAGATTTCATACATGATTTATTCATAAATGAAGATAGCTTGTGAGCTGGAAAACATAAAATAATGCCGTTGAGGCAGACAACAAACCGTTGGTTGGAAAATGCCAAGGTAGTGATGTGGAAAATATGTGTGGCAACACGCAGGAACTAACGATGATGCTGCACCGATGACTGAGGGTGGTGTGAATAAAGGAGAGTATGAATAATTACAAAATAAGAAACAGCTTTGGAAAATTAGGAACTATAAGGAGTTAAGTGTGAAATCATAACGCGAACATGAAATGAGCTTTCAACAGTAAAGGTAAACAGGAACACAACACAGGAAATACTTCAAAATAAAAGTAGACCTATGGACTGAGGGAGCACCAATAATAATAACAAACAATAAAATACAACTTAAAGGTGCAATATAAAGGATTCTGACCTCCTGGCCAGTAGATGTCGCACGCACTGTTGACTCACTATAATCTTGTACCAGTTTCCAGGTAGAGGTAAACACTTCCTGGAGGTTAACACTGCAGACTGCTAACATCTCAGACTTTTGGTTATTATGAGCCAGACAGTGTGTCAAGTGAGAACTGTTGTGGTATAGAATTGCTTATTTAACATAATCCTCTCTGATGCGCATCTCCGATAAACCTTTTTTTAAATAACTTTATGGCAGTTATTGACAGTAATGCTAATGTGCACAGCTGTGATCAAACCAGATAGCCCTCTAGTTCTGACAACTTTATTATGACAACATTTTAGATCAGATTGTAAGGACTTTGCTGTTAGTTGTTCAGTGTTTTTTTTTTTAAAATATGCTGAATCACACTTTGGGGACGAGGGGGATGACTCGCCTATCACAGGGGCTGAGGTCGCCAAGGTGGTTAAAAATCTCCTTGGTGGCCGGGCCCCGGGGGTGGACGAGATTCGCCCTGAGTACCTCAAGGCCCTGGATGTTGTTGGGTTGTCATGGTTGACACGCCTCTGCAACATTGCGTGGAGGTCGGGGACAGTGCCTTTGGCATGGCAAACCGGGGTGGTGGTTCCTCTCTTCAAAAAAGGGGACCGGAGGGTGTGCTCCAACTTTAGAGGGATCACACTCCTCAGCCTCCCTGGGAAGGTCTATGCCAAGGTACTGGAGAGGAGAGTCCGGCCGTTGGTCGAACCTCGGATTCAGGAGGAGCAATGTGGTTTTCGTCCTGGCCGTGGCACATCGGACCAGCTCTTTATCCTCTCGAGAATTCTTGAGGGTTCGTGGGAATTTGCCCAACCAGTTTACATGTGTTTTGTGGACTTGGAGAAGGCATTTGACCGCGTCCCTCGTGGATTTTTGTGGGGGGTGCTTCGGGAGTATGGGGTATTGGGCTTGTTGTTACGAGCTATTCGGTCTCTGTACGACCGTTGTGAGAGTTTGGTTCGTATTGCCAACACTCGGTCGGAGTCATTCCCAGTGAGAGTTGGACTCCGCCAGGGCTGCCCTTTGTCACCGATCCTGTTCATAATTTTTATGGACAGGATTTCTAGGCGCAGCCAGGGAATGGAGGGTGTCATGCTTGGTGACCACAGGATCTCATCTCTGTTGTTTGCAGATGATGTTGTCCTGTTGGCTTCATCCAGCAATGACCTACAGCTCTTGCTGGGACGGTTTTCCGCTGAGTGTGAAGCGGCTGGGATGAGAATCAGCACCTCCAAGTCCGAGTCCATGGTCCTCAGCCGGAAAAAGGTGGATTGTCCTCTCCGGGTTGGGGACAGGCTCCTGCCCCAAGTGGAGGGGTTTAAGTATCTTGGGGTCTTGTTCACGAGTGAGGGGAAAATGGAGTGAGAGATCGACAGACAGATTGGAGCAGCATCTGCAGTGATGCGGACGTTGTACCGGTCTGTTGTGGTGAAGAGGGAGCTTAGTTCTAAGGCAAAGCTGTCGATTTACCAGTCAATCTACGTTCCTACTCTCACCTATGGTCACGAGCTTTGGGTAATGACCGAAAGAACGAGATCGCGGATACAGGCGGCTGAAATGAGCTTTCTCCGTAGGATTGCTGGACTCACCCTCAGAGATAGGGTGAGGAGCTCAGTCATCCGGGAGAGGCTCAGAGTAGAACCGCTGCTCCTCCACATTGAAAGGGATGGGGAGAGGGAAGTCTGGGCTTCTCTGCTTGAACTGCTGCCTCCGCGACCCGGACCTCCGGAAAAGCGGTAGAAGATGGATGGATGGATGGATGAATCACACTTTTATGGTCTGTTTAAGTTCATCCGTTTCAGCTATTCATGCTTTAAAAAACAAACAAAAAAAACCCAGCTGTGTGCTGTGTGCTCCAGTGTGGATCGTGTAAATAACGAGGCGGATTTGACTCAGACAGTTTATTACACATCTCACACAGAAGCATAGTCAGAATGAATGCTCAGCAGAGACTCTCCTCTTAAAAAGCATGGCATTCTTCTAGAAGCTTCTAACACACAAAAGGTTACATTGCATTCACTTCCTTAATCCTTTAACATCCTTCCAGAAGTTTCTAACACACAAAAGATCACACTGCATTCATCCTTCACACCTCCCTGTTATCTCCCAGGGAAACTCTGCTCTTTGTTCTTGTCTAAGATGCTATACAATTATGCACTTCCCATGTGTCACCAAACGACCCCCCCCCCCCGAGCATCTTGGATAGAACAATAGAATGACAGTCCATATGCTGTGGTAAAATCATTAAACATCAATCCACATGCTGCTTGGGCTTCAGTCTTCTCCCGTATCTGCTGTAACCAGGATTCACCGCCTCCGCGGCGCTGTCATGCTGGGGGGCTGATGTTTGAGGGGTAAAAGTCTGTCCGTGTGGGTGCTCTGGGGAATCTTTTCTCTGGGAAGCTCCCCGTGGGGGTCTTCCACGCCAAGGGGCCCTCGCCAACAGCACTTGCTCATCCGCCACCACAAAAGCGGGTTTTTGTGGTGTACCGCTGCTCCTCCACATTGAAAGGAGTCAGCTGAGGTGGTATGGGCATCTGATTAGGATGTCTCCTGGACGCCTCCCATTTGAGGTGTTTTGGACACGTCCCACTGGGAGGAGACCCCGGGGCAGACCCAGGACTCGGTGGAAAGACTATGTCTCCCAGCTGGTCTTGGAACGCCTTGGTATCCTCTTTGAAGAGCTGGAGCAGGTGGCTGGGGAGAGGGAAGTCTGGGCTTCTCTGCTTGAACTGCTGCCTCCACAACCCGGACCTCCGGAAAAGCGGTAGAAGATGGATGGATGGATAGCTGTGTGAAGAAAGGAATAACCAGACCGAGCTTTCCGAGCAGATGAACTTTATTCACGCTCTCACATCTTCCAGAATCAGAAACATTAACCTCATGTCGTAGGGACCCTCTACACTCATACGTCCCTGCTACCTGAGGTCTTGCATTACAGTTCACTCCCCCATGACGATTCCTTTTGTCCCCCAGCCCTTTGATCTCGATGCTCTTCCATCAGAGGAAACTACTGCATCTCCATGCCTTTCAGTCTGAGATGAATACCACAGCATGGGTCCCCCATACCGCCCCCCTCCCCAGAGTCTCAGACTGAGTGTTAACCCTCACGTCCTCTCAGCTTCACCCTCTGCCCATAGCTGCTGTAACGGGGGGGTCTTCGGCTCCGCGGTGCTGCTGTGCCGGTGGGGGGTTCCTGGGGGTGTGTCCATCTGTGAGGGGACAATGGAGGGGGGGGGGCATTCAGCATGCTCGTGTGACTGCTCTGATGAATCCTTTACCTGGGGACTTCTCAGAGGGGGTCTTCCGCACCGAGGAGCTCAGGCCAACACCACCTGCTCATCTGCCACAACAAAGGCTGGCTTATACAGATTCTCTTCCGGCGACCCCCCAAGTCTAACACAAAATGTTTGTCCCCAGGTTCCAGCACTCTAAACGGGTCATCGTAGGGTGGGCGCAATGGGGGCCGGTGGGCATCGTGCCTGACTAACACAAATGCTGCGTCCTTCAAGGTTTTTGGCACAAAAGCGTAAGGAAAACAGTGGTGGACCGGGCCAGGTAGCGTCCCTGCGGCTGCGCTATGCCGTGAACGCGGGGACAGATGGGTGTTCAGTGCGGGGTTATCTGGTAAAAATTCCCCGGGGAGCTGCAGCGGCTGAGAAAAAAACAGCTCTGCTGGGGAGGCTTCCAAATCCTCTTTCGGTGCGGAACGCAACCCTAATAGAACCCACGGCAACCGGTCCACCCAATTTGCATCCGTAAGCAAAGCCCTGAGCGCTGCTTTCAGTGACCTATGGAAACGCTTGCATAACCCATTGGCCTGTGAGTTGTATGCGGTCATGCAATGAATTGAGACGCCCAGGCTCCGGGCCATCGTGGAACAGAGGTCGGAAACAAACTGAGGGCCCCAATCGGATGTGATGTCCGAAGGGGTGCCAAAACGTGCCACCCATGTTGTCAAAAAAGCATGTGCCACGTCTGCAGATGCGGTGGAAGCTAGCGGACTGCTTCTGGCCATCGTGTGGTGTGGTCCACCATTGTCAGGAGGTGCGTAAACCCCTGCGATGGCGGGGGGGGGGGGGGCACGATGTCCACGTGAACGTGGTCGAACCTCTTAGCCGGGAAATGGAACGGCTCCGGCTCCAAGGGGGCCTTTGTGTGCCTGTGCACTTTGGCTCGTTGGCATGCTACGCAGGCTGCAGCCCACTCTTTCACCTGTTTGCGCAGGCTCAGCCAGATGACCACCATTTTGACTGACGCGCGCACTCCTGAGTGCGCCAGGGAGTGAACCAACTCAAAAATGCGGCGGCACCAAGCGCGTGGGACCACCGGGCACAGGTGTCCTGCGGAGACGTCACAGATTAGGGGGGCCCCCCGTCTTGCAGTACTCTGCTTTCCAGCCTTAACCCTGTTGGTCCAGACTGGAGCGCGCACATGTCCGCATCGCCGATCTGCTCCTCAGCCATGGCCGTGTAATCTATCCCTACGTAGACTGGGGCCATTAAGGCCCGCAAGAGGCAGTCCGCCACCACGTTGAGTTTACCAGCCACATGCTGAATGTTGGTCGTAAACTCCGAGATCGCAGCCAGCTGTCTCTGCTGCCAGCCCGACCATGGTTCCAAAACCTTGGCCATCGCATACATTAGCGGCTTGTGGTCCACGAACACAGTGAAGGTGCGCCCTTCCAGCCAGAACTGGAAGTGGCGTATGGCCAGGTAGAGAGCCAGTAACTCTCTGTCGAACGCGTTGTATTTTTGCTCACTGTCGTGCAAAGACCTGCTAAAAAAGGCGAGCGGCTGCCAAGAACTGGTGACACATTGCTCCACGATGGCCCCTATGGCCACGTCCGAGGCATCAGTAGTGAGTGCTCTCCAAGCCGCCAGGTCCGGGTGCGCCAGTAGTGCAGTTCGTCAGGGCTGCTTTAACCTCAGAGAATGCCTGCTCCCGCTTAGGAGTCCAGTCGACTATGTCCGCCGGTTTCCGTTTCTTGAACGTGGCATACAACGGCTGCATGAGCTGGGCTGCACGGGGGATGAAACAGTTATTAAAGTTAACCATCCCCCAAAACTCCTGCAGCACCCTGACCGTCTGAGGCCAGGGAAAATTCGCCACTACGCGCACCTTGTCCGGCAAGGGTATCGCTCCCTCCGGTGAGAAGCGGTGTCCCAAAAAATCGATCCCCGTCACCCCGAACTGGCATTTCGCCAGGTTGATTATTAACCTTTAGAGCATGTAGAATTTTTGTCAGGAAAACGCAGAGTTTGACCTCAAATTTTCAAATGACAATTGCTTCAGAACGGCAATAGTTAGACGCAAAATCCCAATTACAAAAATGTTGCAGAGGAACCCAAGTGTCTGCCAAGTGAACCTGCACCCATGCATAGTGCATAATTGGACCTAATTTGCATATTGCAGCAATCAAAATTTTATTATAAGACTATAGCTTCACAATGATTATAGTTAGATGCACAGTCCCAATTACAAACGTGTTGCAGAGGAACCCAAGTGTCTGCCAGTGACATAATTATCAGACCCAGGGAACAAACGCTCAGACTCAAATGAATACAATTATCCTTTTATTGTTCACAGTGAGTGTGTGAGTGTATGTATGTGTTGTATGTCTAGTGTTTGTGGAGATGAAGGGTTGTGCAGGAATCGTGACCGGGGGAGAGCAGAACGCCGTTCAGCCTGGCAACTCTATTATGACAGAGCACAGGTGTTAGCACAGTCCACCGAACACAGAGCTTGATAATAACAGGAGCTTACTTTGCAGATGCACGTGGGATGCTCAGGTTGGCCTAAGGGCTGCGGCCAGGAAGACAGCGTTCTGGGTCCATGCCGAGAATAGGGCAGGTAGCCCTGTAGCAGAGATGGAGGTTTGAACCGCCACCAGAAGGAGTTGATTCCGCCGCCGGAGGGATCCACCTGTGCACAGGGGAAGACGACTAACAACGTGAGTAATAATGAGCTTACTTGAAGCGAGGAGGAGATTCTGATCTCAGACGACGAGGCCAGGGAATTGGCTGTAGACGAGAGGCGTATTCTGCAGGCAGAATGACAGACGGCTCTGTGCCAAGTCTCAGGCAGGCCCGGTTATAAAGCCCGCTGGAGATTGGGAGCAGGTGTGCATGCAGCTGTAGCAGATGACGGCCCAGAGGGAGCCATGACAGTACCCCCCCCCCTTCCCGAGAGGTGCCTCCTGGCACCTGATCCAGCCTACCCGGGTGCGTCCAGTGGAAGTCCCTGATGAGATGCTTGCCTAGCACGAATGACGGATGTGCCCAGGACCTCCACTCAGGGCCATACCCCTCCCAATCCACCAGGTACTGCAGACCGCGACCCCAACGACAGACATCCAGGATGGCCTTGACTCTCCAAGCCGGGTCGCCGTCAATCAACACTGGTGGAGGTGGGGTCTTGGGAGGGGGACAGAGGGGGCTGGAACAGATGGGCTTCACCTGGGAGACATGGAACGTAGGACAGATACGGAGAGAAGGGGGGAGAGCCAGGCACACAGCCACATGATTAATAATACGTACAATAGATCTAGCTACAATGCGCCGCACTGTGTTTTTATATATCTACATATTATTCCATCTAGCTACAATGCTCCGCACTGTGTGTGTTTATATATTTACATATTTATTCCATCTAGCTACAATGCTCCGCACTGTGTGTGTTTATATATCTACATATTTATTCCATCTAGCTACAATGCTCCGCACTGTGTATATATATATATATATATATATATATATATATATATATATATATGTGTGTGTGTGTGTGTGTGTGTTTATATGTATACTTGCTGCTCTTGTTTCTTTTTTTTTTCTCTTGCCTTCTGATTGTTTCTCTGAGTGTTGCTATCCCTGTGCTGTTGCAATCCTGGAATTTCCCCATTGTGGGACTAATAAAGGCTTATCTTATCTTATCTTATCTTAATAAGGAAGGGGCCAATGAAGCGTTGGGCCAGCTTCCGTTTTTCAGCTTTCAATGCAATATGCTGAGTAGACAGCCAAACCTGCTGACCCACCTGGTACTGAGGAGCCAGTCTCCTGCGGCGATTTACCGTCCTGGTGTTACGCTCAGCCGTGCGAAGGAGAGCCCTGCGAGTGGCTGCCCAGAGCCGGAGACAGCGCCTCAAGCGGGTGTGGATGAATGGCACCACCACTTCCCTCTCCTCCTCGGGAAAGAGTGGGGGGTCATAACCCAAAGAGGCCCTGAAGGGAGACATGCCAATTGCCGAGGAAACAGTTGAGTTATGGGCATACTCAATCCAGTGGAGGTGGCTGCTCCAGGACGAGGGACTGGAGGCGATGACACAGCATAGAGCGGCCTCCAGCTCCTGATTGGCCCGCTCGCACTGACCGTTGTTCTGCGGATGGTAACCAGAAGACAAGCTCGCCATTGCTGCTAGTGCGTTGCAGAATGCCTTCCAAACCCAGGACACAAACTGGGGACCACGATCGGAGACGATGTCGGTGGGGATCCCATGTCGGTGGGGATCCCATGGAGGCGTACAACGTGCTGGACTAGTAGGTCCGCCGTCTCCCGCGCTGTGGGGTGCCCCTGGAGTGGAACAAAGTGGGTGGCCTTGGAAAACCAATCCTCGATGGTGAGGACTGCAGAGAAATGGTTGGAGGAAGGGAGCCCAGTCACGAAGTCCAGCGCTATGTGGGACCAAGGTCTGCTGGGGACCGGCAACGGGTGAAGGAGACTGGCCAGCGGAGAGGAAGATGTCTTCCCGGTGGCGCACTGAGTGCAGGTGCAGACATAGGCGATGACGTCCTTCCGGAGCCCCGGCCACCAGAACGATCTCTGTAGGAGGTCCACCATGCGAGTCACCCCTGGATGTCACGAAAACTTGGTCCTCCCGATGGTTACCGGAGATGATGACTGACACCGGGGCAGTTTGTTGGGAGACCGTTGCCAGAGGGGCCTTAGACAGGGCAACGAGCTTTAGGGGAGACTGGAGTGAATGGCAGGGAAGCCCCAGTCAGGTTGCCAGGTCCCTCGATATGAAGCTCTGCTCAGCCCCCCAGTCAATCAGTGCATGTGTGGCATATTCAGTCTGTTTATAAATAAATCTGATCGGCAAAAGACATTTGGTGAGGGGATTAGACCGAGATGAGTCCGTGAGTCCCCCTACTGCGACGCACGGACCCCCTCTTTTGGCCGAAGGGGGCAACTCTCAACCTCGTGCTCATCACTACCGCAGTATTTACATAATCCTAACTCCCTGCGGTGCTGCTTCTCAGCTAAAGAGATCTTGGACTGCCCAACCACCATAGCTTCCTGCCTGTCTAGAGCCTCGGATGAAGGCAGGGCCAACTGAGACGACTGAGAGGAGCGGTGAAACTGGGCGCTCGAGCGACAGGAAGCTCTTCACTCAGCTGCCTGCTCCCTCAGCCTGTTATCCAAACTGATAGCTAAGGAAATTGGCTCTGCGAGTCTCTCCGGCTTATCTAGGCGGGCTAGTTCGTCCTGCAGGTAGGGCTTAAGATCCGAGTAAATATGCTACAGAGCGAGGCATCCTCCCATCTGACCTCCGCTGCCACCACCCGGAAATCAACAGCATAGTCTGCATCTGACCTGCCCCCCTGTTGAAGATTTAGCAGCCGAGTGGTTAGCACACTATCACGGTCGGAATGGTCGAGTACCTTGTGGAAATCAGTGATGAACTGCTGGTAGGTCAAATTAGCAAAGCTAGGTTTAGCCATTACAGCATATGCCCAAGCTAGTGCCCTGCCCTCTTACAGGTTAGCCACGTAGCCTATTCAACTATGATCTGTGGGAAAATCCCCCGGAACCCACTGAAAGACCGTCTCACACTGGAGAATGAACCCACGAGCCTCCCTGAGCTTGCCACTGAAGCGAGCAGGCGTGGGGACTGGTGTAAGCCGGGCCAAGGGGACCTGACTAGCCTGGCTAGGAGGGGAGCTAACAGGAGCCGGCATGCTCCCGGAGGCCGGAGGAAACGTCTGTTGCCCATCCAGACGATCCAGCCTTTTGTTGATCTGCGCTAGCTGGTTAAGGATTACCTGCTGCTGGTAAGCTAATTGATCCACCCGAGCCTCTAAGTTGTTAACCTGCCGCGCTAGCATGGTGTTTGCTGGGTCGCCCTGACGGAGCCGTACTGACATAATTATCAGACCCAGGGAACAAACGCTCAGACTCGAATGAATACAATTATCCTTTTATTGTTCACAGTGAGTGTGTAAGTGTGTGTATGCGTTGTATGTCTAGTGTGTGTGGAGATGAAGGGTTGTGCAGGAATCGTGACCGGGGGAGAGCAGAAGGCTGTTCAGCCTGGCAACCCTATAATGACAGAGCACAGGTGTTAGCACAGTCCACCGAACACAGAGCTTGATAATAACAGGAGCTTACTTTGCAGATGCACATGGGATGCTCAGGTTGGCCTAAGGGCTGCGGCCAGGAAGACAACGTTTTGGGTCTGTGCTGAGAATAGGGCAGGTAGCCCTGTAGCAGAGATGGAGGCTTGAACCGCCACCAGGAGGAGTTGATTCCGCCGCCGGAGGGATCCACCTGTGCACAGGGGAAGACAACTAACAACGTGAGTAATAATGAGCTTACTTGAAGCGATGAGGAGATTCTGATCTCAGACAAAGAGGCCAGGGAACTGGCTGTAGACGAGAGGCGTATTCTGCAGGCAGAATGACAGACAGCTCCGTGCCGAGTCTCAGGCAGGCCCGGTTATAAAGCCCGCTGGAGATTGGGAGCAGGTGTGCGTGCAGCTGTAGCAGATGACGGCCCAGAGGGAGCCATGACAGCCAGGTGAACTTGCATCCATGCATTGTGCATAATTGGACCTAATTTGCATATTGAGACAATCCAAATTTTACAACACTACAGCTCCAGAACGGTAATAGTTAGATGCAAAGTCCCAATTACAAAAATGTTACAGAGGAACCCCAGTGTCTGCCAAGTGAACTTGCATCCATGCATAGTGCATAATTGGACCTGATTTGCATATTGCAACAATCCAAATTTTATTATAACACTATAGCTTCAGAATTACAGTTAGATGCAAAGTCCCAGTTATAAAAGTGTTGCAGAGGTACCCAAGTGTCTACCAGGTGAACTTGCATCCATGCATTGTGCATAATTGGACTTAATTACCGCTCCGGAAAAGTGGTAGAAGGTGGATGGATGGACAATTTTTATTTCACACACTGTCACCACATGGTCCTTTTGTCCCATCATTGACAAAATTACTACATCTTCTACCACTCCGGAAAAGCGTTAGAAGATGGATGGATAGACAATTTTTGTTTCACACACTCACCACATGGCCTTTTGTCCCATCATTGACAAAATTACTAAAAATCATTAAAAAAACACAAATCTCATGGCACATTTGTTTCACACTAAAATGAAGCAAATGACACACAGTTTATGCAGTATGTACCTGTTTGTTTCGTCGCTCACAAGCATCCAGAATTCCGGAGACAAAAAAAACCGACACAAAATCAATGGCGGGCGCAGATGACAGGTCCTTCTCTCCACGATATCCAACTGGCTGTTCAAATGCTTTCAGCCACGGCTGGTAAACCTCTTCATCTCTAAGAAGCTTCCAGGTGTCAATGTCCAAACCTCCAGCCGCATCGCCACTACCTATTGTCCTGCCAGCGCGCACACGTGGCACACGTCGATGCGCACCAGCAGTGTGCTCTTGCCCAGTCAAACATCGCCCACGGGCTGCTCTGGACCTTTTCGCTCTGCAACAACGGTTTGGCAAAGCAGAACAATCTGCAGATGAGGCTCCTGTGCCATTTTGGGCATGGCTGAACACAGAAAACGCAGCTGCAGCGTTGCGCGCAAGATGTCCGTCTCCACTTTCACAAGAACTCCTTGCACCATTGTCCGAAGGCACATAATCAGAGCTGGACTCTAACTCAGATGACGAACTAGGGCTAAGCTCTTCCTCTGAACTCAGGAGCGGCGAATACCAACACTAAATCCTCTTCAGCTGAGAGCGTCTTCCTCGCCATCCTGTCTCATCCTGTCAAACAGCAGAATGAAAGGGGGCGGGCTTCAAACGCTGATTTGACCTACTTATTGAATTGCACCATTTACAGTTCTCGTGGTAAATGAAAAGCCACACCTCTCAGCCGCCAAGTGGTGTTAAAAGGTTTGTACATTTCACACTCTATTCAGCTGTACAGGCTTTGTTTAGACTGATCGGCTGACAGGTGCAGAAGTGCGCCATACACACTCAAAGGGTTAACCCGTGCTCCTCTAACCTCTGGAAAACCATCCTGAGGTGGGTTACGTGTTCGTCCTCGGATGCGCTGGCCACCAGGATGTCATCCAGGTAGACAAACACAAATGGCAGATCACGCAACACCGCATCCATCATGCGTTGGAATGTCTGTGCTGCGCCTTTTAACCTTAAAGGCATGCGTAAAAACTCAAACAGACCAAACGGGGTTATTGCTGCCATTTTAGGTATGTCCTCCGCGCGCACCAGGACCTGGTGGTAAACACGGACCAGGTCTATCTTAGAAAAAATACGTGCCCCGGCGAGGTGAACGGAAAAATCCTTAATACGGGGGATTGGGTAGCAGTCGTGCGCTGTGGCGTTGTTTAATCTGCGGAAATCTCCACAAGGTCGCCACGATCCCTTGGCCTTAAGAACCATATGTAGTGGGGATGCCCATGGGCTGTTTGATCATCTGATGATGCCCAGCCCTTCCAAGTTGGCAAATTCCTCGCGCGCTATGGCCAGTTTAGCTGTACCCAGGCGCCGAGGTCGTGCGAAAACAGACGGCCCAGTGGTGGTAATAAAGTGCTCCACCTGTTTAGTGATGGCCGCTGAAAACGTCGGGACCGTGAGTGCTGGAAACTGGGTGAGCAGTGTGTGGAACTTACCACCTGGAGCTGTGATGTTGGCTAGTGTTGTTGGCCCGGTTCCTCGAGCTGTACAGGGGAGAGAATCAAAAGACATTGCATTAATCAGGCATCTGTTAGCAACATCGACTAGTAGTCCATGTGCACACAAAAAATCAGTGCCTAAGATTGGGAAACTGCATGCCGCTATGACGAATGTCCACTGGTACGTACGGCCATGCAGGGATACAGTCAGTGTCCTCTCACCAAAAGTCCTAATGTCTTAGTCGTTTGCAGCCGTCAGCTCGGGGCCACTAGTTCCCGCTAGCCGGTCGGCGTAGGACAGCACGATGAGACTCTTTTGGGATCCGCAGTCCACGAGGAACCGTCTCCCCGAGCGTGAGTCTGTCACGTAGAGCAGCTTGCTTTCTTCACCATGGTCACAGCCACTACCGACAGCCGGTCCTGGCGTTTCTCAAATGCTTGAATTGGCACGGTGGCACACATCGGCATGTGTCCTCTCCAAAACGGCGGTGGTATGAGCAGAGCGTGTCTCTCTGGTGCTTCCTGGCCCCTGCTGCTGCTACTATCGCTGGCTCCTCGCTTCCGCTGGCCGTCTCGCTGGGTTCCGACACCGCTGCGTTCACTGTGAGGGCTCTGTTGGTGAGGATGATCTGCTCAGATAGTTGTCACGCGTGGCCAGCAGCGGCGAGTTGGCAAGGACCGCTCTGGCCACCGTTGGAAGGTTCCGGAGGAAAAGGTGGGCAAATAGAAAATGCCTGTCATCCATGCCCATCAACGCCAACATCTTCTCCATCAGTTCGACTGCCGACCCGTGTCCTAACTCGGAGCACGTCAGGAGCCTCTTCGCTCTCTCGCAGTTCGAGAGCGTGTAGCGCCGGGTCAGCGCGGTTTTGAGAGCCCCATTTTTGTCGCGGGCTGGGGGCTGTTGGAGCAGGCTCGCTACCTGCTGGATCATGTAAGTGTCCAGCGCTGCGACCACGTAGTAATATCTGGTGTCATCTGCCGTTATTCCCCGGAGCGCAAACTGGGCCTCGGTGTGGAGGAACCAAGACTTGGGTCGTGCAGCCAAAAGTCTGGTAGTTTGACCGAAACGGCGCACGCATTGCTGGGGCTTCCCGTCCGGGTCATCTCCGTGGTGTTCGCCTCGTGTTCCATTATTCATCAAGGGTCACCAGTGTGGAGAAAGGAATAACCAGACCAAGCTTTCCGAGCAGATGAACTTTATTCACTCTCTCACATCTTCCAGAATCAGAAATATTAACCTCATGTCGTAGGGACCCTCTTTTATATCACAGCAATCATACGTCCCTGCTACCTGAGGTCTTGCATTACAGTTCACTCCCCTATGACAATTCCTTTTGTCCCCCAGCCCTTTGATCGCCATGCTCTTCTGTCAGAGGAAACTACTGCATTTCCATGCCTTTCAGTCTGAGATGAATACCACAGCATGGGTCCCCCATAGCTGTTGTTATTAACCTCCAGCAGTTACATATTTATGTCAGTTCCAGTTAATTTTAGGTTGTAAATGTTTTTTTTTTTATTGTTTTAAAATATGTAAATAAATGTTGTGAAACTTTGGATGCCTGAATTCATTTGTGCCCTTTCTGTTACTGTAGAAGATTAAATCTATTGTTTATTCAGTGTGACAGATTAACAAAGTAATGGTTTACCTCACCTCTGCAAAACTAAAGTATTTTCAACCTTTTTATAACGTAGTGATAAACAAGAACCTAAAATACACTGTACATATTAGATATATACATAACATTGTAATCAATAATCCTTAGTGAAGTTGGAAATAATTTATGGTGGAATAATAATCTTTTTTTCCAAATAATATTGTGCAAAAACAGTACTGCATCTCCAAAAATGAGCACATCACCATTCAGCTCTATATCAAATAGCTCAGACATATTCACCCAAATTTAAAAAAAAAATAAAATAAAATAAATAAAAAAAATCTTAAAATTGCTAAATTTATATGGGATTATTACAAAATCTGAAAATTTTACTTTTTAGATTTGAGTTATTTCTAAAAATAAATTCACCACAATATTCAACTTTTGGAGGTGGGTGAGTAGAATGTAAAAGAAAATCAACCTCAAATCGAGTCAGTCAACATATAACAAACAGGAATTTATTTGGGGGAAAATATTTATTAAAAAATAAACAGTCAAGATGCAGGGTCCGTGGGGCAGATCTGGGAGAGCAATAGAGAAATTAATTAAATCAGGATTAGGACACACTCTGGAAAGCTTTTGTTGTCCCCATAGTCAGTGTTGACCTTTGTTACTATAGTCGGGAACAATTTGTTGATGTAAAAAAGGACAGCCTCTTAAGAAAGTGTCATCACACACTAACAGCATTAAAACATGACAGGATGTGAACTACTAGACAGTTTTAGGACTACAGCAGTGCTGCAATGAGGTTGCTTGGTCTACATAATGTGAATGACAATATACTGTAGGTGTCATGGGCAGCGAGAGCGCACCCCTCCCGTCCTGCCTCACATTCGTCAGCTCATCACTGCACCTGAGGCAGAGGACACACCTGTGCCTGCTCATCAGCCAGCGTAATTAAGGAGGCTCTCTCTGTGCAGTCAAAGCTGGCTCGTCTGTGTATACTGCCTGCTTAAAGTGACAAGCAAGTATAGTTGACAAGTTTAGACACGCTGTCTTACCTTGTTTCTCCTCTCTCCTGCCACATCTCATTATCCCTCAGCTTCCTACCTTCACCCGGTCAGGCACCATCAGCTCATCTCCCTCACACCCTACTGGTTCATCTATTCTTCGCTGGGTCCCTCCCGGTTCTCCCTGGATTCCCAAGTAAGTGGTATTTTGGCTCGCCCATTTCCCCTTACTCCATTCCTCTGCTCACAGCTCTCATCTTCTCTCCACAGGGTGGTTCCTCTGGCGAGTGACTCTTTCCTCAGCTGTGCGCTTATGTTTTGCAATTTAATAAACTTTCAAACGTGCCCCTTTGTGTGGTTACTTCCTGTGCTGTTGCATCGTGCGTGTGAGCTGTCAAACTTAATTAACCATGACAGTAGGTGAAGGAAAGAGCAGGTACAGAAATGGAATTACTTTTTATGTGTGTGTTGTGGGAGAAGGGAGGAGACCCTGGGACAGACCCAGGAAACGTTAGAGAGACTATGTCTCCCAGCTGAACGTCTTGGTGTCCTCTCTGAAGAGCTGGAGGAGGTGGCTGGGGAGAGGGAAGTCTGGGCTTCTCTGATTAGACTGCTCCCTCCACAACCTGGACCCCCAGAAAAGCCATAGCAGATGGATGGATGGCTGTGTTGTATATTCATTCCTGCTGCAAGACTGGACCTGATTAAAGAAGAGGAACATTTTTTCTAATTCCACATTCTTGGAAAACCAAGTGCATAGGCAGGTTGTGGTTTTAATAAAAATGAAAAGTCCAAGACATTTCTTTGTCAGGTCAGGCATTGGCTTGCTTGCTACCAGATAACCATGAAAACCGGTACTACCTGTCTCATGGGTCTGGCCGTTGGCGACTCAACCGGCATCCCCGCCCTTCCGAGGGCGTGGAGGTTGAAACAGGGCATCCTGACAGGAACGAAAAACAATATCTGTCACAGGTCTGCGGTGGACCACTCCGAGTTACACAGGGTGAGACTGGACATCCTGTAAGATAAACACATCTGTCACAAGGTCTGTGGTGGACTGTGCCAGTCGGTGCATTGTGACATGCACTACACAAAGAGCAGAGATAAACAAACCTGGTCAGTCACTGCAACAGATACTGGAGTCAGTTTGTCTTGGCTTGTCCTTGCCACTGATATTACCTTTATCTACCAAGAATGTGCTGCTAGTCCAGCAAAAGCTAGCAGTACTCAAATATTTTGCAAGCAGTTTCATGAAATGGTCAATCAGAAAGCAACTCATACCTGCTCGGATGTCCCGCGGGCTTACAAGGTCCACGCTGATCTGTTCACACTCCAACAGGCAGTGAAAAGTAAGCTAGGAGCAGGAAGACAAAAGAAGAGGAAAAGAGCAACCTTGTGTGTAGCAAAATGGAATGTACTCACTCTGTTGGACAGAACAACATCACAGCGCCCAGAAAGACAGACCGCGCTTGTGGCCCTGGAAATGAATAGGTACAATGTAGACATAGCTGCACTTAGTGAAACAAGATTGCTTGGATATGACAGCTTGGAAGACCATGGGTACATCTTCTTTTGGAATGGGAGATCAACTCAAAAAAGGAGAGAAGCAGGAGTGTGCTTTGCAGTTAGCAAGGAGATAGCAGCAATACTTGATGAGGAACTGGTGCCAATCAATGACAGGATAATAACTATGAGACTCCCACTACAGAGGAAGATGTATGCCACACTCATCAGTGTGTATGCCCCAACAATGATCAACACAGAGGAGGCTAAGGAAGAGTTCTACAGTGATTTACGTGAAACTATCAGGCGTGTACCGACTGATGACAGGCTGATACTCGTTGGAGATTTTAATGCCAGAGTTGGTTTGGACACCGAGAAATGGAAAGGAGTGCTAGGCAGCCATGGAGTAGGCAAGTGCAATGCTAATGGAGAACTTCTACGTGCACTATGTTCGGAGTACAACCTTGTGAAAACCAACACTCTATTTAAGCACAAGGACACACACAAGAAGACATGGATGCACCCAAGATCCAAGCACTGGCACTTATTAGACTACATCATAGTCAGGCAGAGAGACAGAAGGGATGTATTGGACACCAGAGCAATGAGAGGTGCGGACTGTGGTACTGATCATGTTATGCTGAGATCTAGATTAAGGATTTGCAGACGAAAACAGCACTGCAGGACGGGTGTGAAGCCACCACGGAAGCTAAACACTAGTGCACTGAAAGGCCAAAAGAAGCAGGAAGAACTTACACAGGAAATGGATGAAAACTTGAAAGACTGGAACAGCAACAACTCAGAGACTGACATAGAAGAGAAATGGGCAACACTGAAGGATACGGTGTATCAGACTGCGAGTGATGTATTAGGTTACCCTGAGAGGAAACATCAAGATTGGTTTGATGAGCATGATGAACACCTGAAGAAACTACTAGAAGCGGGGAATACAGCTAGGCAGAAAACCTACAGTGTAACACAAGGTCGAAGAAGAAGAAATACTCAAAGGCTCAGCGTGAGCTACAGAAGTACACCAGAGAGATGAAGTCCAACTGGTGGGATGAAAAAGCGGAGAAACTTCAAACTGCAGCAGACAGGAAGGACACGAAAACATTCTTCACAGGTTTGAGAGAAATCTACGGCCCCAAACCAAGAGGATTGATCGAACTAAAGGCTATGGATGGTGAAACGGTTTTGCAGGAGAAAGACAAGATCCTGGACAGATTTGTAGACCACTTTGACCAACTACTAAAAACCCTGGAGATCTCACTGAAGAGGCTAAAGAAGCTCTAGTGCAGCGACCAGCTGTATCAAGTCTGGATGAACCACCAAATTTTGATGAACTAATGGCAGCTATCAGGACAACACAAGATGGTAAAGCTCCAGGAAGGGATGGAATTTCAGCAGAAGTGTGGAAATTTGGTGGTGTTCAGCTGACCAACTGCCTGCACAAGCTCATCCAAGAGATATGGGATGCCCAGAAAGTATCTCAGGACTGGAAGGATGCAAGTATTGTGCCTTTGTTCAAGAAAGGTGACAGGAAGGATTGTGGAAATTACCGAGGTATATCACTGCTAGCCACTGTTGGTAAGATTCTCTCATGTGTACTACTTAACAGACTCAGTGAAAACATCTCGCAGAATGTACTACTGGAAACCCAGTGCAGCTTTAGAAGTGGAAGAAGCACAATGGACATGATTTTCTTCTTGAAACAGGTTCAAGAAAAGTGTATCGAGCAGAACATGCCGCTTTATGTAGTCTTCATAGACTTCAGTAAAGCCTTCAATACTGTTTCGCGACAAGGACTTTGGCAGGTACTCAAGAAATATGGTTGTACAGAGAAGTTTGTCAGCCTGATCGAGGCACTCCATACAGGTATGCAAGCAAACGTGGCAATGAGTGGTTCAGTAGCTAAAGACTTTTCAGTAAGCAATGGGGTGAAACAAGGGTGTGTGCTGGCACCTACACTCTCCTCGCTATATCTGGCAGCCATGCTTGAGGTGGCCTTCAAAGACACTTCAGAAGGAGTATACATTCAAACAAGGAAAGAAGCAGACTTGTTCAATGTGGCACAGTTTAAAGCCAAGAGTAAGACATCGATAAAGATAGTAAGAGAAATGCTCTTTGCCGACGACAATGCTCTAGTTGCACACAGCATGGAAGATATGCAATCTTTAGTGGAGAAATTTGCAAGAGCAGCTAGCTAATTCAGCCTCCAAATCAACATCAAGAAGACAGAGTGCCTTTATCAACCACCAAAGTTCCAATTATCAACATCACTACCAGAAGAGATCAGCATTGGTACAGAACCACTAGTCAAGTGCAAGACTTTCAAGTACCTAGGGAGTACTGTTTCAGAGAATGCTAGGCTGGAGGATGAGCTATCTCTCAGAATGGGAAGAGAGAGCGCTGTGTTTGGAAACTTGAGGGAGAGACTGTGGAACAATCGACATGTGTCAATCCGTGTGAAATGCAAAGTGTACAGAGCGACAGTACTGGCTACTCTATTGTACGGTGCTGAAACTTGGACTGTCTACAGAGTGCAGGTGAAGAAACTCCATGCGTACATGACGAGACACCTTTGAGCCATAAAGAACATCTCATGGAAAGACAAGATAACCAACATAGAAGTGTTGAAACGAGCTGGTCTACCATCAATGGAGGACATGCTAATACAGATGAACCTGAGATGGCTCGGACATGTTAAGAGGATGGACCACCAGCATCTTCCTCGGCAGTTACTCTACTCACAGTTATGCGAGGGCAAACACAATCAGGGTAGACCAAGGCTCAGATTTAAAGACACTGTAAAAAGAAACTTGAAGAAGTTGGACATAGACAGGAGTTCCTGGCAGCAGAAGGCTAAGGACAGAGCTGTGTGGAGGAATCTGATCAGACCTAAATGAAACAGTCATTGTTGCCCATGACAGACTGCAATGATGATGATGATGATGATGACATTGGTGTGCCGCTGACTGTCTTCTTCACTGGATGGTCCCTCTAGTGGTTGTCGTCCTGAGCTCAAATAGAGTCCAGGCCTCAGACACAGGTGGGGTGGAGAAGAAGCTTCTGCTGACATCATCAGAATGTGTTTTTTTTAAATGTTGATCTATGAGAATACAGTCAAATTAATGTTCCTTTTTGTGACTTTTTACATGTAGAACTGCATCATACTCACCTAAATGTCAGATATTGATGTTCTGTCCTTAACCCCCGCTGGTCCATCACATCAGTGAGTGCTTCAGAAGCTGTGGAGCTCTTCTCTGCTACATCATGATGACATTGTCCAAACACCCATCTGTCCTTATTCACCTACTGATGGAGGAAGTCCTTACAGAGGGTAAAAAAATGTTATGGTTTATTTCTTGGATAGTCAAAAATCTGACATAAATTTCTACATACATAATTACAGCTACTTCAGGGACTCAAGAAATCCTGTGGCTAATGCTGTGCAGTAACATTAGTTAGTAAGAAAATAAATTAAGACCTGTTTATTCTACTATTTGTGTTACGACCCGAGCATCGGTCCTGTCCGCGCTCGGGCTATGTATATTCGCTGCCGGCTTTGACAGCTGTGGGTTATATTCTGGCTTCACCGGGCTCTTATTGTGAAGGCGCTCGGTGGGGTTTCCGGCTGTCAAAATCGGTCAGCTGTCTGTCATCACTGCTCGTTAGTGTTCGCCTTTATAAGGCGGGCACTGACGGCAGTTAGATTGAAGGAGTATCGTCTAAACCTCGTCAAACAATCCTCGTGAGGCCTCGTTAGACCTTCATGTCAGGTCCGTGTTCTTTCTTGTCTTGTCATAGTTTAGCTCATAGTGGCTGGGGTTAGCCCTACGAGCCCTTGTATCGCTTAGTGTGTGTTTTTGCCCTTAGCGGCTCATAGCCTTGTGTCTTGTCTTGTTTTGTTAATAAATTACCATCATTGCAAAACTCACCGGTGGACTCTTGGCGTCTTATGGTGATCTGCGAGGGTCACCGCATGACAGTATACTCCTGCCAGACGGCTAAACGGAGACGCCACACCGAGACGCCTTTTTCACCGTGAGTTTTCGCTTTTTGGACGTTCTTTTTCTGTCTGGGTACGGTGTGCTGGAGGAATGCCGTCGCGGAGGGACCACGGTCGGAGTCCGAGCCACGAGCTGGCGGACGTCCTGGAATACGTGGATGAAACGCTCATCTCTGCTTCCCTCCTTGACTACGACAGCGAGGTACGCTGGTACCTAGACTGCGCTGAGGATGTGCTTAATCATCTTTCTCCCCACTACGCTGACCACCCTGAAGTCAGCGCGAGGAGGGCTGACATCGCCACACAGCGCGAGATACTCCGTATGTTGGAGGAGGACTACGGCAGGAAGCAGCGGAGGACGCATCCTTGCTCCCCGTGCTGGGGTCCCGCTCCTGCCCTTGACCCGGTCCAGGAGTTCGCGCCATCTGGGGACCGACAACGATGTCAGCGCCGCGGCCCAGGCAATCCTCAGCAGAATCCCCGGCTGGACCCGCTGCCGGCGAAGCCCGTCAGTGAACCTCTGAGAGCGGCTCCACCTCGTCCTTCCAGGGGGCCCTCTGTCGCCATCTAGCGGGGAGAAGGAGGAACAACGTCCCCTACAGCAGGAACCATCTCTTCTCTGGGAGAAAGGCAAGTGCATGTTAATTTATTACATCAAGATTGTAACCTGCCTTGTCTGACTCCTGGGGGCAGAGTTCGAGGTTCGCAGCCTCCTGAGCTCCCTCCACCTGCTGTAGAGATAATGATTAAACCTGCTGCCTCTGTGTCCCCCCCTGTTGAGCGGTCCGCGATGCCAGGCCAACGTTGTCGGATGCAGAGGGGGCCTGCAGTGCTGGGAAGCCTGGATCCGGCCCTGCAGCCACGTTGTGGACGGAGGAGAAGAGCGGACTGCGGCCCGGAGCCTGAGCCAACGATGAAGCGTCCCCGGGTCTCCTCACCGGAGCGGTCCGAGCCAGTGGGTCGAGTGTCCCCTGCCCCCACGCCATACGGGTCATCGGCATGGACAGCAGCACGGGAGGAACCTCAGGCTGCAGACGACATCTTGCCAGCTGCGGAGCCCGACGCAGCTGAGTTGGAGCCTGCTGACGAGGGTCGCTGCCCTGAACCTGGATCGTCGAAGTCCTGGGTGGCAACAGAACCCGAGTGCAGGCAAGTGCTCCCTCTTGTCTCTCTGTCCCCCGTTTTGGAGCATTTTTGCCTGCCTCTCGGGGAGGCGAGTGAGGAGCAGCCGCCTGCTGCGCCCGAGCTCATCTCGCTGGGTTCTGTTGCAACCGATGATTCTGATCCCGGTTTTCTTGTTGTTTGTGAGCCTCGTTGCAGTGTCGCTGGCATGGAACCAGTCGGAGTCACTGGGTTGGAGGTCCCAGGTTCAGGGGTGGAGATCGTCAGCGGAACTGCACCAACCCAATCGGGGTCCGACGTGGGTGCACCAGAGGCCCAATCGGGGTCTGCCGCAGGTGCGGTTCTGGCCCAATCAGGGTCAGACGGGGGTGCGCCAGAGGCCCAATTGGGGTCCACCACAGGTGTGGTTCTGGCCCAATCGGGGTCCGACGTGGGTGTGCCAGAGGCCCAATCGGGGTCCACCACAGGTGCGGTTCTGGCCCAATCGGGGTCCAACGTGGGTGCAGCTGGGACCCAATCGGGGTCCAGCGGAGGTGCAGCACCGGTGTGGTCCGCGGACAGGGGAGGAGCTGCAGATCTTTCGCCGTCAGACGGATTACGGGCTCATCCTTGCCTTCTTTCCCCTCTACTGAGTCACCCCCCCTGTGCATCATCGCCGGGGGCCGTGGGGGTTCCTGTTCGCTTGCCCGGGCTCTCCCGAGTTTTGTCCTCGTCAAGGAGGCCGCCGCGGGCTGTTTTTCCCCGGGACTGGTGGCTGAGGGACACGGGTCGGCCGCCTGAGGGACTGCTTCGCCGGTTCGGCGCCCCGGGTCGGCCACCCGAAGTGTTATGTGTTTCTTTGGGCAACCTGGTTCGGCCACCAGAGGAGCGGACGTGCTGGGCGTTGGACTGTGGTGAGCCGCCTGGTCATGTTCCGCCTCCCATGACCACCCGCCGGCCGTTGGACGCGGGGAGACCACCTGAACTGTTCCTATGGTGCCTGGTCTCCGCCGGTCGGCATAAACTGTCGGGGGGGGGGGGGGGATAGTGGTCATTTTCTGGTGATGATCTGTCCCAGTGATTGTTCTATTTTTTTTCCCCTTGCTATCCTGTGTGCTTTGTGTTATGGCCATTTGGGTGTCTGCGGGTATTTGTTATGTATTGCAGTTGCCCTAGTTTGTTTTGTGTGTAGTTAGGTATGAGCCAGTAATTGCTCTGTTTTTCTGTATTTGGTTATTTGAAAATTCACATGAGAATTCACAAAGGTGGGAAGCCATTTTCTTGTGTAACATGTGGGCAAAGATTTAATTTTCTCTTGCTGTTCTGTGTTTTCTGTAACTGTTATTTGGGGATCCTTGGCAATTTGTGTTATGTCCTACAGTTGCCTTGTTTTCCTCCATGTGTATTTTATCTGATTTGAATATTTGGTATTTTTTATCATTGTACTGTGTTTAGTTTTTTTTGCCTTGTCTGGTCTGGGTTTTGTCTTTTTCCTGTACTGATTCTGTGTTGGTCTTTTTCTCCCTCCAGACCTACCCTCATCTGCCCACCCTGGAGGGGGTGGGGGGGGTGGGCAGGGTGGTCTATGGGCGTTTTGGAAGCCCGCCCTCGGAGGGAGGGAACTGTTACGACCCGAGCGCCGGTCCTGTCCACGCTCGGGCTATGTATATTCGCTGCCGGCTTTGACAGCTGTGGGTTATATTCTGGCTTCACCATGCTCTTATTGTGACTTTAGTGTGTGTTTTTGCCCTTAGCGGCTGGGGTTAGCCCTACGAGCCCTTGTATCGCTTAGTGTGTGTTTTTGCCCTTAGCGGCTCATAGCCTTGTGTCTTGTCTTGTTTTGTTAATAAATTACCATCATTGCAAAACTCACCAGTGGACTCTTGGCGTCTTTTGGTGATCCGCGAGGGTCACCGCATGACAATTTGAACTTAACATGGTGATCAGTAAAGTTTTACATTATTATCTCAAACTGTAACAACAATAAACAACTTATTTTTTTTTTACACTGTACACTAAATTATTAGACTGAGCAGCTGCACATCAAAGCTGAAAATTAAAAAAAAAATATTTATGTAAAACATGACTGCTGCACAATTAGTATGTGCTGTTACATTCATAGATGCAAATGGATGCATGTCTCCACCGTAATAAAGTCGGCTGCATTTTGTAAAAATATGTTGGACATAATCAGATTTACCTTTGAGAAGCCACAACACCGTGCTTGGATGTCGTCTGTCACCGTGTAGTGAGAAGCCTCCATTTATCCAGTCTGGCACAACCATGAACACCAACAAGTACCAGAACTATGCAAAAACATTCAAAAAATACAAAAACTGGAAGAGCTGAAATTAGCTGCCACTTGAGTGCAAAACACGTATGTGAAATATACATTAAAATGAATTTGAAAAACTTTTAAAGAACGCAATTTTAAATACCTCTGCTAGTCCACTCTTACTGACTGATTTAACACTACTTCAGCCAAAACTGGAAGCTCCGTCCATAATCGTTCCTAAAGCGGCACCCCCAGGAATAAGGTGGATAGTAAAAGATTTACTAAATAGTTATTTTATTAATTTAGATGACTTGAAATTAAAAACCTTGCTAGTGCTTTGATGAAGATTATCAGTCATCCAGATGGTTAAATATACTGTATGAAAGTTCATTCATTTCAACTGGATTCAAGTATTTTATTTTTTTTTAAATTTCTGAACCATTTCACCATTCATCCAAATGGCTATATCAGTCAGGAATGAATGAACAGAAGGATTTGAACAGATTTGTCTGTAAATCTCTTAAGTGATTAATTTGAATTTTTTTTTTAATAAATGTGCATCTTTTTCTTGTAAGTTGATATATGAACCTGCTTTTTTTATACCCAGTCATGTCACTGGCCTGCTTGCCTTTCATTTATCCAGTTGCAAAATATTCCTACAGTTTTCTCTTTTTAGTACCCCTTGCTTTTCTAGCTTTTGTTATTTCTGTCCCAATTCCTTTGAGATGAATAGCTGAAGGCAGCACGGTGGCGGAGTGGTTAGCACTGCTGCGGCACAGCAACTCACCCTTGGCTGGGGGATCCTGGGTTCGATCCCAGCCTCTGACCAACAGTAATCTGTGTGGAGTTTGCATGTTCTCCCTGTGTCTGCATGGGTTTACTCCTGGATTTCTCCGGTTTCCTCTCACATGCCAAAAATATGCAAGTTAGGTTAATCGGCATCAAACTGGGGATTCTAAATTGTCCTTAGGTATGACTGTGAGAGTGAATGGTTGTCTGTCTCTCTGTGTTGGCCCTGTGATGGACTGATGACCTGTCCAGGGTGTACCCTGCCTCTCGCTCAAAGATGCTGGGATAAGCTTCAGCCCCCCCGTGACCCGAAAAGGATTAACCTGTGGAGAGTGTGAATAACGGAAACAGATTTATGCAGCAGACGACTTTATTCACTCTCACATCAGTCATACACAGAAAAAGCATGTCTCAATACACCAGGGGTTCTCCTTTTATACCAGCCGCCCATCTCACATCTGCATGACATCTCACATCACAATACATTCATCCCTTCTCCCCCAACTCCTTCTTCCTGCTACCTCACCATAATCTCCATACCTATTGTCCTTTTCTGTTTACCCTCTGCGTCCAGTCTGAGATGATTAACCCAGTCTCTACACATTCAGTCCTCACGTCCTTTTGGCTTCAGTCTCCTCCCATATCTACTGTAATGAGGGTTTACCGCCTCCGTGGCGCTGCTGTGCCGGTGGGGGGCTCCTGGGGGTGTGTCTGTCTGTGGGTGGGCAATGGCGAGGGGGGGGAAACCTTCGACTTGCCTGTGTGGCTGCTTTGATGAATCGTTTACCTGGGGAGTTCTCAGTGGGGGTCTTCCACGCCGAGGGGCCCGAGCCAACAGCATTTGCTCGTCCGCCACCACAAAGGCGGGCTTAAGTCTGTCTATGCATATTTTCTCCCAACGACCGCCCAAGTCTAACAGAAAATGTTGGTCCCCTGTTTCCAGCACTCTGAACAGGCCATCGTAGGGTGGGCGCAATGGAGGGTGGTGGGCATTGTGCCTGACAAACACGAACGCCGCGTTCTTCAAAGTTTTTGGCACAAAAGCGTGTGGAAAACAGTGGTGGGCCAGGCCCAGCAGTGTGCCTGTATCTGCACTATGCTGCAAACGCCTGGCCACACGAACTTCGCTCCCACCATTTTGACTGATGCCCGCACTCCTGGGTGTGCCAGAGCATGAACTGACTCAAACACGCGGCGGCGCCAAGCAACTGGGACCACCGGGCGTAGGCGTCCCGTGGAGACATCGCAGATTAGGGGGGGCTTGCCGTCTTGCAGTACTCTGCTCTCCAGCCTTAACCCTGTTGGTCCAGACTGGAGCACGCACACGTCCATATTGCCAATCTACTCTGCGGCCATGGCTGTATAATCTATACCCATGCAGACCGGGGCCACTACTGCGCGAGAGAGGCAGTCCGCCACCACATTCAGTTTACCCAACACCTGCTGGATTTCGGTCGTAAACTCCGAGATCGCGGCCAGCTGTCTCTGCTGCCGGCCCGACAATGGTCCCAAAACCTTGGACATCGTGAACGTTAGCGGCTTGTGGTCCACAAACGCAGTGAAGCTGCGCCCTTCCAGCCAGAACTGGAAGTGGCGTATGGCCAGGTGGAGAGCCAGCAACTCTCTGTTGAACGTGCTGTATTTACGCTCACTGTCGCGCAAAGCCCTGCTGAAAAAAGCGAGCGGCTGCCAAGAACCGGCGACATGTTGCTTCACAACGGCCCCTATGGACACGTCCGAGGCATCGGTAGTGAGCGCTATCCGGGCCACCGGGTCCGGGTGCGCCAACAGTGCGGCGTTTGCCAGGGCTGTTTTAACCTCAGAGAACGCCTGCTCCCGCTCCGGAGTCCATTCGACTCTGTCCGCGGGTTTCCGTTTCTTGAGTGTGGCGTGCAATGACTGCATGAGTTGAGCTGCGCAGGGGAGGAACTGGTTATAAAAGTTAACCATCCCCAAATACTCTTGCAGCGCCCTGACTGTCTTAGGCCAGGGAAAATTCACCACGGCGCGCACTTTGTCGGGCAAAGGAATCGCTCCCTCCGGTGAGACGCGGTGCCCCCCCAAAAATCAATCCCCGTCATGCCGAACTGGCATTTCGCCAGGTTGATTATTAACCCGTGCTCCACCAACCTCCGGAAAACCATCCTGAGGTGGGTTACGTGTTCGTCCTCAGACACGCTGGCCACCAGGATATCATCCAGGTAGACAAACACAAACGGGAGATCGCGCAATACCACATCCATCATGCGTTGGAATGTCTGTGCCACTCCTTTTAATCCGAAGGGCATGTGTAAAAACTCAAACAAGCCAAACAGAGTTATTACCGCTGTTTTGGGTATGTCCTCTGCGTGGACAGGGACCTGGTGGTAACCGCGGACTAGGTCTATTTTAGAAAAAATGCGTGCTCCGGCGAGGTGAACGGAAAAATCCTGAATATGGGGAATCGGGTAGCGGTCGTGCGCTGTGCAGATATTCAATCTGCGGAAATCTCCGCACGGTCGCCACGATCCCTCGGCCTTAGGGACCATGTGTAGCGGGGATGCCCATGGGCTGTTGGATCGCCTGATGATGCCAACCTTTCCAGGTTGGCAAACTCCTTGCGCGCTATGGCCAGTTTAGCTGCGTCCAAGCGCAGAGGTCGTGCGAAAATGGGCGGCCCGGTGGTGGTGATAAAGTGTTCCATCCCATGTTTAGCAATGGCCGCTGAAAACGTCGGGACCGTGAGGGCTGGGAACTGAGTGAGCAGTGTGTGGAACTTACCGCCTGGAGCTGTGACGTTGGCTTGTGTTACTGGCCCGGCCCCTCGAGCTGTACAGGGGAGAGAATCAAAAGACATTGCATTAACCAGGCATCCGTTAGCAACATCAACTAGTAACCCGTGTGCACACAGAAAATCAGCTCCCAGGATTGGGAAACTCAATGCCGCTATGACAAAAGTCCACTCGTACATACGGCCGTGTAGGGATAAAGTCAGTGTTCTCTCACCAAAAGTCTTAATGTCCAAGCTGTTTACTGCTACCAGCCCGGGGCCGCTAGCTCCCGCTAGCCAGTCGGCGTAGGACGGCAGGATGATGCTCCTCTGGGCTCCGGTGTCTACGAGGAACCGTCTCCCCGAGCGTGAGTCCATCACGTAGAGCAGCTTGTTCTCTTCACCGGCGGTCGCAGCTGCTACCGACTGCGGGCCTTGGCATTTCCCGAACGCTTGAATTGGCACGGTGGCACACATCTGCTTGCGTTCTCTCCAAAGCGGCGGTGGTAGAAGCAGAGCGTGTCTCTCTGGCGCTTCCTGGCCCCCGCTGCCGCTACCGTTGGCGGCTCCTCACCTCCGCTGGTCGTCTCGCTGGGTTCCGACGCCGCCGCGTTCACCGTGAGGGCTCTGGTGGTGAGGTGCGGTAGTCACGCGCGGCCAGCAACAGCGAATTGGCAAGAACCGCTCTCGCCTCTGTTGGGAGGTTCCGGAGGAAAAGGTGGGAAAACAGAAAATGCCCATCGTCCGTGCCCATTAACGCCAAAATCTTCTCCATCAGTTCGACCGCTGACCCGTCTCCTAACTCGGAGTGCCTCAGGAGCCTCTTCGCTCTCTCACAGTCCGAGAGTGTGTAGCCGCCGGGTCTGCGCAGATTCAGAGCCCCGTATTTGTCGTGGGCTGGAGGCTGTTGGAGTAGGCTCGCTACTTGCTGAGACGTGTGAGCGTCCAGCGCTGCGGCCACATAATAGGCCTCTTTCCACCAAACCGGTTCCAGAGCTAGTTTGGTTCTGGGGCTGGTGCTAGTGCTTAACCAGTTCTTCTGGAGTGGCTCATAAGAACCAGTTGGTTTTCCACCGATATGGAGCTAGTTGGGGATTACGTCAGGGCTACGTCATTACGTAGTGTGAAGCGCCCAACCCCCGCAGAACACCAGAGAAGACGGAAGGTGGCGGTATGCACCTCTCACTTGTTTGCTATCCACCAGTAACCGAGAGAAGAAGAGGAAGTAGCAGCGTTAGCTTGTCAACATGTAGGAGCTTGCTGTCTCTTTGGGAGCACTGCTTTTATTCCAAACCTGTATTACCATCCAAAAACAGTTTTATTCTTAATGGCAGAGAACGGTGGCTACGTTTAAGGACACCGGTAATCATCAATATTTCAGTTATCAGCCGTTGTTAGATCAAGTCTGTGGCGCGAGCATTGACTACACTTTTACACATAATATTTATGTCAGTTCTGTAATAGGTGGCATTACGGTGCATTACGAGACGGAGGTCGCCTGTTATGCCATGCCAAAAAGTGATCAGCTGTCCCAAAAAATGATCGCCAGGGGCCATATTGTTATGGGTTTATATTAACCGGTAAATATATATATTTCAACAGATAAACAGTACTTAGTTAGGTATAACAAGATATATTTAACACTTATGATGCATTTTGAACCCTAAACAAACTTGATCTGGGATTAAAAGCAATTAAAATAATGCAGTCACAAGGTTACATGGAAAAATGTATAGATTTACTGCATATATACATGAAGATACTGTATAAATGCATATTCTATGCACCTCCAAACTACAGAGTTGTGAAGGGTATACCCTTCTGTACTTGTGTCATCTATTCTGGTTAAAGTACTGATTCAAGTTTTTATTCATGTAGGGATAACAAGAGACAGACTGTAAAGTGTTCAAAGTTCTTTCCCCAGAAATGATCTTGTCCAGAGCTGACAGAATGTCATGTGGTACGTTGTCAAAACAAGATAAACTCATCATTTTTGAAGCTGGCAACTTGGAACATTTTCCACAGAAAAAGTACATAGATTTAAAGTTTGTTGCTGCTTGTTCTTTAAAAAATGTGAAAAAAGTTGTCAAAAATATGAGTAAGTCCACAAATACCTGATATATTGTCCAATACCTGGAAAAATGAACTTAAGTGCAATAATTCAGTACTTGTACTTTCACTACCCACCACTACAATGTTATATTGATTTGCATTGTCCTAAATACCTTTATATTTCATGCATATGAAATGTAAAGTCTTTAACTTTTTAATATGACCCTTCTCTCTTATGTTTTTTCTCTTATCTATTTGTCTTATGTCCTGATTGGTGGAGCCTTGAGCACTTTTATCATGTTTATAGTCAGCTTCATGTGTGCCTGTGTTTGTGTTCATGTTGAATGTAACTGTAGTTTGTAAATATGGACGTCACCTGACTGCAAAACAAATCTACCTACGGGTACAAATAAAGGAACCTGAACCTGAATATGTTTGGTGTGAGGATAACAATGTAGAAGCAGAAAAACACTTAAGGAAAGGAAGCTTTTATTTCCAAAATGTGCAAAAACTTCAGACTGCTACATATGAAATATTATGTACACACAGTCAAAAATATCAATGCTGTGATAGTTACTTTTTTTACAGTCCCTCAAGCACAAACACAACACGTCCCATCAGTCCAACAAGGGTGTTGGTCTGCTTTGCAGCAAAGCAAAGTTCAGCTGCTCCTCCCTCCTGCTCTGCTCCTGCTGTCTCATCTGACCGTAGTCAAGAAGGAGGTCCATGTTTGTGTCACACTTCTGTTTCCCTGTTTTAAAGTACAAAAATAAGCAATATAAAATAACCACACACTGAAAAATGCAGGAATCGTCAATCCAAGATTGAATGTGTCTATTCAACATCCATTTACTGTTAGTGGCATCACAACATTCAATTCAAGTGTATAATTCTTTTAATTCACTCTCTCCTTTGTGTGAATGGGTCATGATCCATCCAGGTGGATGCCCTTAATTTCCCCTTTGGGGATCAATGAAGTACACAAAATCAAAATGATCTGAACATAAATTACCTAATCTGGTCTGATTAGAAGAGCAGGAGGAGGACAAGCTTGGAGCTGGACACTACAGGTCTGGCTGGTTCTCCCTCATCATCCAGCTGTGATAAATCTGTAAATATATAAAAAAAAAAAGTGTTGTGGAGAATGTGGAAATGACGAGGCTGAGTTTATCTCATGAGTCAGGTTTATTCACATTCTCCAACATCATCAAAAACAGAAAGAGAAAGAAACCCCCAGACATTCGTCCTTTTATACCCCAGGACATCAAAGCACACAGTCACATTGTATTTAATCCCAAGTCACAATGCGTCTTCTTCCAGGTCTTATCACCTCCACCTAAAGTCACTGGCGGCCAGGAAATCCCCCAAGGCCATCTCTTTGCATACCAAAGATTACATTTCACATCCTCCTGTTATCTCCTAGGAGGCTCAGTCCGTTTGTTCATTTGAGACGTGAAGCATACAGTAAGCATACAGTGATATACATATGAAGCATATGAAACCCACATGTGTCCCACATGACCCCCCCCCCCACAAACGTCTAAGATGGAACAACGTAATAACAGTCTGCATGTCATGATAAAATCACACACATCAGTCCACATGCTGCTTGGGCCTCAGTCTTCTCCCGTATCTGCTGTAAGCGGGCTTTACCACCTCCGCGGCGCCCTCCTGCTGGGGAGCTGCTGTTAGTCAATCCCTGTGGGTGCTCTGGGGAATGCTCCCTAGGGGGTCTGCCGAGGAGCCCTGACCAACTGCACACCTTCGTCAGCCACCACAAAAGCGGGTTTGAGCCTGTTTATGCCAATCATTTCTTTTCTGCCCCCCAAATCTAGCAAAAAATGCTTATCTCCTGTTTCCAGCACTCTAAATGGTCCATCATAAGGTGGTCGCAACGATGGGCGATGGGCATCGTGTCTGACAAAAACAAACTCTGCATTTTTTAAAGCCTTAGGCACAAAAACGCACGGAAAACTGTGGTGAATGGGGCCAGGCAGCGTGCTCGATTCCGTGCTGCTCTGCAACTGCTGAGCTGGGGAGCACTCTGGCGCAGGATTATCTGGGAGAAATTCCCCGGGCAGCCGAAGTGGCTGTGCGAAAACTAGCTCAGCCGGGGAGGCTTCTAAATCCTCTTTAGGTGCAGAACGCAACCCCAATAAAACCCATGGTAGCCTGTCCACCCAATTTGCATCCGTAAGCGACGCTCTGAGGGCCGCCTTCAATGACCTGTGAAAACGTTCGCATAACCCGTTAGCCTGCGGATTGTACGAGGTCGTGTGGTGGATCGCTGCCCCCAGGCTGCGGGCCATCGCTGACCAAAGTTCGGAAACAAATTGAGGGCCTCTGTCGGACGTAATGTCCGACGGGACTCCAAAACGCACTACCCATGCCGTTAAAAACGCGCGCGCCACCTCCTCGGCTGTGGTTGACGACAGTGGGACCACTTCCGGCCAGCGCGTGGTGCGGTCAACCATTGTCAGAAGATGTGTGCATCCCTGTGAGGGCGGAAGGGGGCCTATGAGGTCCACGTGAACATGATCAAACCTCTTAGCCGGGATGTGAAACAGCTCCAAGGGAGCTCTCGTGTGTCTGTGCACCTTGGCTCGTTGACAAGCCATGCAGGCTGCTGCCTACTCTCTAACTTGTTTGCGCAGGCTCGGCCATACAAATTTCTCTCCCACCATTTTGACCGATGCGCGCACTCCCGGGTGCGCCAGAGAATGGATCGAGTCAAAAATGCAGCGGCGCCACGCGGCCTTTACCACAGGACGAGGTCGCCCAGTGGAGACATCGCAGATTAGGGGGGGCATACCGTCTTGCAGCACCCTGTTCTCCAGCCTTAACCCTGTTGGTCCAGACTGGAGCACGCGCACGTCCGCGTCGCTAACCTGATCCGCGGCCATGGCTGCATAATCTATCCCTACCCGGACTGGGGCCACGCGCACTTCTGCGTTGCTAACCCGATCCACGGCCATGGCTGCAAAATCTACCCCTACGTGGGCTGGAGCCGCCACGGCGTGCGAGAGGCAGTCTGTCACTACATTAAGTTTACCCGCCACATGCTGGATATCGGTAGTAAACTCTGAGATTGCGGCCAGCTGTCTCTGCTGCTGGCCCGACCACGGTTCGGAAACCTTGGCCATCGCGAAAGTCAGCGGCTTGTGGTCAACGAACGCGGTGAAACGGCGTCCTTCCAGCCAGAACTGGAAGTGGTGAATGGCCAAGTGGAGAGCTAACAACTCCCTGTGAATGCACTGTATTTTCGTTCACTATCACGCAAGGTCCTGCTGAAAAAGGCGAGCGGTTGCCAAGCTCCGGCTACATACTGCTCCACGACCGCCCCTATGGCCACATCTGACGCATCAGTAGTGAGCGCTATGCGGGCCGTTGGGACTGGATGTGCTAACAACGCAGCGTTTGCCAGGGCTGTTTTGACTTCCGAGAATGCGCGCTTTCGCTCCGGAGACCATTCAATTTTATTTGTGGGTTTTTGTTTTTTTGGTGCAGCATACAATGGTTGCATGAGCTGCGCTGCGCGGGGGAGGAAACGGTTATAAAAATTCACCATTACCAAAAACTCCTGTAACGCTTTGACCGTTTGTGGCTGGGTAAAATTTGTTACTGAGTGCACTTTGTCAGGCAGAGGAACCGCTCCTTCTGGAGAGATGCGATGCCCCAAAAAATCAATCTGCGTCACCCCGAACTGACACTTCGCTGGGTTGATTATTAACCCGTGCTCTCCCAACCTCCGGAAAACTGCCGTGAGGTGGTTTTCGTGTTCGTCTTCGGACGCGCTGGCTACCAATATGTCGTCCAGGTAGACGAACACGAAAGGGAGATTGCGCAACACCGCATCCATCATGCGTTGGAACGTCTGCGCCGCGCCTTTAAGCCCAAACGGCATGCGCAAAAACTCGAATAGCCCGAACGGAGTTATTACCGCTGTTTTGGGTATGTCCTCAGCGCGCACTGGGACCTGGTGGTAACCGTGTACCAAGTCTATCTTAGAAAAAATGTGCGCCCCCGCCAAATGAACTGAAAAATCTTGGATATGCGGGATTGGGTAGCGGTCGTGCGCTGTAGCGTTGTTCAACCTGCGGAAATCTCCGCAAGGTCGCCACGAGCCATCAGCTTTCGGGACCATGTGAAGCGGTGAAGCCCATGGGCTTTTCGAACGCCTGATGATCCCCAACTTTTCCAGGTTGGCGAACTCCTCGCGCGCTATGGTCAGTTTAGCTGAATCCAAGCGCCGGGCTTTTGCAAAAACGGGCGGTCCGGTGGTAGTAATAAAATGTTCCACCCCGTGTTTAGCCACGGCCGCCCAAAATGTTGGGACCGTGAGTGCTGGGAACTGAGTGAGCAGTGTGTGGAACTTACCACTTGCAGCTGTGACGTTGGCTTGTACTGTTGGCGGGGCCACTCGAGCTGTACAGGGAATAGAATACAAAGAGAGCGCATTAACCAGGCGCCTGTTAGCAAGATCAACCAACAAACCATGTGAGCACAGAAAGTCAGCCCCTAACATATTGAAATTCACTGCAGCTATGACAAAAGTCCACTCAAATGTACGGCCGTGTAGGGACAGAAGCAGAGTCCTCTCACTAAAGGTCTTAATCGCCGAGCCGTTTGCTGCTGACACCACGGGACCACTGGAAGGCGCCAGCCGGTCAGCGGAGGAAGGTGAGATGAAACTCAACTGGGAGCCTGTGTCCACGAGGAAATGCCTCCCCGAGCGTGCATCCTTCAAGTAGAGCAGCTTGTTCTCCTCCCCGAGGGCCGCAGCTGCTACCGACCCCCGGTCTTGGCGTTTCCCAAGCGCTTGAAATGGCACGGTGGTATACATTTGCGTGCCCTCTCTGCGAAGCGGCGATGATAGAAACAAAGGACGTCGTCCGTTCCGTGTTTCTTGGCCCCTGCCGCAGCCGTCGTCAGTGAGTCTGGTACTGCTGCCTCTGGCCCCCTGCCAGCTCCGGACGTAGCGCCGAGCTCCACTGCCGCGGCCGTGACCGCGCGCCATTTGGTGGCGTTGACGATTCGTTGCGCCTCCTGGCCCAGCTCACGGTAGTCTCATTGGGCCAACAGTGGTGAACTGGCCAGGGTCACTTTCACCGCTGATGGTAGGGTCCTGAGGAAGAGGTGGGTGAAGATGAAGTGATCATCGTCAGAGTCTTTCAACCTCAACAGCTTCTCCATCAGGTCCGCGGGTCTGTCGCTTCCAAATTCAGTCAGCGCCAGGAGCCCCTCTGCTCGCTCCTCCGCCGAGGGGGTGAAGTACCGGATGAGTGCAGCCTTCAACGCGCCGTACTTGTCGCTGTCCGGCGGCTGGTTCATCAGGATCTCCACATGCTGGGCTGTGTGGTTGTCCAGTTTTGCAAACACATGGTAGAACTTTCTGGCGTCTACTGAAATCCTCCGGAGGTTGAACTGCACTTCACCCGCGTTAAACCAGGAGCGCGGATTGTTCTGCCAGAAGTCCGGTAGCTGGGCTGTGGCTGCATTCGCTTGGCTGGCTCCTGACGAGTCTGGCTCAGAGGAATTTCTTTCACTCATGATACGTCTTAGGGTCACCAGTGTGGAGAATGTGGAAATGACGAGGCTGAGTTTATCTCACGAGTCAGGTTTATTCACATTCTCCAACATCATCAAAAACAGAAAGAGAAAGAAACCCCCAGACATTCGTCCTTTTATACCCCAGGACATCAAAGCGCACAGTCACATTGTATTTAATCCCAAGTCACAATGCGTCTTCTTCCAGGTCTTATCACCTCCACCTAAAGTCACTGGCAGCCAGGAAATCCCCCAAGGCCATCTCTTTGCATTCTAAAGATCACGTTTCACATCCTCCTGTTATCTCCTAGGAGGCTCAGTCGTTTTGTTCATCTGAGACGTGAAGCATACAGTAAGCATACAGTGATATACATATGAAGCATGTGAAACCCACATATGTGTCCCACAGTGTTTTAGTTTGTGCAGTGAACAACTTAAGCCTTCCATTAAATGTGCAGACATAGAAGATAATTTTATTCAATATCAATGTTAGCAAAGCTTACATGTCTGATTATGGAATAGAAGAATAGGAATAGATGTAACTTCATTGTTCTGTACAGTTGTACAGTACAATGAAACTGTAGGTGCTCCACCAGGCTAGTGCGCAATAAAGTAAGAGAAGGATTAGATAAAATACGGCTACACAACATACAATTAAACACGAGTGAACTTTTAAAAAAAAAATGGCCTAAGATTATGGAAATATTACCAAAATAGTAAAAAAGACGACGTTACTAGTGTTGTAGAAAAATCTCCCATAACATAACGCAAGGCACCCATTCATACACAGTATTCATACCACAAAAAACGTATTTTGCGCTGGATGTCTTTATAAAAAAAGCATTCTGTAAGATGCTAAGATTTCTGTTCTAGTTTCTCAAACACGCATTTCTTTATGGCGAGGAGAAACGTTCGTGCTAAAAACAGTTAGCTTGTTAGCATAGCTAACCGAAAATACTATAGTCACAAGAGTGAGTAAAAAAAAAAAAATCTGCACTTTGGCCGTTACATATCAATACAAGCGGATATATATGTATACATATATTGGTTAACATCTGGCATTTTAAAGACAATACACTTACCAGCGTGTTTTAAGCAGTTTGTTGTCCAGACTAATCCACAGCAGTGACAATGGTCCAGCTGGCTGGCCGATCCTCCAAAACAGTTCATCAAATGAGTGGCCCCCTCCAGCTGATCTTGTACTTCTGCTTATGTCCATAGAGCCAAGAAATGTGTCTCCTCTTCGCTCTAAATCTGTTTGGTTTTGGAATCCGTTGCGTGCTCCCCTGTTTGGAAAGCAACATGGCGGTCAGTAATGTTTTGAAGCTGGTCAGTTAACAACGCCCACGGCTGTGGACATAACCAATGTAAACTGGTGCTGCCGCTGGCCCAGCTAGGAGTTGGGGCCACGATAGCCCCACTTTTGGGAGCCCGGAACTGGTGCTTTAGTCGGTGGAAAACCAAAGAACTGGTGCTGATGACACTCTGGCTCCAGTTAAGCAATGGAACCGGTTTGGTGGAAAGACGCCCCAAGAATATCTGGTGTCATCTGCCGTTATTCCCCGGAGGGTGAACTGAGCCTCGGTGTGGTGGAACCAAGACCGCGGGTCATGCAGCCAAAAGTCTGGTAGTTTGACCGAAACAGCACACGCGTTGCTGGGGGTTCCCGTCCGGGCCGACTCCGGGGTTCTTGCCTCGTGTTCCATAATTCGTCAAGGGGTCACCAGTGTGGAGAGTGTGAAAAACGGAAACAGATTTATGCAGCAGATTGTGGAGTGTGTAATTGATGAGGCAGGTTTGTCTCAAGGCAGTTTATTACACGTCTCCAACATGAGCATAGTAGAAAGAGAACATCTCAGAAAAAACTCGTCCCTTATATACCCAGGTCTCCCCACAGCTCACAAGTCACATTGCATTCACATCAAAGGTAACTTTGCATTTCCTCTTTAATCCCTTGGCATCCCCCTCACAGTCTTTGGCCCACAAAGGATCCTCCAAGCAGTCTCTTGCATATAAAAGATTACACTTTCACAGCTTCCTGTTATCTTCAAGGAAACTCTGCACTTTGTTCTTATCTAAGATGTGAGGCATTATGCAAGGCATTAAGTAAGTCACATGTGTGGCTACACCGCCCCCCCCCCCAAACATTTTAGATTGAACAAGAGAATAACAGTCTGCATGCTGTGATAGAATCATTACACATCAATCCCCATGCTGCTTGGGCTTCAATCTTATCCCGTATCTGCTGTAACCAGGATTCGCCGCCTCAGCGGCGACTGTCATGCTGGGGAGCTGCTGTTTGGGGGTGAAAACCCTTTTGTCAGTCCCTGCCGGTGTTCTGGGGAAACTTTACTCTGGGAAGCTCCTCGTGGGGGTCTTCCGCGCCGAGGGGCCCTCGCCAACAGCACTTGCTCGTCCGCCACCACAAAAGCGGGTTTGAGTCAGTTTAAGCCAACCTTTTCCCTCCTACCCCCCAAATCTAGCAAAAAATGCTTGTCCCCTGTTTCCAGCACTCTGAACGGTCCATCATAAGGTGGTCGCAATGGGAGGCGATGTGCATCGAATCTGACAAAACTCCGCGTTTTTCAAAGTTTTAGGTACAAAAACGCGCGGAAAACTGTGGTGGGCAGGGCCCGGCAGCGTGCCTGTGTCGATGCTACGCTGCAACAGCTGAGATGGGGAGCTGCCCGGCGCAGGATTATCCAGGAGAAACTCCCCGGGCAACCGAAGTGGCTGCGCAAAAACGAGTTCAGCTGGGGAAGCCCCTAAGTCCTCTTTAGGCACAGAACGTAACCCCAATAAAACCCACGGTAGCTTGTCTACCCAATTTGCATCCGTCAGTGACGCTCTGAGAGCTGCTTTCAATGACCTGTAAAAATGTTCGCATAACCCATTAGCCTGTGGATTGTACGCGGTTGTACGGTGAATTGTGACGCCTAGGCTGCGGGCCATTGTTGACCAAAGTTCGGAAACAAATTGAGGGCCTCTGTCGGACGTAATGTCCGACGGGACTCCAAAACGCGCCACCCATGCTGTTACAAACGTGCGCGCCACCTCCTCGGCTGTGGTTGACGCTAAAGGAACCACCTCCGGCCAGCGCGTGGTGCAGTCCACCATTGTCAGAAGGTGCGTGCACCCCTGTGATGGCGGGAGGGGACCCACGAGGTCCACGTGAACGTGGTCAAACCTCTTAGCTGGAATGTGAAATGGCTCCAAGGGAGCTCTCGTGTGTCTGTGTACCTTGGCTCGTTGGCACGCTATGCAGGCTGCCGCCCACTCTTTAACTTGTTTGCGGAGGCCCGGCCACACAAATTTTTCTGCTACCATTTTGACCGACGCGCGCACCCCCGGGTGCGCCAAAGAATGAACCAAGTCAAAAACGCAACGGCGCCACGCTGCCGGTACCACGGGACGCGGTCTCCCTGTGGAGACATCACAGATTAGAGGGGGCATACCGTCTTGCAGTACCCTGCTCTCCAGCCTTAACCCTGTTGGTCCAGACTGGAGCGCGTGCACATCCGCGTCACTAACCTGCTCCGTGGCTATGGCTGTATAATCTATCCCCACGCGGACGGGGGCAGCCACGGCGCGCGAGAGGCAGTCTGCCACTACATTCAGTTTACCCGACACGTGCTGAATATCGGTAGTAAACTCTGAGATTGCGGCTAGCTGCCTCTGCTGTCGGCCCGACCATGGTTCTGAAACTTTGGCCATCGCGAATGTTAGTGGCTTGTGGTCAACGAACGCGGTGAAACAGCGCCCTTCTAGCCAGAACTGGAAGTGGCGAATGGCCAAATGGAGAGCCAGCAACTCCCTGTCAAACGCGCTGTATTTATGTTCACTATCGCGCAAGGTTCTGCTGAAAAAGGCGAGTGGCTGCCAAGCCCTGGCTACATGCTGCTCCACGACCACCCCTATGGCCACATCTGACACGTCAGTGGTGAGCGCTATGCGGGCCGTTGGGTCTGGATGTGCCAACAACGCAGCGTTTGCCAGGGCTTCTTTGACTTCCGAGAATGCTCGCTCCCACTCCGGGGACCACTCGATCTTATTCGTGGGTTTCTGTTTTTTGAGCGCGGCATACAGCGGTTGCATGAGTTGCGCTGCACGGGGGAGGAAACGGTTATAAAAATTCACCATTCCTAAAAACTCCTGTAATGCCCTGACCGTCTGCGGCCAGGGAAAATCTGCTACCGCGCGCACTTTGTCAGGTAGCGGAACCGCTACTTCGGGGGAGACGCGGTGTCCTAAAAAATCAATCTGCGTCACCCCGAACTGACACTTCGCTGGGTTGATTATTAACCCGTGCTCTCCCAACCTCCGGAAAACTGCCGTGAGGTGGTTTTTGTGTTCGTCTTCGGACGTGCTGGCTACCAAGATATCGTCTAAATAGACAAACATGAAAGGGAGATTGCGCAGCACTGCGTCCATCATGCGTTGGAATGTCTGTGCAGCCCCTTTAAGCCCGAATGGCATGCGCAAAAACTCGAACAGACCAAATGGAGTTATCACCGCTGTTTTGGGTATGTCCTCAGCGCGCACTGGGACTTGGTGGTAACCGCGGACCAAGTCTATTTTAGAAAAAATGCACGCCCCTGCCAAATGAATGGAAAAAATCTTGGATATGAGGGATTGGGTAGCGGTCATGCGCTGTGGCGTTGTTCAATCTGTGGAAATCCCCGCAAGGTCGCCACGAACCGTCAGCTTTCGGGACCATGTGTAGCGGGGAAGCCCATGGGCTGTTCGAACACCTGATGATGCCCAACCTCTCCAGGTTGGCGAACTCCTCGTGCGCTATGGCCAGTTTAGCTGCGTCCAAGCGCTGAGGTTTTGCAAAAACGGGCGGCCCGGTGGTAGTAATAAAATGTTCCACCCCGTGCTTAGCGACGGCTGCCGAAAATGTGGGAACCGTGAGTGCTGAGAACTGAGTGAGGAGTGTGTGGAACTTACTGCTTGCAGCTGTGACGCTGGCTTGTGCTGTTGGCCGGGCCGCTCGAGCTGTACAGGGAATAGAATCAAAAGAAAGTGCATTAACCAGGCACCTGTTAGCGACATCAACCAACAAACCATGTGAGCACAAAAAATCAGCTCCCAATATATTGAAATTCAATGCTGCTATGACAAAAGTCCACTCAAATGTACGGCCATGTAGATACAGAAGCAGAGTCCTCTCACCAAAAGCCTTAATCTCTGAGCCGTTCGCTGCTGCCATCTCAGGGCCACTGGAACTTGCCAGCCGGTCAGCGTAGGAAGGCGTGATGAAACTCAACTGGGCACCTGTGTCCACGAGGAAATGCCTCCCTGAGCATGCGTCCGTCAAGTAGAGCAGCTTGTTCTCCTCCCCGAGGGCAGCAGCTGCTACCGACCCCCGGTCTTGGCGTTTCCCGAGCGCTTGAACTGGCTCGGTGGTACACATTTGCGTGCCTTCTCTGCAAAGCGGCGGTGGTAGAAACAAAGGGTGTCTCCTCCATGTTCCTTGGCCCCCGCCGCTGCCGTCGTCAGTGGCTCTGATACCGCTGTCGATGGCTCCCCGCCATCTCCGGCCGTCACGCCGAGCTCCGTCGCTGCTGCCGTGGCCGTGCGATCTCTGCTGGCCATGACAATCTGATTCACCTCCTGGGCCAGCGCACGGTAGTCCCGCTTGGCCAACAACGGCGAACTGGCCAGGGCCGCTCTCGTCGCTGACGGCAGGGTCCTGAGGAAAAGGTGGGTAAAGATGAAGTGGTCATCGTCCGAGCCTTTCAACCTCAGCATCTTCTCCATTAGGTCAATGGGCGTGCAATCTCCCAACTCGGTCAGCGCCAGGAGTCTCTCTGCTCTCTCCTCCACTGAGAGTGTGTAGTGCTGGATGAGTGTGGCCTTCAACGCGCCGTATTTGTCGCTGGCTGGTGGCTGCTCCAGAAGGCTCTCCACATGCTGAGCCATGTGGTTGTCGAGCTTTGCGATCACATGGTAGAATTTCGTGTCATCTACCTATATTCCCCGGAGGGCGAACTGTGCCTCAACCAGTTGCAACCAGGAGCGCGGGTTGTGCTGCCAAAAGTCCGGTAGCTGGACCGTAACGGCATACGCTTGGCTGGGGGCTCCCAATGTGGATGGCCCCGGGGAATTCTCTTCTTGCTGCATGCTACGTCTTGGGTCACCAATGTGGAGTGTGTAATTGACGAGGCAGGTTTGTCTCAAGGCAGTTTATTACACGTCTCCAACATGAGCATAGTAGAATCAGAATCAGAATCAGAATCAGAATCAGATTTATTGCCATTGTTCATGTAGTACACAAACTAGGAATTTGTCTCGGTGCCATGCTGCAACATTAAAAACATGATGAGAAAAAGGGATAAACTAAAAAACTAAAGGACTAAAAATGTGCAATAAGTGTAGAAAAATAAGTAATAATAATAATAATAATAATAATAATAATAATAATAATAATAATAATAATAATAATGAGTAGTACTAGTCAAGGCAGTTTTAAAAAATTAGCAAGTAGCAGATAATGTGAAGTACCACATAGTGCAGTCGATAATGCAACAGAAAAACAGTGATGAATGACGTGAGTCTGGTTGAGCTGCTGTACATAGTGCACGAGAGTCAAAAAGTCACTTAATGTTCAGCAGTCTGATGGCAGAGGGGAAAAAGCTGTTCATGTGCCGGGAGGTTTTAGTCCGAATGGACCGAAGTCTTCTACCTGAGGGGAGGGGGGCAAACAGTACGTGACCAGGATGTGAAGGATCGGCTATGATCCGGCCAGCACGCCTCCGGGTCCTGGAGATGTACAGGTCCTGGAGAGATGGGAGCTCGCAGCCTATCACCTTCTCAGCAGTGCGCACGACGCGCTGCAGCCTTAGTCTGTCCCTGGCAGTGGCTCCTGCATACCACACAGTTATGGAGGAGGTGAAGATGGACTCGATGATGGCCGTGTAGAACTGCACTAACATCTTGGTGGGTAGCTTGAGCTTCCTCAGCTGCCGCAGAAAGAACATCCTCTGCTGGGCCTTTTTGATGAGGGAGCTGATGGTTGGCTCCCATTTGAGGTCTCGGGTGATGGTGGTGCCCAAGAAGCAGAAGGAATCTGCAATGGTGATGGGAGAGCCTGTGATGGTGAGGGGGGGCAGGGGGGTTGTGACTTTCCTGAAGTCCACAATCATCTCCGCTGTCTTCAGAGCATTCAGCTGCAGGTTGTTGTGGCTGCACCAGGACACCAGCTGGGCCACCTCTTCCCTGTAGGCGGACTCGTCGCCGTTGGAGATGAACCCGATGAGGGTGGTGTCGTCCGCAAACTTAATCAGCTTAACAGACTGGTGGGAGGAGGTGCAGGATTTGGTATAAAGGGAGAAGAGTAGGGGGGAAAGTACACAGCCCTGGGGTGATCCAATGCTGATGCTAACAGAGTCTGAGACAGACTTCCCCAGCCGCACATGCTGTCTCCAGTCCGTCAGGAAGTCGGTGATCCACCTGCAGAGGGAGTCAGGCACGTTGAGCAGGGACAGCTTGTCCTGGAGCAGATCGGGGTGGATGGTGTTGAATGCGGAGCTGAAGTCCACAAACAGAATCCTGGCGTAGGTTCCCGGGGAGTCCAGGTGCTGCAGGATGGAGTGGAGGGCCAGGTTGACTGCGTCGTCCACAGGCCTGTTAGCACGGTAGGCAAACTGCAGCGGGTCTAGGAGGGGTGTGGTGATGGACTTGAGGTGAGACAGGACCAGGCGCTCAAAGGACTTCATGACTACAGAGGTGAGCGCTACAGGTCTGTAGTCGTTAAGTCCAGTAATCCGTGGCTTCTTGGGGACAGGGATGATGGTGGAGGATTTGAGGCAGGTCGGCACGTGACATTGCTTAAGGGAGGTGTTAAAAATGTCTGTGAAGACAGGAGCCAGCTCTTTCGCACAGTGTCTCAGGGTGGAGGGAGACACACCGTCCGGCTTGGGGGCCTTGCGCGGGTTCAGTCTGGAGAACTGTCTGTGCACGTCCTGCTCACTGATGACAAGGGGAGGGGGGAAGGAGGAGGAGGAGGAGGGGGGGGACCGCTTTTGATGAATTAGGGGCTGAGGAGGCAGTAGAGCTGGGTGGAGTGGGTGAGTTGGACACAGCTGACGAGGTGTCAAAACGGGCGTAATGTTGGGACAGTTTTTGACAAAGGGCTTTGTCATCCTGACCTTTAGAAGCCTGAGGCCGATAGTTGGTGATTTGCCTCAGTCCTCTCCACACAGAAGCCGAGTCATTAGCAGTGAACTGCTGCTGGAGTTTCTCAGAATACACAGATTTAGCTCTCCTCAGCTCTCTGTTAAACCGATATTTGACCTCTCTGTAGCAGTCCCTGTCTCCACTTTTCAACGCTGCTTCCTTCTCCTTCCTGATCCGTCTGAGCTTAGCTGTGAACCAGGGCTTGTCATTAGAATATCTCACCCTGGTGCGCGATGGGAGAATGTCCTCCTCACAGAAGTTGATATATGAGTTCACAGTGTCTGTGTACTCATTAAGATCATGTGTGGCTCTTTTAAACATGCCCCAGTCAGTTATTTCCATGCATGTGTTCAGTGAGAAAGTTTTACAGTGAGAAACTTTTACAAGTGAGAAAGAGAACATCTCAGAAAAAATTCGTCCCTTATATACCCAGGTCTCCCCACAGCTCACAAGTCATATTACATTCACATCAAAGGTAACTTTGCATTTCCTCTTTAATCCCTTGGCATCCCCCTCACAGTCTTTGGCCCACAAAGGATCCTCCAAACAGTCTCTTGGCACACAAAGGATCCTCCAAGCAGCCTCTTGCATATAAAAGATTACACTTTCACAGCTTCCTGTTATCTCCAAGGAAACTCTGCACTTTGTTCTTATCTAAGATGTGAAGCATTATGCAAGGCATTAAGTAAGTCACTTGTGTGGCTACAAGATGATTTTATTCACTCTCACATCAGTCATACACAGAAAAAGCATGTCTCAATACACCAGGGGTTCTCCTTTTATACCAACCACCCATCTCACATCTGCATGACATCTCACATCACAATACCTTCATCCTTTCTCCCCCCAACTCCTTCTTCCTGCTACTTCACCATAATCTCCATACCTATTGTCCTTCTCTGTTTACCCTCTGCATCCAGTCTGAGATGATTAACCCAGCCTCTACAAAGCGGAAGAAGATGGATAGATGGATTGATTGCTGAATTCAGTGGGAAATCAATATGAGCTGTTTTTCATGAAACAGTAAAATGTTTTATTGTACAAATTTCTATGTTTTCTGTTCTATTGTGATTTTTTTTTAAAAAAAAGCAATTTGTGACATTTGCAAATCTTTGCACTCTGTTTTTCTTCAGATTTCAAAGTGTGCCTATATACATACATACATACATACATACATACATACATACATACATACATACATACATACATACATACATACATACACATATATACATATACATCAGAACAACAGGTTCTTATCAAAGATGTCTCTGTACATTTGTCCATTCACCTTTCCTTCAATTTTATGATATCTGCCTTTGCATCTGCCTGGAATGTGCAGTGCCATTTCTCCTCTAAACATTCTGTGTTGTGGCATCCAAAAAGTTCAGTTTTGGTCTCATCTGACTAGACTATATTCTCCCAGTATTTTACTGGCTTGCCCAGTTGTTGTGCAGCAAACTTTAAACAAGCTTCAACATGCTTTTTTCTTCAGCAGTGGAGTCTTGCGAGGTGAGCGGGTATAAAGCCCATGTTGGTTGAATGCATTGCTTATTGTTTTCTTTTAAACAGCAGTACCTGCTAACTCCAGGTCTTTCTGGACCTCTCCATGAGTGGTCTTTGGCTCTTGGATAACTCTTCTGATAATTCTTTTCACTCTTCTGTCAAAAATCTTGAGAGGAGCTCCTGGTCGTGGCTGGTTTATGGTAAAATGATGTTCTTTCCACTTCCGAATGATAACTCCAACAGCGCTCACTGGAACATTCAGCAGTTTAGAAATGTACCTGTAACCAATGCCATCATTATGTTTTTCAACAATAAGGTTGCGAAGGTCTAGACAAAGTTCTTTGCTTCTACCCATCATGAGTTTTTTGTGGTGTGACAATCTGATATTCACAGAGCATTTTAAAGGCCATCAGTCAGGACTTTACCAGCTGAAATTAATTTGCGCTGATGAAGGATGGGATGGCTTCCTAAATTGTGATGGGTTTCAGCTGGTTTCTTGGCTTTATGTGTGTGTGTGTGTGTGTGTGTGTGTGTGTGTGTGTGTGTGTGTGTGTGTGTGTGTGTGTGTGTGTGTGTGTGTCATGGTCATACCCATTCATAATTCAGCTGTAATGAATGTAATGATGTGAAGGAAGTGGGCTGCCTGGGGCACAGATGTATCAGATACACAACTGAGATGATTACGGTGTTTTCCAGCAGCTAGCACTGAGAGCACATGCAGTTACAGAAGCATTTTTGTTGTGTTAACTGTCTAATCTATACTTGAAGAATGCTAGACAAAAGCCATCAGGAGCCGGCTGTGGAGTAAGCTGGAGGCCCAGATCAGACAGAGTAATTGAGGACAACTGAGGACACAAAGGACCTGTGGCTCAGGCTGTAACATGTATGGAAGCCAAACTGAAACCTAATGGAGCCACAGCAGATTGAGGTATTCCTGCCTTCTTATAGCGCCTTTTAAAAGCCAAACAAAAGTAGCTGTGAAATTACCCATGACACCCACATGCTGGAGGGCCCTAGATATTTCAAACCCTAGGTTTACTTAGTGATGTTAAACTCAACACCGCCTACTTGAGACTGACTCAAGCAATATAACACGGAAGTGTTGTGAGCAGAGTGTCAAGCACTGTGTCAGCATGGCCACAGTCATGTGACTGTAGCGAACGAGGCCTCGTTGTCACACCACGTGATTTGAGACCTGGTGAGAAATTTGAGAGGGCTGGGAGTTGCATATGTTACCACGAGTCCTCAAGTCACGTGATGTGACTGACATAACGAGGCTGGACTGTGGGTGTGCTGAAACAGCGCTGGATGCACTGCTCATGATGCAAAAAAATTGCAAGACATTGGACAGCTCCTATTACTATAATAACTAGAAAAGCACTCGGAGAGCGCAGACCTCCGCCAAGCGCCACAGTTCCCCCCCATGCAGTGTTTGTATGTACGTTTTCAGATTCCTTGACCATGAAAACATATGACTAGCAATTGGATTCACAATGATAGGATTAGTGGTTCAGTAGTAAAAGCATTACCTCCTTGGCGGAGGTAATAAACTCAAGTGTTGCTGTTGTGTCCATCTCCTCCATCTCCAAACTCCTAGGCTGCGGGTGTTGCAATTCATCGCACAACTGCGTACAACCCACAGGCCAATGGGTTATGCGAGCGTTTTCATAGATCACTGAAAGTAGCACTCAGGGCTTCACTGACGGATGCAAATTGGGTAGACAGGTTGCCGTGGGTTTTATATTGGGGTTGCGCTCCGCGGCAAAAGAGGATTTGGAAGCTTCCCCGGCAGAGAGCTTGTTTTTGCGCAGCCACTATGGCTGCCCGGGGAATTTCTGCCAAATAATCCCGCGCCGGACAGCTGCCCGTCTCAGCTTTTGCAGCGTAGCGGAAACACAGGCACGCTGCCGGGCCCTGCCCACCACTGTTTTCCGCATGCTTTTGTGCCTAAAACTTTGAAGAACGCGGAGTTTGTGTTCGTCAGACACGACGACCAGCGCCCTCCATTGCGCCTGCACACATGTTGAAAATGGCCGTATCTCACAATGTTAAAGAATCCTTTAAAAAATTCCTGTATCCAGACGGTGATCGGGATCATCCCCCAAATTTAATCAGTTCTTCCTTGTACCATTTCCAACAACGCCTGAAAGTTTCATCAAAATCCGTCCAAAACTTTTTGAGTTATCTTGCTAACCAACAGACAGACAGACAGACAGACAGACAAACGCTGGCAAAAACATAACCTCCTGGCCTGCGGCCTGGTGGAGGTAATAAAAAGACTTTATCAGAGAATTGCTGTGCTCTTTACTCTCTCTGGTTCTCTCTCTTTTAATATACCACTTTTTTTCTCGTTAATTGGAATGTGAAGTTTTACTGATTACCTCCGCTAGGAGGTTATGTTTTTGCCGGGGTTTGTCTGTCTGTCTGTCTGTTTGTCTGTTGGTTAGCAAGATAACTCAAAAAGTTTTGGACGGATTTCGATGAAACTTTCAGGCGTTGTTGGAAATGGTATAAGGAAAAACTGATTAAATTTTGGGGATGATCCGGATCACCGTCCACAAGAAAACCGCCATTATGGATTTTTTTTTTTTGACTTATTTTGTACCCGTAGGTAGATTTGTTCTGCAGTCCGGTGACAAGCCACCAGCTGCCGGTCGCTGCGTGCGCAAGCGCCCCTTAACTCCCTAACCTGCATGTTTTTGGCATGTGGGAGGAAACCGGAGAAATCCTGGAGTAAACCCACGCAAACACGGGGAGAACATGCAAACTCCACACAGATCACTGTTAGCCGGGGGCAGGGATTGAACCCACGATCCCCACGATCCCCCGGCAGAGGGTAAACTGTGCTGCCGCGGTGCTAACCACTGCGCCACCGTGCAGCCATTTTCATGAATAACTACTGAACCACTAATCCTATCACTGTCAATCCAATTGCTAGTCATATGTTTTCGTGGTCAAGGAATCTGAAAACGTACACACAAACACTGTATGGGCAGAACTGTGGCCGCCATTACGGAAAATGTCATTTTCGTGAATAACTACTGAACCACTAATCCTATCATTGTCAATCCAATTGCTAGTCATATGTTTTCGTGGTCAAGAAATCTGAAAACGTACACACAAACACTGTATGGGGGGAACTGTGGCGCTTGGCGGAGGTCTGCGCTCTCCGGGTGCTTTTCTAGTTGTATATTTTTTGTGAAAGATCTGATTTTGTAACTCTTTGTAATCTATCCTCATCGAGAGTTTGTATGTTGTATTTTGTTCTATTAAAAAAAATTGCTCATGACACTTGTTCTTCTTCTTCTTTTAGATTTGATTGGCGGTAGGCAACCAGCCTACAGATGCATTACCGCCACGTTCTTCACTCTAAACCATCACTCTGTATCTCTCGTAACAACCCGAGTAATCCATACATCACTCGCTATATAATTCAAGAAATCTCTGTCTCTCATGAGACTTCTGCTTTATATTACATGAATCAGTGTTGAGTGGGCGGTGTCGAGCGTGTAGCTGTCCTACCGGCCACTGCTGAAAGAGTTTAAAGGGTCTTACAGAAGCTCATGATCTGTGTGATGTGTGGAGAAATTTTCATGGTAAGGCTAGACAGCACACGTGGAGCCATAGCAAGGACAATATTCTGTCCTTAGCTAGACTAGATAGGGTTTACAGTTTTAAGCACCATTTTAGCATTTTATAGTCCCTGTTGGCTTTACAGATCACTCTCTGGTTCAATGTTGTGTTTTTATCAAGAATATAAAATGCAGTCGTGCATACAGGCATTTTAACACATCACTTTTATCGGATAATAGTTTTAAAACTGCTTTTATGTTTTTTTGGAGTAATTTTAAATTAACAAAATCAAATTTTAGTTCTTTGCAGCAGTGGTGGGATGTAGGGAAGAGTCAAATAAAGAATCTGTGCCTACAGTATACTCACAATGTCTCTGGAGACTTGACCAGGTCTGTCAGGGACCTGGAGAGAGAAGTAGTGGAGCTGCAGTCTTTGGCAGGCTCCACAGGAAAAAGAGGACATTTTGAGGCCCTCGGTGGCAAAAAGTCTGTTTTAACTGACTTACTGGGTGTGGCCGCTAGGGGCGCTGTGGTACGCAGTAGGTTCCAGAACATCGCACTAATGGATGCTCCATCTCATTTTTTCTTTGATTTGGAGAGGAAGAATGGTGAGAGGATGATCTACTCTCTCAGCTCTGAAGACAGGCGGCTGATCCATGAGTCTGCAGAGATCCATCGCTTTGCAGCTGCTTTCTATAAGGATCTCTTTAAGAAAGAGTTTGTTGAGAAACCACATGTGCTGAGTCATTTTTTGACAGACTTGCTGAAGGTGATGACTGGTATGAATGCAGAGCTGGAGAGTGAGATCACTCTGCAAGAAATAGCAGTGGCTGTCCAATCTCTTCAGTGTGGAAAAGCCCCAGGGATAGATGGTTTACCATCGGAGTTCTACAAGATGTTTTGGTATGAGATCTGTGAGGACTTGCTGGAAGTACTGTCTGACAGTCTGCGGAAGGGTCACCTGCCCCTAAGTTGTAGGAGAGCAGTCCTTACCCTTCTTCCCAAGAAAGGTGACTTGAATGACAAAAACTGGCGTCCAGTGGCCCTCCTCTGTACTGATTACAAAATTCTCCCCAAAGTGTTGGCTAACAGACTGACGAAGGTGATGGAGCAGGTCATACATGTAGACCAGACCTACTGTGTACCTGGTAGGTTGGTTACAGACAACATTGTTTTAATTTGTGATGTTTTGGACCCCTCCAGCTCATTGGTCAAGGAACTTGGTCTCATTCCAATAGACCAAGAAAAGGCGTTTGACCGAGTTGAACATCCATACCTCTGGCAGACACTAGAAGCCTTTGGTTTCAGCTCAGGGTTCATCGCCAAGATCCAGGCCTTGTATGGAGACATTGCGAGTATTCTTAAGATTAATGGTGGTTTGAGTGCTCCTTTCAAAGTTGAGAGGGGTGTCCGACAGGGCTGCCCCCTCTCAGGTATTCTGTACTCTCTTGCCATTGAGCCCCTCCTTTGTAAACTAAGGCAAGGCCTTACTGGTTTTAAAGTCCCCAACTCTGACTGTTTTTAAAGTGTCTGCATATGCTGATGATGTTGTTGTTTTTACAAGAAATCAAAATGATGTAGACTACCTTTTAAGAACTGTTAATTTTTTTGGTGAATGCTCCTCAGCGAGAGTGAATTGGGGTAAAAGTGAAGCTATAATGATGGGGGGAAGACTACAAAAAATTGCCCTACCTGGTGGCCTTTCGTGGACACAAGGTGGTTTTAAATATTTTGCTGTGTTTTTAGGAAATCAGACTTTTACTGGGAAAAATTGGGGGTGTTTTTTGGAAAAAGTTGAAGGAAGATTAAAAAAATGGAAATGGATTTTGCCAAACTTGTCCTTCAGAGGACGTGTTTTAATCATTAACAACTTGATTGCTTCAATGCTGTGGCATCGACTGTCTTGCTTGGACCCTCCAACCAATTTGCTGACCAGAATACAATCTATAATTGTAGACTTTTTCTGGGACCGTCTTCACTGGGTTCCACAGAGCATCCTGTTTTTACCTAGGGAAGAGGGTGGTAAAGGACTCATCAATCTGGCCAGCAGGGGGGCTGTCTTCCGCCTGCAGTTCATTCAGTAACTGTTGAGTGCCCCTCTCGACCTTGTGCGGAGATCTATTGCCAGAGCTGTCCTGGCTCACTGTGGGGGGCTGGGACTAGAAGAGTCATTGTTTTTAATGTACCTAAAGAACCTAAAACTCCCAGAACTTCCTCAGTTTTATCAAAGTGCTTTTAAAATCTGGGGACTTTTTTAAAAACAGCTCTCCCTAGGCTTCCTTGTCACCTTTTTGGCTTTTAAAGGAACCACTTGTGTTTGGGACCCATTTTGATGCGGGCAATGTTTTAGGACCTTCTGTTTTTAAAAAAAAGTTCCTTTCTGCAAAGCAAACGCTGGGACACTTGGTGAACTTATGTGATCCTAACCTGGACAATGCTGGTGACCTGTGCTCGGCTCTTGGTGTTTCTTCAGTCAGAGTTATAATGAACTTGCTGAAAGATTGTAGATACTGCCTCTCCGCAGAAGAACACTCTGCTATTGTTTTACACTGCAAAAATTCTGTGCGAACTGCTGATGAGTCTTTTACTTTTAGTGTTTTATCTCCTGATTTTAAAGATGGCACTGGTGTGTTTTTAAACTCTGAACACATAAACATTTGTGACTCTTCTGGTTAAAAAATATATGGACTCTTGGTGAAAGTTCTAAATGTGAATAAATTAAAAGGTCGAGCTGATACACCATGGAGGAAACACTTGGGTTTGGGTTCAGAGGTGAGGCCTGCCTGGAGAGCACTCTATAAACCACCATTAACCAAGAAGTTTGGAGACCTGCAATGGCGAGTTTTACATGGTGCTGTGGTTGTAAATGCTTTTATCTCTATTTTAAGCCCAAATGTTTTTGAGGTTTGTCCATTTTGTCCTCAGAAAGAGAGTGTGTTCCATTGTTTTCTGGACTGTAACAGACTGCAATTGTTGTTTGTTTTTTTGGGGAAGCTGTTTTATCTGTTTGGAGAAGTCTTTTCCCTGCAGATTTTTATCTTGGGTTTTCCATATAGACAGAGAAGCAAGAAAAAAAGTGAACTGTTAAATTTCATCCTGGGTCAGGCTAAAATGGCTATTTATGTTAGTAGGAAAAGAAAAAATGAACAAATGCTGGATTGTAACCTAAAAGACATGCTGGTAGGCATGATCAAGACTCGAATAATGATTGATTACAATTACTATCATCTGATGCAAAATGTTGGAACTTTTGAGGCTATGTGGTGCTTTAAGCACATCCTGTGTTGTGTTAAGGAGGGGAAAATTACCTATGGTATGGTTCTGATGTAAGAAAAGCAAGTTTTTGTTTTCTTGGTTTAGTTACTTGTGTCTTTGATTTCTTGTCAGTGAATTAATTTACTTTTCATTGCTTCTTTTAGTTGGAGTGTTTTTCTGTTGAACTTGTGACAATGAAGGTGTGTTGAAAAATCCAAATCTCTGTCTCTCTCTCTCTCCATACACACACACACACACACACACACACACACACACACACACACACATATATATATATATATATATATATATATATATATATATATATATATATATATATATATATATATATATATATACTGTATATGAATAAGAGGTTTCATTCACTGAAAATTGTCCTTCCACAGAATTTTTCCAGCAATGACTACAAATTCTGAAAGCTGTCTTTTCATTTGACAGATTATGGAGGGTGATCTAATTAAAGTCAATTAAAATGATAGATAACTGACAGAAGTTTTACAAGACTGAAAAAAATGACATAACAAAAAGTGTAGTGCAACCTGTGATATAGAGCATTGCACTTTTTCAATAAACTCGGATGCAGTTCTGACAGTAAGTCACCGGATGGCAGCTCTTTATTAGAAGTTTCATAACACTGTGTAGCTCATGAAGCAGTTGTCTCAAAGTTGCTCATTGTTTCATGAGGCCTCGGTTTTAACATCACTAGGTTTACTGAGGTGGTTGTGAATATTGCAGCATGGTCAGGGTTAGGATTAGGAGTATTACAAGACATTAACACTTGTAGTATTGCTGCTTTTTATTGTATATTTGTGTGTGTGTGTGTGTGGGGGGGGCTTATTGTGTGATTTTCCCAGAGCCACTGGATGTTGATTTTTAGATAAAAATGCCTGCAAACTCAGTCACACTACAACATTAGAAAACCATATGACCTTCCTGTTATGTTACCTGTTGACGCTGAGTCCGTCTCCATTGTTTTCTTGCTTTTTTGAAACCACATGAGACTATTGTGTCTGAAGAATGGGCAGACACAACCATGTGCTGAGGTTAGCGTTACTGGGCTAAGAACAACAGTATAATACAGAGCATCCTGGAGGTTGAAGCAGGAAGAGGCAGGAAAGAGGCCGACTTTTGCCTAATATACCCTGAGGCGCACTGACGTCACCTGAGCGTGGGCATCCAGCATAAGAGGCCGAGCCATGGTGACTCGCCCCTATATAGGGCAGTGCGGTGATGTGACGGGAAGTCCACGTCACCACACTGCACTTGACAATAAAATGCCTTTTCCCATATACTATATTTCCTCCCCCCCTTAGAAAAGTCCAAAACCACACACACACAGTCAAACCCACCCTGATTTGGAACGTGACTCACGCTCTAAAATACCAAAAACTAATGTACTTAAATGGCCTAACACACTCACACAAAACAACCTAAAATAGGGCTGGTAGGTGGACTACCACACAGCCCACACGGTATGGTGGATTAATCTGCCACCAAATAAACTAAAAATTTCCTTTATTGAAACTAAAAATACTTGCCGTGCTCCTAAACTAAAACACAAATGCACATACATGAACATATAACCCCATAACATAACAAGCACATAAAACTATAAACAAAGTGCTACTTCACAGTCACTTGGGTTGGAAAGATGGAACCGGCGTGGGGAGTCCCAGTGCAGCCCCTCAGCAAGCACACCCCTGGAAACAGCAGGCCCCCAGAGCGATGGCTGATCTTCTGGACGACGGAGCCTGGATCCCACACTGCCATCACCGACTCTCATCTAGCCTCGCCACCCTGAGCGTCCTCCTGGACATGCCGCAGCTGGTTGGCATGCCTCATCGAGCCATCGGACAACCTTTAGCACGCCACTCCCAACTTCGCCACTATCCAGGTAGATGAGCTAGCGGCTATCTCCCGCTACGATAGCATATACCGGGAATGCTCTCTCCTTTTGTTTTCCGAGATGTGGCTAACTGAACTAGCAGCAGATGCTAACATTGAGCTGGAGGTTTTCCACACGATACGGGCAGACCGAACACCAGACAGTGGCAAAGCAAGGGGCGGTGGAGTGATAATGTATGTTAACAACAACTGGTGCAGACCGGGACATATCACTGTTAAACAACGACACTGCAGCAAAGACATTGAGTTGCTAGCTGTTAGCATGCGGCCTACATATCTCCCGAGGGAATACTCACACGTGATCTGCATTGTTGTTTATGCAAATCCAACGGCGAACGCTGGGGCAGCACGTGACGTCATCCATTCAGTAACCGGCAGGCTGCAGACAGAACACCCAGATACTCTTCTCCTCATCTCAGGCGATTTCAACCATGTTTCACTATCTCCCATTCTACCCACGTTTACCCAGTATTTTTTTTTTTTTATTACTTATTTTGTACCCGTAGGTAGATTTGTTTTGCAGTCTGGTGACAAGCTATCAGCTGCCGGTCGCTGCATGCGCAAGCACCCCTTATCCCTAACCTGCATGTTTTTGGCACGTGAGAGGAAACCGGAGAAATCCCGGAGTAAACCCACGCAACACGGGGAGAACATGCAAACTCCACACAGATCACTCTTGGCCGGGGGCAGGGATCGAACCCACGATCTCACGATCCCTGCGATCCCCCAGCCGAGGGTAAAACTGTGCTGCCACAGTGCTAACCACTGCGCCACCGTGCAGCCCATGCAGTATGTCACATGCCACACTAGAGACAATAAAACACTGGACTTATTCTACGCAAACAATAAGGAGGCATACACCTCATTACAGCTCCCCCCACTCGGGAGATCGGATTACAACTTGGTTCATCTCCGGCCGGTGTACAAACCCCTAATGCACAGACAACCTCCGGCCATGCGCACAGTGAAGTTATGGTCTGAGGAGGCAATGGACACTCTAAAGGGCTGTTTTGAAACCACCGCCTGGGAGCAGCTCTGCGATCCACATGGTGAGGACATCGATGGCCTCACTCACACAATCACGGACTACCTCAGCTTCTGTGTGGACAACACCGTTCCCACCAAGACCATACGGTGTTGCTCAAACAACAAACCCTGGATCAACCCTGAAATAAAAACACTTCTGAGAGAGAAGAAGAGGATCTTCAGGTCAGGGAACAGGGAGATGCTGAAGTCCGTACAGAGGGAGCTGAGGAGAAAGATCAGAGAAGGCAAGGACAGCTTCAGGAAGAAGATGGAGGACAAGCTGCAACAGAGCGACATCAGCGGGGTCTGGAGAAACCTTAAAACCATCTCTGGGCTCCAGAATACCTCCCCCCAGGCCACGGGGGGCAGGGAGTGGGTGAACAATCTGAATCTGTTTTTCAATAGGTTTGACCAACCGCCCTCCCCCCTGGCTGCACAACAACCACTGCTGCCTCTAAAGACATCAAGTCCTGCTGCCCACTCCCCACTCCACCAACACCCCCCCACTACCAACACACAGCCCCCCAACCTGACCCTGACCAAGACCCAGGTGAGGACGGAGCTGAGGAAGATCAAGGCGAGGAAGGCGTCGGGACCGGACGGCATCAGCGCAAAGCTCCTCAAGTCCTGTGCAGACCAGCTGTGTGGGATTGTGGCATACATCTTCAACCTGAGCCTGAAGCTGGGGAGGGTACCACAGCTGTGGAAAACAACTTGTGTGGTACCTGTACCAAAAACTTCCCACCCCAAAGACCTGAACAGCTACAGACCGGTGGCCTTGATGTCCCACATGATGAAGACCCTGGAGAGACTGCTCCTTGCTCACCTCCACCCCCTGGTGGGACCAGTGATGGATCCACTCCAGTTCACCTACCAGCATGGCATTGGGGTGGAGGATGCGGTGATCTTCCTCCTTCACCGTTCTCTGTCCCACCTGGAGAAGCCCGGGAATGCGGTGAGGATCATGTTCTTTGACTTCTCCAGTGCTCTTCTCACTTCCGCCCTCCAAAGAGAGCAGTCGCATTTTTTCTCTGCTCCCGCTCCCTGTCTCTCCCTCCCTAACTGACTGGATCCCAGCTTGCTATTGTCTGTGTCTGCATGTCTCTCTACTGCTGATTCATCCAACGAAAATTATGGATTTAATAAGGTGGGCTTTGAACGCAATCGACACTGTGTTTTCAACGAGGAAATCAGGTCCGGGGGAGCCTATTTGTCCCGCAGGGACTGCTGCTGCAGGTTACATTAAGGATGCAAGCAATTGGAAACTCTTGTGTCTGTGTGATCTTTCTGTTGAAGATATTGAAGATTTATATCTATTTGGAGCAATGGTCACCGGAATTCTACTGATCGGCCTTGGGATTGTTCTGGTGCACCGCAAATTGAAGAAGATGGACAGAGCTTATCAAAAAGCGGACCCGGCGAAGATCTCTCATCAATTCGACCAACTGGGCAGGACTCTGACAGCGGCCAATGGAGAACTGTACAGGAAAATGGAATACATCACGATTACGCTGAGAGCTGTTCACGACTCGATTTCAAAGCCTGGCATTGATGGATCTGGAGCACTGAATCCGTAAGAGAATGGAAAGTTTTTTCTCTGAAGTCAGTGCTATTCGACCTGTTTTTCGGCACCCTCAGCACTCAGTCCTCCTGATGATCAACAGTATAATTGTTTTCATAACATTGGCGGACATTATCTGACTCTCAAGGACAGCTGTCTGGCTCAGACTATTCCATCTGCCGTGCTCAAGGACACGTGCCTTTGCCTTAGACACTAGTCATAACATCTGCTGAGAGAGAGACTATTGCTGTTCTCCTAACTGATTTGCACTGATTGCATCCAACACACATACAACTGACCCATTTATACTGATGAAGACATATTCATTCACTGCTCTCTCTGTGTCATTGTGTGGATTCTATTGTCTGCTAATTGTGCATTGAGAGTTTTTTTCTTGTAATCACAATATCGGTCATATAAATGAACTTTATTTTGATAAACAATGCTTTTTTCTCTCTCCTATTGTGTCCCCTCCCCCCCTGCCTTCTATTCCCCTCCTGCTGACAGGCACCTCCATGGCTTGCCGCGTCATTGGGAATGTCATCTATGACGTTTCCATTGTCAAGTCAAATTCCTCGTATATTTACCTGTTCATTTACTTGTAAATGTGCTTGGCAATAAACTTATTCTGATTCTGATTCTGATTCTGATTCTGATTCTGATCCAACCAATGATCCTGAAGGACAAGCTGCTGTGCGCAGGGGTGGACCAGCACCTGTCATCATGGATCCTGGACTACCTCACGAACCGGCCTCAGTTTGTGAGAACCCGGGACTGTGTGTCCGACACGATCATCGGTAGCACGGGGGCCCCCCAGGGAACGGTTTTGGCTCCATTCCTGTTCACCCTTTATACTGCGGACTTCTCACACAACATAACACACTGCCGTCTACAGAAGTTCTGTGATGACTCTGCGATCGTTGGCCTCATCTCCAATAGAGATGAAGCTGAGTACAGAGGGCTTATCCAGGACTTCATGGACTGGTGCCATCGGAACTGCCTCCAGATCAACGCGAGGAAAACTAAGGAGCTGGTGGTGGACTGCCGCAGGCAAGGACAACCCCTCACAGCACGAGTAAATATACAGGGAACATGGTGACATCCTACAAATACCTGGGTGTTCATCTGAACAATAAACTAGACTGGTCACACAATACTGACGCACTCTACAAGAAGGGACAGCGCAGGCTGTTCCTACTGAGGAGACTCAGGTCTTTTGGTGTACAAGGGGCGCTGCTGAAGACATTCTATGACACGGTGGTGGCATCAGCCATCACTTTTGGAGTGGTCTGCTGGGGCAGTGGCATTACCGCAGCCGATAGGAAGAGACTGAATACACTGATCAAGAAAGCTAGCTCTGTCCTGGGGCAGCGCCTTGACCCAGTGGAGGAGATAGGAGAGAGAGAAGGACGGTGGCTAAACTGTCATCTCTGCTGGAGTCCAAGTTCCACCCTATTCAGGACATACTGAATGCACTGAGGAGCTCATTTAGCAGCAGACTACATCATCCCAGGTGCACAACCAAGAGGTTTCGCAGGTCCTTCCTACCAACGGCTGTCAGACTGTACAACCTAAGCAGGGCCGCTCGCAGAGATAGCAAAAAGACGTAACAACCTAATAGTTTTGAATGCAAAAGATGCAATAGACTTACACAATGGTCCCCTCCGGCTACAACTAGGAAAATACCGGCCGCTATGGAGGGTGAGAATATGTATGGGTACATAATCATACCATGTAGGATAACTAAGTAGACGGTTATTGTAATGCCCATAAGGCATTTGTTTATTCTTTGCATAGATATTTCTCATTTAATAAATGTTTTGTCCTTTATTTTAGTTAAAATATAAAATAACTGTCGATAAGGTTTACTTGTTTGCACAGGTAACTTTGTTTTGAAGTGCCTCATCCGTTTACCTCACATCCTGTCTATTACTTCCTGTCTCTTTCCTGGCTCTCTTCAAGAGTATGGCAGACATGTTTTCCATGTTCTGAATTTAATCCATTGCCATCCACTGTTAAACATCACGAAAGCAATGCCGTAAGTTCATATATTTAACATTAAGGAGTTTAAGAATCATAAATATTAACGATTTGTTAAAAGGGTTGTAATTTTAATGACAGATTCGAGGAAGTTTATTTGCAGTTAAAAAACACGGTAAAAAACATGTAGAAACAGTTACACGATGTTAAGTAAAGTGCATATGTAATGTGAATTCAATGTTAAAGGATATGTACGGAGAAATTATTTGTAAAACAGAGATGTAATGTATATTTGTAATTTCTTGTTACAGTTTTCACAAATGTTGATGAAGAAGTGTGGAAGTAAATGATGAACCTTGCATCGACTCTGTCTTCATTGACTACGGTTTAGCTTGGTGTTTAGTCAGCGTTCCAACACGCTGTACAAGAACACTAAAGTGAAAAGGCAGCATTTGATGTTTTAAAAGTGGCCAAGATGGCAACAAGTCACAGATCGTCCCATTCCAGCGTTGGAAGCACGAGGGCCTCAACATCATCGGCACGTGCAGCCCAGGCCAGAGCCAAAGCGGAAGCTGCAAAGGTGAGAGCATCATATGCTAGCCAAGAAGCTAAACTTAAAATGGAAAAGGCTGCAAGAGAAGCAGATGCAGCTATAGTAGAAGCACAAAATCAGTTGGAAGCAGCAAGAATTGATACAGAACTGGAGGTGCTGACACTGAAACGAGAAGCAGATGCAGCTATAGTAGAAGCACAGGTACTGGAGGAAGCTACAGTTACACAGTCTGTAATCGAAGAAGAAAAAACTGAATCTAAAAATATCAGAATTCAACGAACAAGCGAATATGTCCAGTCACAGATTGACCTCCAGAATCTATCACCCTCCACGCGTTTATCGAACCCACCAGCCAAACCCCAGTTGCATGCAGGATCAGGTGATAGCTACATTACATGGCATTCACCCCCTGACGCTCCAGAGCTGCAAGTTTCTACTAAGAGACCAAAGTTTAAAAGGGATGACGTAACTTACTCACATGAATATAACCCAAATAAGCAAATTAATGTAGAAACAAACTTTGAAGCCAAAAGACAAAATCCATCCATGAACGTACATGCTCCATTATATGTTCCCTCACGTGTTCACCCAGTCAGCACACAGTCTCAAACTGAACCATTGGCACAATATTTGGCACGACGAGATCTTGTTACTTCAGGACTGTATCAATTTGATGATAAGCCAGAAAATTTCCGGGCATGGCGGTCTTCTTTCACAAATGCAGCCGCTGAGGTTCAACTCACAACATCCCAAGAACTGGACCTCATGACCAAGTGGTTCGGAAAGGAGTCAGGTGAACAGGTGAAACGCATTCGCTCTGTCTATATTAACAACCCCAATTTGGCCTTACACAAAGCATGGGACAGATTACATGAGTGCTATGCCGCTCCTGAAATTATTGAGAGGTCACTGTTCCAAAGGTTAGACACCTTTCCCAAGATTTCAGTCAAAGACAATGCCAAGTTACGTGAACTTGGTGACTTGCTCATGGAGATCCAGGGTGCCAAAGAAGATGGATATCTCACTGGCCTCTCTTACCTAGACACATCTCGCGGAGTTGCGTCAATGGTCGATAAGCTTCCATATGGACTGCAGGAGAAATGGGTGTCTTCAGGGTCACACTACAAAGAAGAGAACAATGGTCGCTTCCCTCCCTTTGAATATTTCTGTGATTTTGTGTGTCGTGAAGCAAAGAAACAAAATGACCCTAGCTTCATTTGTCAGAACACTACTACGACAACCGCCAAACACGATAAACCCACTATGAAGAGTTTTAATGCCCATAAGCCCATTACAGTCCATAAAACCAATGTTTCCCCAACCAATACGGCTCCTAATAAAAACTGTCCTTTGCATAACAAACCACACCCTCTTAAAAGATGCAGAACATTCAGAAACAAGTCCCTTGAAGACAGAAAGGCCTTCCTCAAAGAGAAAGGAATATGCTTCAAATGTTGTTCCTCGCCTAGCCACCTAGCCAAAGACTGCAAATTCCCTGTGAAGTGTTCTGAATGCGGAAGCACCAATCACGATGCAGCCATGCATCCTGGCCCTCCACCTCAAACTGAAAGGGCTCCTTCACCGTTGCGAAAGAACGGCGGGGAGGGGGAAGAGTCTAACATATCTGATGTTAGTACAAGTTGCACAGAAGTTTGTAGTCATGGTCAGTGGAGTCGTTCGTGCTCCAAAATATGTCTTACAAAGATATACCAGAAGGGCAACAAGGACAAGGCAATCAAAGCCTATGTAATTCTTGATGACCAGAGCAACCGCTCTTTAGCCAGACCAGAATTCTTTCAACAGTTTGGTGTGGATGGCGAACCACTCTCTTACCAACTCAGAACCTGTGCCGGAATAGTGAAAACATATGGCAAGCAAGCAGCAGGATTTCAGATTGAATCATTGGACGGCAAAGCCATCATCTCACTTCCACCACTCCTCGAGTGCCAAGAGATTCCAAACAATCGGGCTGAGATCCCAACACCCAACTCTGTTTTGCATCACCCCCATCTCCATCACATCTCCAAATGTATTCCTGAGCTAGACCCAGAAGCAGAAATACTCCTGCTACTCGGAAGAGATGTGCTAAGGGTGCATAAGGTCAGACAGCAGATAAATGGACCACACAATGCCCCATTTGCCCAACTTCTAGATCTGGGTTGGGTAGTGGTAGGTGAAGTCTGCTTAGGCAACGCACACAAACCAACAGCTGACACATTCAAGACCAATATATGGGATGGTGGGCGCCATTCCATTTTCAAACCCTGTTCAATCTCCATGTCTGTCAAAGAGACACAACAAAACTTTACCAGGCCTGGCAAATCGCCGGAAAGGATGCTAGGACAGACTGTTTTCGACCGAACTGAGCACGACAACCAACTCGCTCCATCCAGGGAGGACATTCTCTTTCTAAAGATCATGGATGCAAATGTCTACAGGGACAACAGCAACAACTGGGTAGCTCCACTCCCGTTCAAAGAACCACGTCAGCGTTTGCCAAATAACAGGGAACAAGCAGCGATGCGGTTTCTCTCTCTCCAGCGAACCCTGCAAAGGAGGCCTGAGATGCAGGAGCAATATGTTGCATTCATGGAGAAAATTATTGCTAATGGGCACGCAGAGGTAGCGTCACCAATGGAGGAAAATGAGGAATGCTGGTATCTTCCTTCTTTTGGAGTCTATCACCCACAAAAACCCAATCAAATCAGGGTGGTGTTTGCTTCCAGTGCCAAGCACTGCGGCCTGTCTCTCAATAATGTGCTTCTTGCGGGACCCGACCTTAATAACTCCCTCATTGGTGTCCTTCTGCGGTTCCGAAAAGAAAGAGTTGCGATCCTGGCGGACATCCAGCAGATGTTCCATTGCTTTTTGGTGCATGAAAACCACCGCAACTTCCTCCGTTTTTTGTGGCACAAGGACAATGATCTCAGTAAGCCTGTCATAGAGTACAGGATGAAGGTGCATGTTTTTGGCAACACACCATCCCCTGCAGTGGCCATCTATGGGCTGCAAAAGGCCATCAGAGAAGGGGCCCAAGAGCATGGTGATGACACAGTCAAGTTTGTAGACAGACACTTTTATGTAGATGATGGCCTAATATCTTTGCCGTCCGAAACAGAGGCCATTGACATTCTCCAACGAACACAGGCTTCACTCGCTGAATCAAACCTTCAGCTGCACAAGTTTGTGTCTAACTCTAAGGTAGTCACTGAAGCCTTCTCACCTGAAGATTGTGCCCCAGTAATCAAAGACTTGGATCTCAGTGGAGAAACAGTGCCCACACAGCGGAGCTTGGGTCTACTCTGGGAGATCAAGTCAGACACATTCACCTACTCCACATCAAACACAGACAAGCCATTCACGAGACGTTGAGTTCTTTCTACTGTTAATAGTATCTTCGATCCTTTGGGTTTGCTGGCACCCATTACAATCCATGGAAGAGCCCTTCTCAGGGAGCTTACCTCTGAATTATCCGACTGGGACACGCCAATCCCAGAAGACAAGCTGAAGAGTTGGGAAGCTTGGAGAGATTCCCTCCAAGGTTTGAAAGAGCTTCATGTTCCACGTATGTACACAACAACTTCCCTCACCAAAGCAGTGCACACAGAATTGTGTGTGTTCTCGGATGCCTCAAACAAGGCTATTGGAGCTGTTGCTTACCTGAGAGCAGTTCAAGAAGATGGGAAAGCTGAAGTAGGGTTCGTGATGGGCAAGGCAAAGCTAGCACCTCAGTTAGAACCAACAATTCCTAGGCTTGAACTTTGTGCGGCTGTTCTTGCCATGGAGATGGCAGATCTCATCCAAAATGAGCTGGATCTCAGCATAGATACTGTACAGTTCTATACGGACAGTAAAGTTGTCCTTGGATATATCTGTAATGAGACCAAACGGTTCTACACATACATCCACAACAGAGTACAACGTATCCTTCAGTCTTCAGGTCCTGAGCAGTGGAATTATGTGTGTACAGAAGAGAACCCAGCAGACCACGCATCCAGATGCTTGCCTGCTGCTCACCTTGTACAGACATCTTGGTTCACTGGCCCCTCATTCCTGCGTCAGTCATCACCAGCAATATCAAAAGACACTAAAAGGTTTGAGCTCATTGAACCTGAGAAAGACTCTGAAATCCGGCCACAAGTGCAAACTTATGTCACTCACTTGGAGAAGGCAGCTCTTTGTGCTGATCATTTCCAACACTTTTCCACCTTCACCTCGCTGGTAAGAGGAGTCGCTTTCCTTATCCACATGGCAAGAGCCCACAAACAGTCGAATCAAAACAGCAAGTGCAAAGGTTGGCATAAGTGTCATCTACCTCGTACTGCAGGTGAAATGGCCCAAGCAAGAGATGTTATCTTGAAAGCGGCTCAAAGGGCAGCGTTTACAAGAGAACTGTCAGCACTACGATCTAACAAGGTATTGCCAACAAACAGCCCCCTGTTGAACCTGAGCCCGACCCTGGAGGGTGGACTGATACGTGTTGGAGGGCGGCTAAAGCATTCTGAATTGAATTCTGCAGAAAAGAATCCAGTAATTCTTCCCAAAGATAGCCACATTTCTCTGTTGCTTACACGACATCACCACGAGCAGGTAAAGCATCAAGGCCGCCATCTGACGGAAGGAGCAATCAGAGCAGCCGGTCTGTGGATCTTGGGTGGCAAGACACTGATCAACACAGTTCTTCACAAATGCATCAACTGTCGCAAATTGAAGGGGAAAACGGAAGAGCAATCCATGGCTAACTTACCACCTGAACGCCTTAAAGTTTGTCCCCCCTTTACTTATGTGGGGCTTGATGTTTTCGGGCCCTGGCCTGTTACAACTAGACGAACCAGGGGAGGACAGGCAGAGAGTAAGAGGTGGGCCATCATGTTCAGTTGTCTCAGTTCAAGGGCTGTGCACATTGAAGTGATAGAGTCAATGGACACTTCCAGTTGTATAAATGCCCTTAGACGCTTTTTTGCACTCAGAGGCCCTGCAAAGCAACTACACTCTGATTGTGGCACCAACTTCACCGGAGCATGTAAGGAGCTTGGTATGGACAAAACTGTGCAGAAGTACCTGAGTGAACAAGGATGCAGCTGGACATTCAACCCGCCACATGCCTCCCATATGGGAGGTTCTTGGCAGCGTATGATTGGAATTGCCCGGAGAATCCTTGACTCAATGCTGTTGCAACAGAAAACTCGCTTAACCCATGAAGTACTTTGCACGCTAATGGCAGAGGTCACGGCTGTCATCAATGCACGACCACTCTTACCTGTATCCACAGATCCACAACAACCCTTCATTCTTTCACCATCAATGCTCCTCACACAGAAGTCTGGTGTTCCACCTCCACTCGGAGATTTCACAGACAAGGACCTTTATACAAAGCAGTGGAGACAGGTACAGGCCCTTGCAAACCAGTTTTGGAGACGTTGGAGTCACGAGTACCTACCTACCTTGCAGCACAGACAAAAGTGGACTGTGCCACGCAGAAATCTTCAAGTTGGAGATCTTGTTCTTCTCAGAGACAAACAGACTGTTCGCAACTGCTGGCCAATGGCCAGAATCACCGCCACATTCCCTGGAAGGGATGGCCTCATAAGAAAGGTCGAAGTGAAAACCACTGACCAAGGGACTCCAAAAACCTTTTTGAGGCCAGTTTCAGAAGTTATTTTACTTCTGCGCAAGGACTGATATAAAGTTATATGTTTTAGGCTCTCCAATATTCGAAGTGGCCTCACTGAGGCCAGGCGGGGAGTGTAATGCCCATAAGGCATTTGTTTATTCTTTGCATAGATATTTCTCATTTAATAAATGTTTTGTCCTTTATTTTAGTTAAAATATAAAATAACTGTCGATAAGGTTTACATGTTTGCACAGGTAACTTTGTTTTGAAGTGCCTCATCCGTTTACCTCACATCCTGTCTATTACTTCCTGTCTCTTTCCTGGCTCTCTTCAAGAGTATGGCAGACATGTTTTCCATGTTCTGAATTTAATCCATTGCCATCCACTGTTAAACATCACGAAAGCAATGCCGTAAGTTCATATATTTAACATTAAGGAGTTTAAGAATCATAAATATTAACGATTTGTTAAAAGGGTTGTAATTTTAATGACAGATTCGAGGAAGTTTATTTGCAGTTAAAAAACACGGTAAAAAACATGTAGAAACAGTTACACGATGTTAAGTAAAGTGCATATGTAATGTGAGTTCAATGTTAAAGGATATGTACGGAGAAATTATTTGTAAAACAGAGACGTAATGTATATTTGTAATTTCTTGTTACAGTTTTCACAAATATTGATGAAGAAGTGTGGAAGTAAATGATGAACCTTGCATCGACTCTGTCTTCATTGACTACGGTTTAGCTTGGTGTTTAGTCAGCGTTCCAACACGCTGTACGAGAACACTAAAGTTATGCTGTTTCATCCCATCTAGCAACAATGCTCTGCACTGTGTGTGTTTATATATTTACATATTTATTTCATCTAGCTACAATGTTCCGCACTGGGTGTGTTTATATATCTATATATTTATTTCATCTAGCTACAATGCTCCGCACTGTGTGTTTATACTGTATATCTACATATTATTCCATCTAGCTACAATGCTCTGCACTGTGTGTGTTTATATATTTACATATTTATTCCACCTAGCTGCAATGCTCCATACTGTGTGTTTATATATTTACATATTTATTCCATCTAGCTACAATGCTCCGCACTGTGTGTCTGTGTATATATATATATTTATAGTAATATGTACATATATATATTAGCTGCTCTTGCTTTTTTTTTGTTTTTTTCTTGCCTTCTGATTGTTGCTCTGAGTGTTGCTGTCCCTGTGCTGTTGCAATCCTGGAATTTACCCATTGTGGGACTAATAAAGGCTTATCTTATCTTATCTTATCTTATCCGCAGATGTGCTTGATGTTTTGCTGGCTGTCATTTGGCCCATCTTCACCGTGGATGTACATCACCCTGAACCAGAACAAAGTCCATAACCCAAAGTGGAACTTTACTCAGCCTGATGTGCTGCTGCTGAGCATGCAGTAACTCCATGCTCATCCGTCTGGCCCTGTCCTCTTCTATAAATGTTGTAGTGTACACCGTTGTAGCTGCAACCCAGTGACGCACGAACTGTCACAGTGCCAGCAACATCAACACAAAAACAAAAGAAGGAGATACAGACTCTAATAATTAATTAATCAAAAACAGGAACCAAATACAATCAACAAGGAAAACAGAAAAATAAACAAATAGAAAAAGACAAAATAAATCTAATAACTAAGCATGGCCCCCGCCCATGCACCGGATCATGACAGACCCCCCCACAAGGGGTGGAACCGAAAAACCCCCATGATAACATCACAAAAAGGGAGTTTTTCCTCTCCACCGTCGCCAAGTGCTTGCTCACAGGGGATCGCCTGATTGCTGGGGTCTTTCTGCAACTGTGGGGGTTCCCCCCTACAGTTGATAGTGCTATGAGATGACTGTTGTTGTGAAATGGCGCTATATAAATAAAGTTGAATTGAATTGAATTGAATTGAAAAACCAAACAAGCCCACACCCCCAAAAAACAAAACATAACACAAACGTGACACTATAACCAAGACAACAAGAGCATAAACTAAAGATGAGGCACGATCAGATCCAGATACAAGGTAAACAAAACCAAACCAACCATAACTACGACCCTAAAAATAAATGCTAATAAATAAATAAAGAATTAAAATAAGACCAAAATATAATCAAACTGAGGGTGAATGTACAAAAAATAGCAAAAAGAAAATAAAGCCAGTCTGAAATGAAATATGAAAAAAGGCTCCATACTAGAAATAACTAAAAACAAATCAGCAAATAAATTTCCTCAAGTAATTACAAAAAGAAAAGGGACAAAAAAAGAGAAAAACAATAAACAGGAATAACAAACAAACAAAAAAGTTCAAAGTCTTAGTAAGAACTCAACATCTCAAAGGCAAGGAGAAAATAAGAACTACGCATATACAGAAAGAGATCCCAGAAAAAAAAAAAAAATCATTAAAAGGATAACATAACATGAACTGACCAGAAAAAACAACCAACCCTGGGGGGGATGAGGGGTAACCCTGGCATGCAGGGTCCGAAACAAAAACACACAACCCAAAAACAAGAGAAAACCAAAGAAAACACTCAAGACCCCCAACCCAGAACGACAAGTGGCAAATGTTCAAGGGCCTCAGGGAGAAAGCGAGGCAGCTCGGGCGGCCTCCCAAAGTCCCAGGATCGCCGGCGTCTATCTGGAGCACGTCGGGTGGTCTCCCTGAGACCCAGAACCCCCAGCACACAACCACCCCCTGGGGGGCGACAGCTGGGCAAAAGCCCCCCCCCCCCTTCCCAGAGTGCAGGAGCAGGGAGACAGCGTTTATCTAAGATCAACGGTCGACCAGTGGGGACCTCCCACGATGCACCCACAGTGGGTCCGGGCTGGAGCAAAGCACCCGCGGCGGCCCCAGGCTGGGGCATAGCTGCATCCTCAGAGACCAAAGACAGTGGGGCAACAGCACTCTCGGGGACCATAGAAAGTGGGATAGCAGCTCCCTTGGTGACCATAGACAGCGTGACAGCAGCACCCTCAGGGACCATAGACAACAGGACAGCAGCACCCACGGCAGCCTCGGTCTGAGGTGTAGCACCCACGGTGGCCTCGGACTGAGGCGCTTCACCCACGGTGGCCCCCAGGCTGGAACACAGCACCCTCCACGGACCCAAGCTGAAGCGCAGCACCCACGATGGACTCTGACTGGGGCACATCATCCCTGATGGCCCCAGGCTGGGGCGCAACACCCACGACGGCCCAGAAGGAGGGGGAGCAGCACCTACGGAGATCTTGGATGGAGGGGGAGCAGCACCCACGAAGATCTCGGATGGAGGGGAGCAGCACCCATGGAGACCTCAGTTACCCTAGATGATGGCTCGGACAAGAGGACACAGACAGGAACACACAAAAGATCAGGGTTATCGGCAGCAGTGGAGTCTGGCAGGGGAACCTCAAGTGCGACTGAGGGCTGCACCTGGGTCTCCCCACCAAGAGCCAGGCAAGATTTTTCGGGGCTACAAAGGAAACTTGCCTGCGCTCAAGTTCCACCGTCATCCATGACTCTGACGACTCCACTGTGGCGGTCCACACCTCCGGCTGGACAGTTTGCCCTGGACTCTCTGATGCTGCAGCCTTCTCCACCAAACGCTGGTTCCCTCCCAGGGCCGGCAGACCCTCAGGGGATGAAGGAGGAGGAACGGGAGAGGTAAAAGTTGCAGCAGCTGATGGTGAAAGCTCAGCCAAGCTGGGTGCTGTGGCTGAGCTTCCCCACTGGGAATAAGGCAAGGTATTTCATCGTTGGTTGTTAAAGAATTAAAAGACACTTGCCTTAACTCCTGGGGTTTGGAGATAGCTGCCGTCAGGCCAGACAACATCCTCCTGGGGGCTGTGGAGGTCGTCTGGTGTGGTGGGCGGAGCACCAGAGTCTGGGAAAGCTCCGCCGTAAGTTCAGGCTCCATCTGGGCTGGTGGTGCTCTCTCCAGCTGTGGCAGAAACTTAGGGAGGATCCACGGCTTGTAACCCATAAGGAGCTCCATCTCAACTTCCACCACCTGTTTCTGCTCCTCCAGCTCCTCTGTGCTCTGTCCCTCAGGAGGTGTGAAGGCTGCAAATCCAATGCAGCCAGCTTCTGGCCTCGACTCGACCGAGGGAATCGGGACCATAACTGGGCAGTGGCCCCAAGCTTGGGGCTTCCGTCCCCGGCAGTGTTTCTTCCGCAGCACAGGCTCAGGTAGCGGAGGGGCTCTCCCCAGCCCGCAAAGCCAGTGTTGAGCACAAAAAAACAGATATGAAGAGGTCTGTGAATTCCGGGACGCTCCACAGGTGGGGGTACCCCTCAATCAGCTGTGCCGTGAAGTCCTAGACCTGGAGATCCTCCTCGGGAGTGTGGTTAAGGGAAATATCTGATATATTATTCAGCAAATCCTTAGCAGCCCAACACTCCTGCTCATCAAGCCCAACTCGACTGAAGTTCAGCGATGCTGCCATACCAGTGGGGAAAAAAAACGTACACTAAAGAAAAATATGTGAGGGAAACCAAAACAAAACTCAAATTCCACGGGTGTCCGAGTGGCGGCAGCGTACTGTCACGAACCGGCACTTTCCACGGGCAAACAGGGCACCAAACGCAGACTGTGAGTTACAATTTCATTAACTAAAATAACACAAAATACAGAACACAAACAAACAAAAAACACAGCGGTGAGGCTGGAGCCCAAAATGCAAGAATAACCTAAGGCATGGAAGACGACAGATGAATAATAACTAGACCAGACAGTAACCCCAGCAAAGCCAGATAAACAATAACTTAACTTGGCTTGAAGGTCCTTGGGTTACTGAACAGAGTCGCTGTTAATGCCGCTGCACCAGGGAAATGGTGCCACGGCTAAAATAGGCCGCCCCTGATCACAAACACCTGCAAGGTCCTGAGTGGCGATTATTGCTGGCAGCCGTGACAGCCCGAGAACAGAATTTGACAGCTAGAAGTGACGCGTGAGCAGTCATAGCGCCAGTGACGATCAAAATGTAAACCAAAAAAGGAAATACAGACTTTAATAATGAATTAACCAAAAACAGGAACCAAATACAACCAACAAGGAGAACAGAAAAATATACAAACAGAAAACGACAAAATAAATTTAATAACTAAGCACGGTCCCTGCCCGTGCATTGGCTCATGACACTTCCTGTGTTTGTATATGAGCCTACCCATGCCTTTGTCCTTAGTTTCCTTTTGAAGTATTGATATTTATTATTATTGTTATTCCCAGTTTTATTAGCATCTCTTGGTTTTGTATTCCTTCTTAGTGGGTTATTGTTATTTTCTCCTTTTGTATTATTTTTTCCAGATCTCGTTCTGTGTTCATTTTGGTTGTCTTATTCTCCTGCACTTTTATTTTGACAGCGTTCTTTATTTACTTCCGTTGTTCCGAGTTCAGTTTCATGGTTGTCACAGCTGTGATTATTTTAGTTCACTACCCTCGCTCTTGTTACCCACACCTGTTCTCCATTTGGACAGTCTCTCATTGTCCTATTTAAGGGACGCCGCCCCGCATTGTTTAATCTGGCATGTGTCCCACACTTGTATCTACTTTGTCTATCTGGCGTTTTACACATGCCTTAGCCTGAGTGCTATTCACCTTGTTGGGAATTCATCCCGTCTATGTTCCTGCAACCTGACTCTGTTATATTTTGTGTTTTTATTAAACCACCTGCAACTCACAAGCCAGCATTTGGGTCTCTGTTGCGCCCCACCTGGGCAGTTCATGACACTACCCTTCAAACCTCAGACAGCTTGAGCAGTACGAGTGATCCAGACTAACTGTTGGCAAATGCAGACATCTCATTATGAAGCACATAATTCACTTGTTAGCAGTGATTGCTGCAAAAGCAAGTGCCAAAATATTAAATTTATGGGTACCACATTTTTTTCCTTGCAATTTGAGAAGAAGAAGAAGAAGAAGAAGAAGAAGAAGAAGAAGAAGAAGAAGAAGAAGAAGAAGGCTTTATTGTCACTCAATCCATACAGCCAATCATGTACAGTAGAACAAAATTACACACCTATCCACAGTGTTAATCACATCTAGAATCAGAGGTGCCACTGTCATTCAAGGTGCCGCCACGAACAACTTTTCCTTCCCCCATTCTGTTATGCTGAGCACCAAGTTAGAAGGTGGGAAGTACCATTTTTTTATATGTTTTTTGGTATGACCTGGCCGGGGCTTGAGCCCACAACCTCCTGGCTGTGGGGCGGATGCTCTATCACTAGTCCACCACTCCGGTGGCTTTAATTACTTTAGTTTCGTAAATTATATACTTTAATTATACAAAATATTCAACTGAATCAATAATCAAAAGTAAAATGTGATATGTGTTAAATATGATATACAATAGGATATCTAAGCGCAGCCAAGGATTGAAGGGAGTTAAGCTCGGTGACCACAAAATTTCATCTCTGCTGTTTGCGGATGATGTTGTCCTGCTGGCTTCATCAAGCAATGACCTAGAGGTCTTACTGGGATGGTTTGCCGCTGAGTGTAAAGCAGCTGGGATCAGAATCAGTAGCTCCAAGTCCAAGTCCATGGTCCTCAGCTGGAAAAAGGTGGATTGTCCTCTCTAGGTTGGAAAAAAGTCCTGCCCCAAGTGAAGGAGTTTAATTATCTTGGGGTCTTATTCATGAGTGAGGGGAGAATGGAGAGTGAGATTGAAAGACAGACCAGAGCAGCATCTGCAGTGATACGGACGTTGTACTGGTCTATTGTGGTGAAGAGGGAGCTAAGCTCTAAAGCAATGCTTTTGATTTCTACGTTGATTCTACGTTCCTACCCTCACCTATGCTCATGAGTTTTGAGTAATGACCAAAAGAATGACATTGTGGATACAAGCAGCTGAAATGAGCTTTCTCTGTAGGATTGCTGGACTCACCCTTAGAGAGAGGGTGAGGAGCTCTGTCATCTGGGAGAAGCTCTGAGTAGAACTGCTGCTCCCCCACATTGAAAGGAGCCGGTTGAGGTGGTTTGGTCATCGGATCAGGATTCCTCCTGGACGCCTCCCACTTGAGGTGTTTGGGCACGTCCTACGGGGAGGAAACCCCGGAGCAGACCCAGGACACGCTGGAGAGACTACGTCTCCCGGCTTCCCTGGGAACATCTTGGTATCCTTTCTGAAGAGCTTGAGCAGGTTGCCGGGGAGAGGGAAATTTGGGCTTCTCTGCTTGAGCTGCTGCCTCCGCGACCCGGACCTCAGGAAAAGCGCTAGAAAATGGATGGATTGATGATGTACGCGTGGGGTGAAAAGTTCCTAGTGGTTAAATTTGACCAAAAGTGGTTTATTTTTCAGCATAGTCTCAACTTCGTTTCATGTACTTCTTCCATCAGTGTTGCAAAACTTGGATCCCTGCGGCTCAAAAAAGAAACCACATTTGGTCAAATTTTTACACTATGAACTTTTCAGCCACCCCCCCCCCCCCCCCCCCCATGTAAACAATAAAGGAGGCAATTCAACTTTTGTAAGTTTCAGGTAATTACAGAGATTGTTTTGTTTTTTTGTTTTTTTTCATGGAAGGATACCAACAAATTTGTCCACATCTGTACCTGTATGTCTGGGTGCTTGTTTGAGGCAGGTGAGTGGTGGAGACCCTTCGTCCAAACCCCTAACTGGGTCAACACCAGGCTGTCGTCCCTCCTCTGGTGGGAGCACAGGGGATTTAATGTCTGTGGTGGCAGAGTGTTCTTTGGCACCAGAAAAAATGAGCAAAAATTTGATTCTACTTTCTGTATGATACAGTAACTTTAAATATTTGTCCATTTTTTTAATCATTGTGCATTATTGTATAAAAATGTTATTGTATGAAGATAAAAAAAATTGTCACTCCAAATATATAAGACAGAAGTGGAAATCATACATTCTTAATGCATTTTTTTATTTCAGTTATGAATCCTGATCACTTAAATAACAGCAGGCATCTGTATGCATGCACAGTGCACCACATTTTCAAAGGTGTTCGAAAAAGAAGCAACTCACTGAAGATAATTAACTTCAGCATTAGTAAATCCCCATAGATGTGTTATTTGAATTTATTTCCATAGATAGGCAGTGTTTTTTAATTCCATTAAGGAAATATTTAATTGATTTACTCTTTCTTTGCATGTTTTTATGATATGAGAGGGTACACATGGCTACCTTACATTTTATTCTGACTAACTATAAACTAATAACTAATAACTATAAACTTATGAGCAAAATGTTACATATTTACAAAGGGGAAAATGCAAACCTGTGAGTAAACCAGTGCAAATGCTTGAAAAAAAAGTTGTACATTTGCATAAAAAATGACACACATTTAAGAGAAAAAAAATGCAAATTTAAGAATCCTTAAATTTAAAGGAAACTTGTCCAAAATTTACAAGAAATACCTCACTTATTCGCAAGAGTAGAGTCATTACTGCTCAAGTAACTTTTAGACCTTAGACCTTAGTGTCACGTGCAGGGTTGTTCTCAACCCCGCCCATGATCTGTGGCTGTAGGTCTTGATTGTTGCTTATTATGTTGTCCAGCTGTCTCTACTCATCGCCTGTCCTCAACGCCCGTTCCCGCTCCTCCCAAGACCATTCCGGCTTCACCAAAACAACGTCATTCTGTCCCGGTTTCTCGGAGGGATAATCCAGCCCCTTTGACTGTCTTTCCCCTCACACCCAACTCGGCTATCTCCACAACAGATCCTTATTCACGGGCAGTCCCGTCTGCCAAATCTTCCTCCACTGCCGCTGTGAGACCTTCCCCTTCGATGCATCTTCAGACGGTCAAGATGCGTTTGATTTCTTCACCGGCAGCTCCCGTTCCTGTGGCGAGAGGGCGGCTCCCAAACGGTCTACAGAGGGGCCAAGCACGATTTTCCCGGATGGGGGGATGACAACACCCAAACAGCAGCAGCCAACATCATTACCCAGGGAGACAGTCAAGTTAAATTTTCATTTTACTCCGATAAATAATGAAATGTCTTGTCTGATTCCCAGTAGGGAGACTCAGGGAAAGCAGTCCCCTGAGTTCTCCCCACCTGTTGCTGTTTTGAACTGTTCACCAGCCCTCTCTCTGCTCATTCCTGTTTCCTCCGAGGGTGCTCCGGAGCTTAACTGTCAGGACCAGGAGGAGTCAGAGGACCTGGAGGATCCTTCCCCCGTAGAAATGGTGAGCCAAACCTCAGCTGCCACGCCTGAGGAGTCACCAGCATGGGTCATGAAAGCTGGGGAAATAAAGACTGCTGAGATCATGCCTGCTGTGGAGGCCACGGCAGCAGAGTCAGAGCTGCACCTACAGGAGGCCGAGACCGTGGAAAGATTGCCCGGATCATCGGAGCCCTGGACAGCGGTGGAACTCGAGCTAAGTCAAGTGCTCTCTTTTGTCTTCCTCCTTTCCATAATAGAGCATTTTTGCCTAGCGCTAGGTGAGGAGAGCCAGCTGCAGCCGCATGCTGCACCTGAGCTTGCCTTGCTGGGCTCCACCGCTGCTGCCGACCCTGACCCTTCCTCCTTTGTGTCTGAGTCTTCTTCTAGGGTCGCTAGAGAGAGGTCCACTTCGCTGGATGAGACTGAGGACCCAGGCTCGTTGCTGGAGGTCATCGGGGCTGCTGCCACTCCCGCTGAGGTGACCATGGGTCCAGCTCCCCTCCTGCCTGAGGCTGTCATCTGGGTTCCAACTCAGTTCAAGTCTCCATGGGTGCTGTGTCCTGGTTGGGGACCATCGTGGGTGCCACGTCCCAACGTCAGTCCCACGTGGGTGCTGCGTTCCATCCTTGGTCCCATTCCTCAGCCCGAGGCCCACCAAGGGTACAGCAGTGACCCAGCCAAGTCCCACCGTGGGGGCAGCAGGGACCCAGCCGGGTTCCATCGAGGGTGCAACCTTGGCTCGGTCGGGGTCCACCGTGGGTGCAACGCTGGCCCATTCGTGGCTCACTATGGGAGCAATGAGATCCCGGGAAGGGGCCACCACTGGTGAAACATTGTCCTAGGATTGGACCATTGCAGGTGCAGCCATGGTTCAGCCCAGGCCCACCGCAGGTGCAGTCGAGCTCCAGTCCCACACCGGGACCACTGAGGGTGCAGCCCTCCAGCTTGGGGACACCGAGGTCTCTTCCTCCCTTCCAGAGGTCCTTGGGGTGTCCCTTCCTCCTCTGCCAGGCTCCGCTGTGGTCCGCCTGGTCCTGCCACCAGGAACTGCAGGGGTTCCCTGTCTTCAGTCCAGCCACCCACCTCTCAGCCTTCTGGTGGGTAGGCCGCCGCCTCATCTATCCCTCCGGGCCTGGTGGCTCAACGACGTGGGCCAGCCACCTGAAGGATTGGGTTCCTGGGTCAGGCGTCCCTTTTTCTCTGGCAGGCCTCCTGATGCCCTTCTGCAGACCGCCTGCTGGCCCTGGGACTTTGGCTGGCCCCCTAAACTTACGGCCGTTTGCGGGCCCTGGGACTCTGGCCGGCCCCCTGAACTAATGGCCGTTCATGGGCTCTGGGACTTTGGCCGGCCCCCTGAACTTATGGCCGTTTATGGGCTTTGGGACTTTGGCTGGCTCCCAGAACTTGGGGACTCTTGGGTTTTGGGGAGGGGTTTACTGTAACTTTTCGGTTGGGATTTTTTGTGCTCCTTGTGTTGTATTGTGTTGTTTTCTCCTTGGTTAATCCCTCCTGACCTGTTTCCCCCACCTCCCGCCCTGGTTAGTTGTGTTGGCCTTCTTGGGTGGGTTCTCTTGTGTTTTGTTTCCTTTTTGTGATGGTACGGTGGGTGTCTGGTGTCCAGCCCTTGGGGGGGGATCTCTGTCATGTGTGGGGTTTTTCTCAACCCTGCCCATGATCTGTGGCTGTAGGTTTTGATTGTTGCTTATTATTTCCAACTGGCAGATTATTTGAGCCTGGCTCTCTGCCAGTTCTAGGGCCATGCCTCCTCCCTTGCCAGACATTCACCAGCTGTGTGTCATCATCACACACATTTACACACATGCACGAACTCAGCACACCTTTTCTCACACACACACACACACACACACACACACACTCACTCATGCACCTGCTCAGCCACACTGCTGTATCCACTTGCCCTCATTAGCGATCTGTGTATTTATGTGGGGCAGTGTGATCAGTCAGTGTGGCGGCTTAGTCAACATTGGACATCTAGGCTCGCTTGTTATTGGCTCCCTTCCCTTTGGACTATATGGTGTTGTTATTCCAGAGCTTTTCCACTCCAAAATTCATGTAAGTCGTCCTTTTACTTAATGCCCTTCCTCCCTGCGCCAGTTCCACCTGGAGCACGTGGGGCATCTCTCCCTAGCCAATGCAGTTTGTAGCCGGTTGTCTCATCATTATAACTCAGTTTTGGACTGTACATGGACATTTTGTGTTTTCCCCTTTTTGTTAATAAACACGCTTACTTTACTGCACATTGGGCTTGCATTAATTCATATGTTCGCTGCGTACTTACACAGCAGACATGACACTTACAGTTCCTCCCATTGCTGAAACAATATAGAGCCACAAGCTCCTTTCATTTTTCCCTCTCAGCAGCGACAGACTTGGCATCAATGAGGTTCAAGTAGACAGAACCAAGATCTTTCTGGAGTGTTCTCCTCCAAGTGTGCTTAGGTCTACCAATCTTCCTGGTGCCAGCTGGGTTGAAGTCAGCCACCACATGTGCCGCAGGTCGTTTTTCCAGTAGACGAAGAAGATGTTCCATAAATAAATGGTATTCACTTATATAGCTCTTTTGCTCATCTCTAGATGACCAAAGCGCTTTACAGATCCTGTTATCCACCCATTCAAACACTGATGATGGCAGAGCAACCATACACCAGTGCTAGACTGACCTACCAGGAGCAACTAGTGGTTCAGTGTCTTGCTCAAGGACACTTCAACATGCAGACTGTAGACTGAGAGGGAATTGAACCCCTGACCCTCTGATCAGAAGTCAGCTACACTACACCTGTGCCACAGCCGCAGAGAGTCTTCTCTCCATCACATAGCGAGAGAGCGGTTTATCCTTGGTCCTGCTGTATACATCGACATTTGCAACCCTGTCGCAATAACTAATGTGTAGGATTTTTCTCAGGCATTTTGTATAGAATAGGTTCACTAGGCTTTTTTATTTCCACCATTTCTCTCCTGGTCTCTGAGGCATACAGGGTTGTGGATAATACAAGTGATCTGTACAACTTGAGCTTGACATCCAAAGACAGTTTCTTGGCCTGCCAGATCTTGTTCAACCTCCTGAAGCATGTGGTGCCTTTTGCTATTCTAGATCTGACATCTTTTTCTGAGTCTCCATCGCTAGCTATGACACTTCCCAGGTAGGTGAAATTGTCTACCTGTTTGAGTGCGTTGTTGTTGCACACCTCATCATCAGCCAGTCAATGACAAAAATGAACAAGAAAGGAGACAAGATGCACCCTTGCCTTACACCAGTTGTCACATGGAAAGGTTCTGATGGTCCAACATCTGTTCTGACAGTGCATAAAGCATTCTCATACATGTTCCTTATGATATTGCAGAACTTAGCTGGAATGCTATAATGGATCATGATGATCCATAATTACTCTCGGTGCACTGAGTCAAAGACTTTCTTAAAATTGATGAAGTTTGTGACCAGCTTGTTCTGAAATTCCAATGTTTGTTCTACAATCACTCCCAAGGTATGCATTTGTTCACTGCATGATTTACCAGGTCGAAAACCAGCTTGTTGTTCTCTCAATTCTCGGTCAAGAGCTTCCCTAATTTGTATGAATAGTATGCAACCATTAACCTTGTTTGTTATGGAGAACAGTGTTACTCCTCTTCAGTTATTGCAGTCTCTAAGGTTTCCTTTTTTTTGGCAGTCTTACAATTTCTTCAAGTTTCAAACAATCTGGGATAGTTTCAGTTTCTCGGATCTGGTTAAAGATGCTGGTTGAGGAGTCAGAGCACTTAGATAGATAAATAGATAGATAGAATTTGAGAAGTTCCGGTGTTATTTCATCAGGACCACCTGCCTTGTTGTTTGACAGTTTCTTCAAAGCTGTCCTGACCTCAGTTTCTGTAATAGGTTCTGTGCTGATGTTGATGTCATAGATGTCAGATGGCATTTCTTCCTCCATGATTGGGTCATCTGATGTGGGTTGGCTTAATACCTTGCTGAAATGTTCACACCATCTTTCTTCTGGAGTTTGAAGTGTGGCACCATTCTTAGCCACAATCGGAACTATTTTGCTGGTGTTGTCTGAAGACAGTTGTTTGACAAGTTGACAAAGTCTCTTGCTGTCATTCTTTCTCACTGCATTTTCAGCAGCAGTTGCAAGGCAAGTAACTTTTAATACATACTTATTACCTTTAGTTAAGTAAACTTTTACTTAAGTACAATTTCTGGCTACTCTACCTACAAACCTTTAGAAAATCAGGCCTATACAGACACTATACACTTCCCCATTTACTTCACATTTTAGATTGTAAAGCTACACAGTACTGCATTTAGTAGTTGTCTCAAAGGTTGCCCATGTAATGTGGCACAGGACTTTATAAAAATAGTCCTTTAAAAGATTCAAAGTTGAAAGATGTCAGTTACACACTATCACATAAAAATGACCGTTTTCTCAATACATGACTATTTCACTTTAACCTGTATTATTGTGTAAGATGTCATCTAAACACAAAAAACTGAGAAAATCTAAATGCCAATAACACCAAAATGCTTAGAGCATGTGCTGTTTAATTAAAGTAACTTTGTCATGGCTAATAATGCTTGGCAAATGATAGAGTGTTATTGATCATAAAACTGTGACAAGTCTTAGGTCAGTGCCTTCTGATTACCCCGGCACAGTGTTGTCATTTTTTTTAATAACGGCAGGCTTACCATGCATGCGGCTCTTTGCCCTTAATTTATGGTGATGAATGCAAGGAGCAGACCAATGTACACCATTGCAGTCTGCTTTAATGGGTCTCGTCTCATATGCTTTCTAAACAAAATGCCTGAGGTCTACAGAAGTAGGAAGCAGTGCATATTTGATCTGGTAAGCTCTTTGAAACAGGCTTGAAGTTGTTGGGTTATTAATCACAAGACTGTATGCTATATGTGAGCAACCGTGCATGGTGCTCTGTACATTTCAGCACTTTGCAAAGCAATTTATTGGATCCGCTTTATTCTGCAAACAAAAATTGCAAGAGGGGCACTTGGAACCATGTTTTGCAGATTTCTGTCTTTCATTTTTGCCTTTAATAGGGAGATTGCAGGAAATGTTTCAGCGGCATCTCCTCTCCTCTTCCTCTTTCTGTTAATTCACTTTAACAATTGAGCCATTGAGATGTCAGAGGACTGTAGTGTAGTGCCTTGATATGGAAAGAAAGGACACTCTCCAAATTGATTTTTCCTTGTTGCTGAAACACAAAGCATTTAGGCAGTATGGGATAGGAAGCAGAGTTTTCTTTATCAGCAGATATAGTGAGATACACTCCAGTCAGAAGGGAACCAGGTTTTATATGCTGCTGTGCTTCTGCAAAGGCCTCAAACACAACTGAAAATTAGTGTATTGGTAGCACTGCAGACATGTCAATTATTAATTTTGTCCTTTAGGTTTATTTTACATTAGGCAAAAGTATAATTCTGACTTGGATAGAAGGAGTAAGACAATAACAAGGCATCTCTATTATCATTCAGCCCATCATGTACAGTAGAATGAAATTATGTTTCTCCTATCTACAATGTTAATCACATGTAGTATCAGACAGGTCACTGCCATGCAAGGCGCCGCCACAAACAACTTCTCCTTCCCCCATTCTATTACGCTGAGCCCCAAGCTAGAAGGTGGAAGTACCATTTTTATATGGTGTTTGGTATGTCCCAACCGGGACTTGAACCCCCAACCTCCCGGTAGTGGGGCAGATGTTCTATCAACTAAGCCACCACTCTGGTGCCTCTTCCAATTATTACAGTATGTGTTGCACTTTGCCAAACTAAAAACTTACTCTTTTAACATTGTTTTTCCCAAAGATGGTTTCTGTACTCGTCATGCTTTTTTTTCTCCTTTCTGGTCATTCACTAACAGGTTGTATTAACTGACATTAACTGTCGCTGAAGTCTGTCTATCATTTTGACAGATTACACTCAGCATGATCTACTGTAGCTTTTACTTATAATTTCCACCTGTTCACTTTATAGCGCATATTAAAGAGTGATTATCTAGTAATGTATCGCCAGTCTCTGTTCATCCACTCAGTTATTAAATTAAAAAATGTGTAACCTGCATGCTGTATCCTGTAGGTTCATGATTAAAAACGCTGTTCAGTGTCTTATCATATGAGACTTAAAATGACAATGACAATACAACTCTATCTGTCAAAATGACAGCTGATGAGAAAGTGTAGCACAGCCTCTAGTATGGAATTAAATAGTCAGTGCTGAAAATTCAGTGTGTTCACTATTGGAGTGTAGACATGAATGGGAACTTGATGCTGCTGTTCTTCTTCATGGTTGCTACAGTAAAGAATTATAACCTCTACATCACTTCATCTGTGATGTAGAGGGAATTTATGGGCGTGTCCACGTTCAAGTTGCATTGTGACCTCCTGGTCAGTAGGTGTAGCTGAGCACCCAATGAGCTCCACCACCACCACACACACACCCTTTTATTGCCCACACAATAAAATACTGTATATTTCAATAGTGGTTAACATTGCGGCAGCACAGCAACTCACCCTTGGCCGGGGGATCCTGAGTTCGATCCCAGCCCCCGACCAAGAGTGATCTGTGTGGAGTTTGTATGTTCTCCCCGTGTCTGCGTGGGTTTTCTCCAGGATTTCTCTGGTTTCCTCCCACATGCCAAAAACATGCACGTTAGGTTAATTGGCATCAAACTGGGGATTCTAAATTGTCCTTAGGTATGACTGTGAGAGTGAATGGTTGTCTGTCTCTCTGTGTTGGCCCTGCAATGGACTAGTGATCTGTCCAGGGTGGACCCTGCCTCTCGCCCAAATAGATGCTGGGATAGGCTCCAGCCCCCCCGCGACCCGAAAAGGATTAAACGGAAGAAGATGAATGAATGAATGAATGAATGAATATTCCAATATGTTTATAATAATAATAATAATAATAATAATAATAATAATAATAATAATAATTTTAGTTTTTATATTATTATTATTATTATTATTATTATTATTATTATTATTATTATTATTATTATTATTATTATAAGGGGGCAAGGCTCACTGGAGCAGGAGTACCTTTTCTGGTGGCCTATAACACCTGGGCATCTCAGATTGGTCTCCCCATATCCAGCAGCATGTGATGCGTAACTTTTGACTCACCCTTCCATCTGTGGCCACACCATCTAGCCTCTCACATGCTGAAGACCATCTGATTTGACTCTAAGCAGCACTCCTAGTTTCGCAGAACACAGTGGATCTAGGGGAGACCCCCCCACCCCCACACACACACAAAAAAAAAACACATTGTGGTTAACTCAATTTTATGATGATAGGAATGTTAATCTAAATAGAGATAATGACATGAATTAGACCAGCTATGATGGGCTCTCATCAGGCAGTGATGGTGTGTACCTGGGGGTACCACTTGGTCCATATCAAGCGACTTCTCGTAGAAAATGGAACAATGCATTATATCGATTTATGATGGAGTGCTACTTTGAGAGCAAACCAGGAACTAGAGGATACAGGAAGAGGATGTTGAATAGTTGGACAAGTAGTGGAATGTTTAGAATATCCAAGCAAAACTTAGTAGACCAGGCAAGGGTGATTAGAAAACAGCAACTGGCTTTCTTCCATCGAAATGGAAGCGATAAAATGGCAGTTGAATAGTGCAACAGAGGGTGACATTAACAGGGACAAAGAACACCCCATAAGTGATGGATATGATGGATTGTGTGCTTTTTCAGATAATCAAGAACCCAAAAATCATACTGACTTGCTTAGGATGAGAAATGACAATCAAAGAGGCTATTGTTTCCAGGTTGGGGAAGTTGAAGGCTTTACAGAGAGGCAGAGAGATATCTTAAATGCCATTGAACTAGTACTAGAGGAAACAAAGTGTCATAACTGGCCCTTTCAGGGCAGAAATTAAGACTCCACTCGCGAGCTGTGAGATTGCATATTTAATAATAGCGAACAGAAATTAACCACAAAGGGTAACTTACAGATAATACAGGCACAAAGGAAAAACCATGAAAGGTAACTTACTGGTATCAGACAAGACTAAACACTGAGGAGAAATAAATGTGCGCAATGAAGAAGTAAACAGGAATCAGATGGGGATTCCTGTCTGTTCACAGCGAAGGTCGCAGCGAGGCATGAACCACTCAAGCAAGCTTAAATAATCAAATGGGGAGAAACCAAATGTGGATCAGGTGTGGACTCATGAGTGAGAAAGTAATCAAGACAACTAAACAGCTGTGACAGGCCGCAAATAGATTTGACACACCGAAGTAACACACAGCGCTGTCAAAATAAAAGTACAAAGAAATAAACAATGGTGACACACAAAAATTAAAGCACTGTAGAGGGTGTAAGGAAAGGATGTGGAGACGAGGCACGAGCGTAGGTTGACACAGGTTCTTTATTCACCTTCTAACATAAATACAGCCGGTGGACCCCAGTGTTGCCCGCTGGGGCCGCATGTCTGGTAGGAGAGTTTTTGCGTTTCTGAGGCATGTATAACAAACTTTTTTATACACGTTATACAGACAGAGAGAATGCATGGCACATTAGCATAGTGATTGTCATCTAATACACATCAGTCAATACACATCATTAGCATTTCAGCTAGCGCCCGGCTCGGACGTCCTCTCCGAGGACACATACATAACAGTCCTGTTTGATTGCCCCCTGGGGCTCTCTGTCCATATGTAAATTGTCCTCCATTTCCTCCAGCCCTGATGAGTGTGAGATAGTGTCCGTCCACAGTGTGCTGGGTCACCACACGGCTCCCCCCAGAACGCTAAGAAAGGGGCTGAGACCCCCCCCCCCCCCGGTCGTTTGGGCTCCAGCTCTGGTAGAACTGTCCTGCTGTAGGAGTGTCAGAGGGCATGTCAGTCTGTGGGGGTGGGGGAGAGAGATAGAAAAGACAGTGTGCTCCACTCCGAGCTCCAGCACATTGAACGGCCATGGATCGTGGGCGCACAGGGCCAATGCGCGTCGTGCGTAATGGAACAAACTGCCGATCGGCCGGCTTTAGGGAGTGAGGTGCGGGAAGAGTGATATGGAAGAGGAGGAGGAGGAGGGGGAGGGGGGTGGGAATGAGTGAGTGCCTGCCTGTGACGTGAAAAGTGTCTGGGCCACGCAAAAATTGCGTGTGGATCTGCCATGGTGAGGGACTTTCCTGGTAAACCTAGCAGTGATCTGCCGCGGCTGTGAAAAAAATTAAGTCTCTGACTCCTCTTGCGGCTCAGTCCTGCAAGGATGTGGTGAAGGTGAATGGCAAAAAATTCCCCGAGGATGCGTAGCGGTTGTGAAAAAAAAACAGAAACAAAAAAACAAAACAAAACTGAAGCTGTGTGAGGGACTTGGCGGTTTGGCTTTAGGTGTGGAGGCAGCCCTAAAGTCATCGGAGAAAGCAATTGGGTAAATTCCTGTTGTGCGCTGTGGCTGAGAAACTCATACAAAGTCCCGTGTGTGGGCTGCATGTCTGCTTCAGGTGCGTGAGCAGCCCTAAAGGTTCCGAGGATGGTGATCGGCAGTGTTTCTCGGGCTTGTGCAGCGGCGGAGGACGATGTATGAGTCTGTGGAGGTGGTTTGTCTCTGGTGCGTGGCGTGCGCCTGGTGCAGTGACCACATAGCTGGAAGTTGCGCTGTCCTCGTAATCCTGCAGTGTGCGCGCGGGGCTTCTGTGCACAGAAAGTCCGCTGTTGGGAGGTGAGTCAGAGTCGGGGAGCTTGATGGAAATCAATGCAGACAGCGCCGATGATCTTCCCCGTTCAGGCTGTTTCTGTGCATTGCTCATGTAGCTGATCCTCGTGCGTCTCGGTCCCAGTGCCGCGCTCTCTGTCCGCCCCTGGAGGTTGCCATCGTGGAGAGAGGATAAGGCGCGTGCACTCCAGTGTGGATGCGAAGGATGTAGGCGATCCCGGTCTCTGGAATCCACAACGTGATGAAAGGGAGCAGATGGTCATCCCACGTCAGGTCACCATGTGGTGTGCAGTATAAGGGAGAGACAGTTCATCTCCGTCAGGTCACCAATGTGGAGAAAAAGGAATCCACAGCACAGCGAAAGGGAGAGCTAGTCCATTTCACATCAGGTCACCAATGTAGAGGGTGTAAGGAAAGGATGTGGAGGCGAGGCAGGAGCATAGGTCGACACAGGTTCTTTATTCACCTTCTAACAAAAAGACAGCCGGTGGACCCCAGCATTGCCCACTGGGGCCGTGTGTCTAGTAGGAGAGTTGCTGCATTTCTGAGGCATGTATAACAAGCTCTTTTATACACGTTATACAGACAGAGAGAATGCATGGCACATTAGCATAGTGATTGTCATCTAATACACATCAGTCAATACACATCATTAGCATGACATCAGCTAGCGCCCGGCCCAGACGTCTTCTCCGAGGACACATACATAACAGTCCCGTCTGATTGCCCCCTGGGGCTCTCTGTCCGTATGTAAATTGTCCTCCATTTCCTCCAGCCCTGATGAGTGTGAGATAGTGTCCGTCCGCAGTGTGCTGGGTCACCATAGCACAAGCCATAATGAATCAAAAGCAAGAACCGAGCACGGCTCTGACCCACTCTCGGAATCATAACACAGAGAAAGAGAAACTGATATTGTTCAAATATGTAGAGAGAAAGACCCTTTGATCGACGGACCAGGAAGTGAATGATGTATTAACCCAAATCTATACATCTAATATAACCAAAACCAATCAGCAAATGTGAGCTGTGGTCATTGTAGTGATGCAGAATCTGGGCATTAGGAAAAGGACCATGCAAGCAAGAAAAGAACCCATGTGGATGAAACAAATTAAAACCAAAATTGACCAGCTAAGAAGAGAGATAAGTAAACTGTAAGAGGAAAATGGAAAATCGAAGTAAGGTGGTAAAGGTGTGTCACAGATTGAGAAGAAATGTAATGTTAAGAAGAAGGGGTTAAAAGTTGTTATCAAAGAACTAAAGCAATGAGTAATGGCAAAAGCTGCCAAATTAAGAAGATACAAGCAACGCGTCAACCAGTACAGACAAAACCGGCTGTTTCAACAAGATCAGAAAAAGCTGTAACAGGAACTTGATGGTATTAACTTCACCAATGGTGCAACACCTGACCCCAGTGAGAGCTGTGACTTCTGGAATGGTATTTGGGGTACATCAGTTGAACATAAGAGTGAGGCAGAATTGCTGAATTATGTGAAGGAAGCGCTGTCACATCATTCTGCCCAGGTGAACGTGACCATTACAGTGACTGATGTAGAAAAAAAAACAAAAAAAACCCAGCTTATAAAGGTATCCAACTGGAAAGGACCTGACCCTGATGTTATGCATGAATACTGGCTGAAATATTTCACACCTCTTCATAACCGCATAGCAGATCATCTTAATGAAATCGTGGAGGTGAGTTCTGTTCCAGAATGGATAAACCTTGGAAGGATGATTCTTTGTGTTAAGGATTCCTCACTTGGAAATCCTGCTGAGAATTTTAGACCCATAGCATGCCTTCCAATGATGTAGAAGCTGTTTAGTGGCATACTGTCCGAAAAGATGTACCATCACTTAGAGACATCAAAGTTGCTCCCTGCGGAACAAAAAGGGCGTTGAAAAGGATCGAGAGGCACCGAACACTAGCTGCTTATTGATAAAATGGTACCGCAAAATTGTAAAAGACTGAAAACCAACTTGGCAATGGCATGGGTACACTATGTAAGGCCTATGATATGATACCAGACTCATGGATATTGGAAACAATGAAGGTGACTGGAATTGCTCCCAATATCCAAGAACTGGTACAACAGAGCATGGCCAACTGGAAAACAGTTCTGATATGTTGTGATCAAACCTTAGGAGAAGTGCAAATCCGACGAGATATATTTCAAGGTGACAGTCTGTTGCCTCTTCTGTTAATCTCCTTGATTCCATTGTCGATGGTGCTACACATCCCTAAATGTAAATACCAACTGGGAAAAGACACTGGATCTCTTTATCGTTTGTTGTTCATGGATGACCTCAGGCTGTATGGAAAAGATGAGCGTGATATTGAATCTCTAACGAACACAGTATGTATTGTCAGCAGTGACATAGGAATGGAGTTTGGTCTTAAGAAGTGCGGTATTCTCATATTAAAAAGGGGCAAGGTAGTGAAGATTGAAGGAATAAATTTGCAAGATGGACGTAGGATTAAGACTGTGGAAGAAACTGGGAACAACTACCTTGGAATCCTCAAGTATGATGATCTCCTACATGAAAGTATAAAGGAAGCCCTGAAAGGTGAATATCTCTGCAGACTGAAAAATGCCTTAAAATCAAAGTGGAACTGAAGAAATGTTGTCATGGCGATTAATACCTGGGCAGTATCAGCGCTGTGGTGCAGTGCTGGAATAGTCAATTGGTGCAAAGTGGAACTTGAGAACATGGACTGGAAGACAAGGAAACTAACAACAATCTACGGAATGCTACACCCTCAGGCAGATGTTGATTATCTATACCTCCCAAGGCAAAGTGGATGTCGTGGTCTCATCAGTGTTGAGGACTGTGTACAAGGGGAAGAGATTGGGCTGCTGGATTATGTCCAGAGGAGTTAGGAACCGCTTTTGACTGCAGTAAGAAATGAGAATCTGGTGAGATCAGCCGTGGCTGAAATGACAAGACAACTAAAAGACATGATGCAGGAAAAGAGATTAGAAAACTGAAAGCTAAGACCATGCATGGCCAGATCCTACATCAAATGGATGACATCAGACGCAAAGCCTCGTTTGACTGGTTAAAGAGAGGAGACCTGAAGAAGGAAACAGAGGGGATAATCACAGCAACTCTAGATCAGGCCTTAAGAACAAATGCCTTGAAAGCAACAATAGAGAAACAAGAGCTTTCTCCTTCATGTAGCATGTGTGGGGTGAAATATGAGACAGTGGGTCACTTGTGTGAATGCAGTAAGCTGGCACAGACTCAGTATAAACACTGACATAACAACATGGCCAGGATTGTACACTGATATATCATGAAACAGTTCGGTCTTGATGCTGGAGAAAGATGGTGTGAGCATAAACCAGTGATTGAAGGTGAAGGCATTAAACTGTTGTGGGATTTTTCTATCCAGACAGATCATGAAATCCAGGCCCGCAGACCAGACATTGTGGTAATAAACAGAGAGGCTAATGAGTGCATGGTAATTGATATTGCTGTTCCTGGTGATGCCAGTATCGCGGATAAAGAACAAGAAAATATCCAAAAGAACCAGGATCTCAGAAAAGAGGTATCACGGTTGTGGGACATCAAAACATGCATCATTCTAGTGGTGGTTGGATCCCTGGGCATGGTCACTAAGAACCTTGACAAATATCTAACAAAGACTGGGATCCAAATGAAGACTTTATTTTATTTATTTAGCGAATGCAAAGTCCTTAAGCCAAGCAGTTGCCTCCTGGTTTGCTGTATGGAGGGTGTGTAATCCTCCTTCCAGTCTTTGGAGTGGGCAAACCTCTATGATGTGTTCCATAGTTTGCTCCTCTCCACATGCGCACAGTGGGCTAGGGCTACTGCCCCATCTGTGAAGGCTGGCCAAGCAGGGGCCATGTCCAGTCCTGAAGCGATTGAGTGTAGACCACTGTCTCCTTGGGAGGTTGGTGCCCAGGACCTGTTGGTTGGGATTTATCACCAGCTGTTTGTTTGGGACCTCCTTGGTCTCCCATTCCTCTTGCCAAGCTGTCTGGATGGTAAAGTCAGCTGGGGGAGGGTTTTTCCAAATCGGCCGTCTGGATGAAAGTTGAGCAGTGGGTGGGATGTAGATATCTGCATGGATTGGTAAGTGAGGAAATCTTTAACTTTTTGGAGCATCCTTTGAGGTTAATGCTGCTCGCCGGATGTGTGGAGGGGCTATGTTTGACAGTACAGAGAGCCAGGGGAGTGGTGTTGAGCGGATTGTTCCAGTTATAGTTCTCATGGTTGAGTTGAGCTGGGTGTCTACATGGTGTGTGTAAGATGACCTGGACCAGACAGGGGCACAATATTCTGCTACAGAGTATGAAAGGGCCAGTGCTGAGGTGCGCCAGGGTGGAGACTGCCGCCCCCCATTTTGCACCAGCGAGCTTGCAGAACAGGTTGGTTTCGTACTTTCACCTTAGCAGCCGTCCCCTTTAGATGTTCCTTGAAGGATAAGGTCCTATCAAGGGTCACTCCAAGATAAGTTGGATTTGGGGCATGCTTAAGCTTGAGTCCGCTCAGGTGGATGTTTAGTTCTCTGGCAGCTTTTGCATTGTGGAGATGGAATACACTGGAGACGGTTTTTGCTGGGCTTGGTTTTAGGCGCCAGATTTTGCAGAACTGGTCCAGTTTAGCAAGATCTTCCGTGAGCACCCGTTCCAGTGGTTCAAAGTCTGGTGCTTGGAATGCCAAACAGATGTCATCTGCATAGATGAATTTGCGGGATTTTGTAGTAGGCAGGTTGTTTATGTAGAGGTTGAACAGAGTTGGAGCTAGAACTGAGCCTTGTGGGAGTCCGTTTTTCTGCATTCTCCATGCACTTGTGTTCTGACTAAGGTGGACTCTGAACCTTCGGTTGGTCAGCAGGGTTTTTATAATTGCTGTTGCCCAAGCAGGGATCACCTTTATAAGTTTCAGGAGGAGGCCTTTGTGCCAGACCGTATCATAGGCGGCTGTAAGATCGAGAAACACAGCCCCTGTCTTCAGTCTGCTCTCGAAGCCATTTTCAATGAAGGTGGTTAGGGCCAGTACTTGTTCTCCTGTACTGTGGTCCTTGCGGAAACCTGCTTGATCCACACTTAGAATATCCTCTATTTCTGGGGAAATGCGTTGCAGTATTAGGCGCTCCATGATTTTGTAAGGAACGCTGAGTAGGGAGATTGGGCGGTAGCTTGCTGGTAGTTTGTGGTCTTTGCCAGGTTTTGGGATGGCAATGACCTTTGCTGTCCGCCATTTCTTTGGGATCGAGTTCGTTTGTGTGATCCTTGTGTAGAATTGTGTCAACCAGGTTAGGGCTCGGGGGCCAAGATTTTTCATGAATTCTGGGAAGATGTTATCGTATCCTGCTGCCTTTCCACATTTCAGGCCCTGTAGGACTTTCTCCAGTTCAACAGCCTCGAAGGGTTCAGGGTTCGTTTCCTCTACAGGCATTTTTTGGTGTTTTTTTTAGCTCAGTTGTAACTGCTCTTCTGGTGTCTTTGTCTTGGGGTGCTTTGGCGATAGTCAGTAGGTGGGATGCAACTTGGTTGGGTGTGACGGATGCTCGGCTTTGGCTAGGGGGCTTCTGTGCAGCTCCTAGGCGATGGATGAGGCTCCAACATTTCCTGCTAGAGTGCGTAAAGCTCCGGTCAGCAACTGTCTCCTCCCATTTCTTTCGCCGGGCTGTATTTAGCGAATCAATGAGATGGTCTGCTATCTCTGGGTCCCCTGATGTTTGATAGGATTGTAGGAGGGCAGCACTTTCTCCGTCCAAACATGGGACATAGAGGGTCGGTAGCCTCGTGGGATTGCAGTATGGGCAGCCTTGAAGATTGCGCTGCAGAAGCGGTTGTATGCTTCATCTACAGTGATGGAGTGGAGTGGATGGTAACAACGCTCCGGTCCAGAGTTTCACTGAATTTCTTCCAGTTGGCTTTGCGGAAGTTCCAGCGCATCTTCCTTGGGCTGTATATGACTGGAAGTTGTAGGCCAATGTGTACAAGCAGGGGCCGGTGTTGGCTGTGTGGAAAATCATCAAGAATGAGGATCTGTGTAGGATATGGCTCCCCATTCAAAGAGCTGACCCAACACAGGTCAGGAGAATAGTCCTTCTTCCACCTAGCAGAGTGGAAGGTTCCTCTTTGTTTGGGGTCGTATATCAAAGCGAGGTCATTTCTGGATGCCCAGTCTGAAAGTGCCTCCCCATCACTGTCCACTGCTGGGTACCCCCAGTCAGGGTGATGGCTGTTAAAGTCCCCCACATAGATGGCAGGGTGGGGTAGGGTGGGTAAGACCTGCAGATCCCAGTTGGCATTAGGGGGCTTGTACACATTGACAATATGGAAGCCACAAATGATTATGGTGTCTGAGAAATGTGTTGTTATCAGGTGATTTGCTTCAACTATGTCAGAACGCACATAGGTGGCACGTCCATGTTTAGCATGTAGAACATAGCACAGGAGGTCAAAGCCTTTGATGGTGAAGCGGCCAGCTTTCTCTGTGCCAATATGAGTCTCTTGGAGGCAGATTACATCAATATGAAGACTGACCTCCTACAAAAAGCAGCACTACTTGGCTCTGCAAGAATCCTTACGAAGGTACTTGAGATCTTAGGCTGTGGGTTACAGCTTGCCCTCTATGTAAACGATTTTCCAGTCTACATCTATGCTCTGATTGTTTAACAACACTAATAATAATAATAATAATAATAATAATAATAATGATGATGATGATGATATTTATTATTATTATTATTATTATTATTATTATTATTATTATTATTATTATTATTATTATTATTATTATTATATTTTCTTACAAGCAAGTTGCAGGTTTCTGTGCATTTTTACCTCGGGTTGCACATTGTAAGCCAGCCAAGATTTACCCAGATATCTTTACTGCTAAAATGATAGTCATTAATGCCTGCTGGTTCCAAGGTTGTCATAGCCAGGAGTGGTACTGGGGTTAAGCTCCCAGTGCTCATAAAATGCTCCTTACGGCGTGCGTCTCGAAAAGCCTCTGACAACTAAGTCCAACTCCTAGCCTGCCCATGTGGTTTAGTCTCTAAGCCCAGCGGAACTGCTTTTACTAACAGGAGAAGGGGCGAGGGTGGATCGTTGGCGCCTTAAAACCAGATGCTTCGGGTAGATGGTGGCTCGTCAACCTGGGAAGGTAGCCCATCTAGGGGAGGTTTGCTGATTTCAAACCTCCGCTGCCTTGCGGCACACCCGGTCACGGGAAAGGCTTCGGGAGTCAACCCTGAGGAAAAATTCGGAGTCGGAGCCCCTAAGGCAGTTCTCTGTTGTGCTCAACATCATTCTGGCAGCTCCTGCGACGGCGCTGGTGCCAAACTATAGCAGCCCTGCTGTTCCTTTGGATTCATCAGTGACGTGGAGAGGGGGGACATGCTGCATGGGTAACATCTTGTCCTCCATATCTTCCTGCCCAGGCTTGAATCCTACCAACACCCAACGCTGGAAGGTAGAACACCGGTGCGCATTGGCCTGTTCAGCCACAGGCGGTGCTGTTCCAGCAGAGTAGACATTTAGGATTCTCTTCCATGGTCATCATAGACCAACGGAGGCCGACGACGTTTAATGCTTGCTCCATTGCTAACAAATCCTTTATTTTTAATGACTTGTTCTGCTGTGAGCAATTGGATTTTATTTTTATTTCTCAGACATGGCAGCATGAGAATGATGTTTCACATCTTCAAGAACTAGTTACTGCTCATTCTTCTGTGCACCACAGACTTCTGATCAAGGAGGCGGAACTGGTGCTATTTTAATAAAATTTTTCATATGCCAGATGATCTCTACAAGCTCCTACAACTCAGTTGATATGATTATGATCAAAATTGGCCATGCTCAGCCCTTGTACTGTATTTTAATTCATCATCCGCCTGGGCATGCTACATCCTTTCTGAATTTGAGAACTATCTTCTACCATCAAACTAAGAAGAATCATCATTGTCGGGACTTTAACATTCATAAGGATGTTTCAACCAATAGCACTACAAAGGAATTCTTCGGCTTAATGGACTCATACAACCTCGTTCAATATATATCCAGCTCTAAATGTATATAGAGCAGGGGTGTCCAATCATGTGCCATGGAGGGTCAAGACCCTGCAGACTTTTCCTCCAACCAGTGTCTTCAACACCAGATTCCACTGAATTTCTTCCCACTGATTGCTGATAAGTTAAAACACCTGCTGAAGAGACTGGGTAGAAGAGAAAACCTGCAGGGTCTTGGCCCTCCATGGCACATGATTGGACACTCCTGATGTAGAGGGTCGCTTCCTGGACTCACAAACAAACTTTAGGTTCTCTGAGGTGCTCTTTGGATGGGATACTTCATGCAAACAGCAAAAAGAAACTTCAAGACACTCTCATTTCACACAAGTAAAAAAAGCCTTTATTGTAATGGCTTTGGACATATAAACCTATTAAATACAATTAAAAAGTTCCTATGCATTTTGGCATTCAGCCTTCATCAGGGAGTCAAACTGATTTCAAGGAGAAGGACGGGTCCTTATGAAAAAGTCCACCAATCAGAATCCTCCACCTGGCTGGTGTGGTGTCCTGGTTTAAAATACACAGTGCAGAGACCCACCACATCCAGAAGATGTCATATCTACCACCTTCCAACCATCAAAATTCAAAACATATACAACATGCCCACACAACATACATAGCCACAAAATCCTGCAGTCAAGACAAAGTAAAAGAAAAAGAAAAAAACACGTTCAAACCCCAAACCAGACCATCACATAAACACACTCAAATACAGGTCCTCATTCAGGCCTGGATATTTAGTAGCCTGTAATTTGCAAATTTACCTGTGCAGTACCCGGGGGCGCTTGCTAAGCAAGAATAGAATTGGACTGCTGCTTCCCTACTAATCATGTCGAAAGACATGACTAAAGAGGGTTGTGCATTGGGCTAGCACCACACCACATAAAAAGCCTTTGCTACAGAAACGCTGACAACAACTGAAAGACCGCAACCCTTTAGTGACGTGCTGGGGGTAGAGGCTGCAATGCCTTGGATGAAGAGTAGGGATGAAATTCGAAAGGAAGTTTCTTCTCCGGTGGAGACTTTGGCAAAACCCAAACAACAAGTGAGAATGGCAGCATGGAATGTACGAACAATGTATGAGACAGGGAGATTGGCCCAAATTGTTAAAGAGATGAGAAGATATAACATCAACATCCTTGGAGTCAGTGAAATGAGGTGGACTGATACTGGGATTTTAACAGTGAACTCAAGAGATACAGACTGCTACTCCGGGCGAACACCAGGAAGGAGTGGGCGTCATCATGAACAGAGAAACAAGGAAAAGTCTAATAGGCTGGGAGCTGATCAATGCTCACATCATCAGAGCCAGAATGTTTTCAAAGTTTGCAAAAATGACCATCATTCAAGGCTATACTCCCACAGAACAAGCATCAGATGACGAAAAAGTCAGCTTTTACAGCAAAATCCAAGAGGAGATCGACAAAACACCTCAACATGGCATCATCATCATCATGGGAAACTTCAGTGGAAAGGTTATAGCAGACAATGTAGGATATGAATTGTGTATGGGGAGTGAAGGAGTTAAAGAAAGGAAAAACAACAGACATTGGTTCATAAACACATGTTTAGAGAATGGACTCATGATAGGTGGTACCATCTTTCAGCACAAGACCATCCACAAGCTGTCATGGGTTTCCCCAGATGAAAGAACTGGTAATCACATCGAACACATCGCCATCAACCAGAAGTGGAGAAGATCAATGAAAGATGTGCGAGCAGTTAGAGGAGCAGATTCCAGCAGTTATCACTATCTCATTCACTGTAAACTGCAACTGAAGCTAAGAAGAGCAATGAAGGAAATTAGTAAACAGTTCTTTGACTCTAACAAATTAAAGTGTACAGAAGTAAAATTGAAATTTGTCTTGGAATTGAAGAATAGGTTCCAGCTTCTAGAAGACACCAGCTGATGACATTAATGCTCTTTGTGACAACATACAAAACACTTTTCTTGAAACAAGCAAAAGTGTGCTTGGATACAAGAGAAGAAGGAGGAAAAATGTATGGTATTTCTGATGAGACCTGGGAAATCAATGAAAAAGGAGAATAGCAAAACACAATTTTCTGGCAGGAAATGAAGAGGAGAGGGCAACAGTAGCTGAAGATTATAGACATCTGAATATAGCCATGAAAAGGAGTGCAAGGAAAGACAAAAGAGACAATACGGACAACTTGGCAAAGGAAGCCCAGTTAGCAGCTAACAGAGGCGACACAAGAACAGTAGGTTAATTGGAGACTCTAAAGTGGCCCTAGATGTGAATGTGTGTGTGAATGGTGAAGGGATTGGCGCTGCACCATTGTTGCCTCATCCATCCATGTGGATGCCCTGAATTTCCCTTTGGGATTAATAAAGTATACAAAATTAAAAAAAAAAAACACTCAAGGAGGCTTTAACAACAAGACAACAGTGGTGACAGACAAAGAGGGAAAGGTACTGATGAAGGAAGAAGACAAATTGAAAAGATGGGCAGAACACTAGACCAGAGTCAGAAGAAGAGGCTAACATCGAGAGCATGGGATTCTACACTGAAATGAAAAAAGGATGGATAACAAAGCAGGAGACAGGAGAGGCCATTAAACAGACCAAAGAAAACAGAGCACCAGTAGAAGATAAAATCACTGTGGACATGCTGAAGGAAGACCCTATAACAAGTGCAGAATCACTCGAGGAGTTTTTCAACAATATGTTTTGCAGAATCCTTCTTCAAAGAATGAAACTGGCAAATGAGAGAATTCTGTGAAAAGAACAGGCTGGATTTCGAAGCAGCAGAGCATGCATAAACCAGATTTTTATACTGCACACAATATTTGAACAGTCACTTGAATGAAATTCCTTGCTCTACATCAACTGCATCAGTTTTGAGAAGGCATACAACAGCATTCACTATCCATCTCTATGGAACATTCTAATAGCATATGGATTTCCATCAAAAGTCATCAACATCCTGAAAGACATGTATGCCAAATACCAGTGAGGTGTGAGACATGATGGGCAGCAAAGTAAGTGGTTCCGTGTAAAGACTGGAGTCAGACCAGGAAGTGTGATTTCACCAGTCCTCTTCCTCATTGTCATTGATTGCGTGATGAAGAGAGCCACTCAAGACCAACCAAGAGGGCTTGTCTGGGGACTTACAGCTCGACTTGAAGACAGCGACTTTGCAGATGACATTGCCCTTCTTTCTCATACCCAGAAAGACATTCAGGACCAGACGGACAAAGTAGACCAGATAGCAAGAAGTGTAGGGCTCAAGATACACCCTGACAAGACCAAGATCATGAAAGCAAGAAACAAAGCCACCAAGAAGACCAACATACAAGGGACAGAGCTTGAAGAAGGTAAACACTTCAAGTACCTTAGTAGTTATATCTCCGTGGACAGCAATACCAAGACTTTTTTTTTTTTTACAAGAACAGGTCTTGAAGCACAAGCCTTCAATAGACTGAATATCTTAGAAATCTTCCTAGCTGACAACAAAGACCAAATTGAAGATCTACAAATCCAATAAAAGATCAGTCCTTCTCTATGCCTCAGAAACTTGGAGAACATATAAAAAGATTGGAGGTCAACTGAGAGGTTTTGAGGGAAGATGTCTCTGCCCGATCCTCAGGATTCCTTGGGAGCAATGTGTCACCAACAAAGAATTGAGTAAATGGACAGACATCAACAGCATTATCCTGGAGTTGAAACAATACAGATGGAGATGGCTAGGCCATGTCCTTAGGATGAACAACACCAGACATCCAAATACTGCTCTGAGATAGGCACCACCTGGGAAAAGGAAGAGGGGCAGGCCACTGGGCACTTGGAGAAGAATTGTGGAAAATGAAATGAAGGAGGCGGGTAAGACATGGAATGAGATCAGCTGACTTGCCCAGGACAGAGATGCATAGAGGAAGTTTGTCAGTGCCTTATGCTCTATTGAGAGTGAAGAGGATTGAAGTGAAGTGAATTTGTAAATCCAATATGTTTCCAGTTGATTCAGCTGTTCTTACGGACAGTGGAATATGATCAATCCCACAGACCTGTAAGGTAGATGGGTCACTGTTATGATGCTCCAAGTAATGTCTTGCCATGGGATAGTTCATGTTGCCCGTGCGGATTGCATATTTGTGTTCCGCCAGTCTGTCCTGTAAACGTTGTTCGGTTCTTCCTATTGAGTTTTTGCATATGACGTCAGGGGGCGTGCCACACTGGCCCGTTAGAGTGTGCCGCCATATTGGATGGCAAGAAACAGCAGCAGCAGGGTGAAACAAACCACATAGCTCACGTGTACCTACAAACTCGGCAAAATGGTGTACTCCCGTTGTTCCCCCTGATAAGGGGATAAGCGGGGAATTAAATGGCCCGTGTGAAATGCAAAAAAAAAAAAAAAAAAGTTGGATTTTTGAATAATTACCTTCACTGACGTAATCTCTCGCTTTCTCATAACGGGCTGCACGGTGGAGCAGTGGTTTAGCACTGTGGCAGCACAGTTTACCCTCGGCCGGGGGATCGCGGGGATCATGAGACCGTGGGCTCGATCCCAGCCCCCGACCAACAGTGAGCTGTGTGGAGTTTGCATGTTCTCCCCGTGTTGCGTGGGTTTACTCCGGGATTTCTCCGGTTTCCTCCCGCATACCAAAAATATGTAGGTTTAGGGCGCACGCAGCAGCCGGTGGCTTGTCACCAGACTGCAAACCAAATCTACCTACAGGTACAAGTAAGTAACAAAAAAACAAAACAAAACAAAACTTTGTGAGTCGGGTCTGGTTTGGGGGCGCCTCTCTGTTTGCTACAAAGGACAATGCACACATGAAAGGGGGGGAAAATATTGTAAATGTGCATAAAATCAGGTACGTTTTAACACGGCGCGCCGTGGAGAGCCTTTAAAAAAAAACAAAAAAACGCGCAGCACGCTTCACTCACCTCTGAGTCCGAGGAGCTGCTGTTGTTTTCCGACTCGTTCACCAGCAAAGACTTCACATCATCCACATCCCTTTACGCTGACACGTTTTCCGATATCTTTTCCTCCTGCTCCCCTTCGTCTTTGAAAGATATCATCTCATTGTTTGCCCCCAAATCATCCCCGCTGAGCAGATCAGAGCTGGGCAGTCATTGTTCTGCTAATTGCTCCAGCTGTTACCCCACACCCGCCACCTCTGTTCAACTGAGGCATTTCGGCACACGAAAGGAGCGCACGGGAGCAAGATTAAAAACACTTGTCTGCTGTTATGACTGCTGACAATGACTCCACTGAATGTGACACAGACATCGCAGACACAGTGTCAGAGGCCATAGTGTCAGTTGTTGAAGAGGATGATAGGATGTTATTATGTCAGACTGTGACTGTGTGTTCTCCTCACTCATTCTGATCGCTAAACAGTACAAGTTACGCCTGGGTTGTCACAGTGCAACCGCTGCTCTTGCCATCCAAGATGGCGGCACCTACGGTGTGTTTATGTTTACCCCCGCGAGTCACGTGAATTTTACGAGCCTACGCAAAAACTCTATATAAAAACACTTTACACATAGGACATTCCAGTCTATAGATAACAAACAAAGTTTTGCAATTTATGAAATGATTAATAGTCATTTGTTTTTGTGATACAACAGCATAAAAAAGATTTACTTTGTGTTACATTTGCACAGTGATTACAGTGTTGGCATTTGTACGATCCTTTGGGCCTGGAGCCCAGCCATGTTTAATGTCCATCTGGTTTCAGATAGCTATTGACCAGTGTAGCGATATTTAATAAAATATAGTGTAATAAGGTACAGGAATTATTTATTTTATTTAATAGTGGGTGTGCGAGGGGACAGAGTTAAACAGTCACCCCAACACTCATTAAATAAAATAGAAAAGCACCCACAAAAAGGGGACAACAGTTCTAAAAGAACAAATTGTTAATTAATTATTTCAATTAATTAATTTCCATACCTTCAATTATTTAATGAATTCAGTCTCAAAATTGAGTTCTTTTACTGCCATGACCCAGGAAAGCATATATGTAAAGGAAAATGCTTCAACTTCTCTCGTTTACAAGTTTATTAAATGAAACTCATTCAGATTACATGACATGGTATTCAAATGATAAACAGGTGTCAGATATCACATCAACCCTTAATGGATTCCTGAGCATAAAATCTATAGTTAAACCTTTGTGGAACCAAGAGGAAACCAGATTTTATGTTTCAACCGTAATGCAATGGAAGACTGAGGTATTGAACAAAATCAGAACGCAACTTTATGATGAAAAATTACATAAGCTTATTATCTAAAAAGGAACTTCTGAATTAATCTACAAAAATGAAAGGAGGTTACTTAAAAATTAATAAGAATTTTCCTTCAGTATATAGCTTTGTCCTAAGGGACTAATTGTACCATGAAATATTGGTTATGTTCAATTAGATTAGATTAGATTAGATTAGATTCAACTTTATTGTCATTACACATGTATGAATACAAGGTAACGAAACACAGTTTAGCATCCAATCAGAAGTGCAAAGGACAGCAGTGCAGTATATACGGTAATTAACAGTATGTGCAATTTAAGCAAATATATGCAAATATATGCAGCAGTGCAGAAAGTTAAGAGAACTGCTATGTGCAAATAATGTACAATAAGTTAGATGGGCAGTTATGTACAGGTGAGGATGGTAAGAGATGATGGTAAGACAGTCGGTGGGGAACTAAGTTCAATAACGTGACAGATGTTGGAAAGAAACTGTTCCTAAACATGCTGGTTCTAGTCCGAAGGCTTCTGAAACGTCTTCTGGAGGGAAGAAGCTGGAACAGTCCATGAGCAGGATGGTTGGAGTCCCTAAGAATGCTGCGTGCCCGGCGCAGACATCTTTTCCTGTAGATGTCCTCTATAGCTGGAAGTGGAGTCCCTGTGATGCGTTGGGCGGTTTTCACCACTCGCTGCAGCGCCTTACGGTCAGCGACAGAGCAGCTCCCATACCAGACTGTGATACAGTTGGTCAGGGTGCTGTCTATCACGCAGCGGTAGAAGTTGCCCAGGATGTCAGTTGACAGATGGTTCTTTTTCAGTGTCCTCAAGAAGAAGAGGCGCTGATGGGCCTTCTTGATCAGGCTGGTGGTGTTAACTGACCAGGACAGGTCCTCCGAGATGTGGGTCCCCAGGAATTTGAAGCTGGGGACACGTTCAACAGCTATGCCATTGATATGGATGGGGTCATGTGTCTCTCCCCTCTCCTTCCTGTAGTCCACTATGAGCTCCTTGGTTTTGCTGGTGTTAAGGAGCAGGTTATTGTCAGCGCACCAAGTAGCCAAGTGCTCAACCTCTGCCCTGTAATCTGACTCGTCATTGTCCCTGACGAGTCCAATCACCATGGTGTCATCTGCGAACTTTATGATGGAATTGGATCCATACATAGGCCTGCAGTCATGGGTGAAGAGGGAGTAGAGGAATGGGCTGAGCACACAGCCCAGTGGTACACCAGTGTTGAGTGTGATGACGGAAGAACGGTTGGGACCTGACCTAACATACTGGGGTCTGTTGGTCAGAAAATCCATGATCCAGTTGCAGGTGGAAGTACTGATTCCCAGGTCCCCAAGTTTAGTAAGCAACTTGGAGGGGATAACTGTGTTGAATGCTGAGCTGAAGTCAACAAACAGCATTCTTGCGTAGGTGTTCTTGTCATCCAGGTGTGAAAGTACATAGTGCAGCGCTGTAGAAACCGCATCATCTGTACTCCTGTTGCTCCGGTAGGCAAACTGGTGAGGGTCCAGTGTAGAGGGCAGGCATTTTTTGAGCTGTGCCAAGACCAGTCGCTCAAAGCACTTCATGACTATGGGTGTCAGTGCCACAGGGCGATAGTCATTTAGGCACGATGGTGTTGAATGTTTCGGCACTGGTACTATTGAAGTGGTCTTGAAGCATGCTTGTACCACGGCCTGGGCCAGGGACAGATTGAAGATGTCTGTGAAGACCCCTGCCAGCTGCTCAGCGCATGCCCTCAGCACACGCCCAGGAATGCCGTCAGGGCCAGCAGCCTTACGTACGTTGACATGACTCAGTGCGTTACGGACGTCGGTGTGGGTGAGTGTGAAGTGGTGGAGGTCGTCAGAGGGTGGGAAATTGATGTTCTTTTCGTTATTGTCCTTGTCAAAATGAGCATAGAAGTCATTTAGCTCATTGAGAAAGGGCACAGTCATGGCTATAGGTATGGAGTTGCTGGGCTTATAATCAGAGATAGCTTGAATGCCCTGCCACATGCGTCGGGGGTCAGAGTCCCCAAAATGTTCCTCCACCTTCAGCTTGTAGCTGTGCTTGGCCTTCTTGATGCCCCTCTTCAGATCTGCCCTGGATGAACTGTAGGCCTGTGCATCACCAGATCTAAAGGCATTGTTACGTGCTTTTAGCAGAAGCTGCACTTCTCTGTTCATCCACGGCTTCTGATTTGGGTATGTGGTGATCTGTCTTTCCGTGGTGACACTGTCAATAGTGGTGTTGATATGGTCCAGGACTGAATGGGTGTAAGAGTCGATGTTTATGTGGGAGCCACAGGTAGCCTGAGAGGTGAACATACTCCAGTCTGTGTTCCTAAACTTCTCCTGGAGTACAGAGTCAACCCCCTCTGGCCACACTTTGATGGTCCTCACTGATGGCTTCACCCGGTTGATGAGCGGTACATACTTGGGGGTAAGGAACAAGGATAAGTGATCAGACTGACCTAGGTGGGGGAGGGGAGTTGCTGTGTAGGCTCCCACAATATTGGTGTAAACATGGTCCAATGTTTTGTCCACTCTTGTGTGACAGGAGACATGCTGGTAGAATTTAGGAAGCACTGTCTTGAGGTTAGAGTGGTTAAAATCACCCGCCACAATAAATGCTGCCTCTGGGTGTGCAGTTTGTTGTTTGCTAATAGCTGCATGCAGTTCTTTCATAGCAAGCTTAGCATTAGCATCCGGAGAAATGTAAGCAGCTGTTATGATGGTACAAGTGAACTCGCGTGGCAGATAGAAAGGTCTACATTTAACCATGAGAAACTCCAGGTTAGCTGAGCAGTGTCTCTCAACAGTGACAGAGTTCGTGCACCAAGCCTTGTTAATATAAATGCACACTCCCCCACCTCTAGTCTTACCCGAGTCATCTGCTGCTCTGTCTGCCCGGAGCGTGTGTAGGCCGGCTAGCTCAATAGCATTGTCGGGTATTCCACTGTGAAGCCATGTTTCCGTGAAAATCATGATATTGCAGTTCATAAGTCTCTTATTGTTGGTGATCCGAAGCCGTAGTTCACTTATTTTGTTCGCCAGTGACCGTACATTAGCAAGGAAAATACTGGGTAGAGAGAGCTGGTACGGTGTTAGCTTTAGCTTAGCTCTTAGCCCACCACGCTTACCCCGCCTTTTTTTACGGTCCCTACGCCGCCTGCGAGCACTTCCGGTCGGCCGGGAAGCCTGCCGAGCATCGGGTGTTCTCCGGAGCTCAGGGATGAGCCATAGGTTGAGACGAAGGTTGCTGATAAAAAGATCGTTATCGTTACTTTGTAATCCAATGTCCAAAAGCTCATCTCAGGTGTAAGATATAAAAGCAAAGCTGTTCTGAACGAACACACCCGAAATGAGCAGAAAGAACACTGCTAATCCACAAAATCGGAAAAGATGCTGAGCCTCGCGTTGTGCACGTGCCGCCATCTTGGTCAGATAATTATATAGATAATTATATAGATAATTATAATTGATATTTAGGACATCTCATTTAAACCCAGCAGATAGGAAAATGGGAGTCTCACATACGAACAGCTGTAGGTCCAGGTATTCAGCGGTGGTCGGCGCTAGCCAGTGGTATTGTTCGGGAAGGCTCAGCGGCTCTTCCAGACAGTGTTTGGAACACAGGACTCAACCCGGGGGGGGGGGGGGGGGCAGTGTAGCCAGTGGAGTTAGCAGCTAATAGCTAATCCCCGGGCCAGGCGTGATGTCCTTTGGCAACCAGTCCGAAATTTAGTATGTCCCCGGCCGACAGGACAACCCAAAGGCTGAAGGAAAAATGTTTTTAGTCATTTTCATCCACCAACTCATGGTTTCTTAACGTTGTCAGACGTGGGTGAGGCAGGGAAAGAAAGTCCAAAAATCTCTATCAGTCCACTTTAACAGCAGGAAAAGTCCAAAGGTCCAAGAAAAAATGTTAAAATAGAATAAGAACGGCTTCTGAGGTGAAGAAAAAAAAAAGGATTTTAGAGATTAACTCTCTTTAAAGGCGAGCTCATAGGAAAGATGATAGTTTTTCCTCAGTTAACCAGAAAACAGGCAAAAGCTTATCAAAAGATGATTTAAGAAAACTAGCACAGGACTTGACAAGGTTCAGACACACACAAAAGACTTCTTACAACTCACAGAGCAACTTAGACAAAGACAACTTAAAGACAGCTGAAAAACAACCTAGACAATTCAAAGACTGCCTAGGGCAGCTCCCTCTCTGTTTTTAAAGGGTCACACTTCTGATATCATAAAAGTGTGACTAGCAACAAGACGGACCAATTATCTTCCATAAAGAGGAGTTTGAATGGGCTTTTGTCCAATGAGGGAACAGTTCTTTGTCTGTGAACAGCCAATCAAATGCAAGGGTGTTATCCAACAGAGAAGCAGCCTGGGGGATTGGTCAGAAATAGCTGACTTGCAAGTTTCAGAAAACGTTCATTCAGTTCCTATGAAATTTATTTTATATTCAAAATAAAATTGAGCTAAGTGACTCAAGGCTAATATTCAGTGACCATGCATTTATACTATTACTAATAATTTTAACATTCATCTGAATAACATTCATGAAAAAAAATCCTAAGACATGCACTCACATTTAAATCAAAGATTAATGAATTATTGCAAACCATTATTGGCGATTATCTTCACAGTGTCCTTAGAATCCTGAGAAATGAGAGCTGGAAGAAGAGTTTAATGTTCAATCAGAATTATCAGTTCCAGATTGCACAAGTAATGAAACGTATTCCGTAGATATCCACTAGGAGGTACTGTTGAGCTGTAGATAATTTTTAGGTCTTGGAATGTGAGCAGGGCCAGCCTACAGAGCACGAACTGCCTAGTTGGGGTTTGACTCCAGAAGTTTATAGTCCACTTAATCCTTTAAAAGCAAGTCCTTATCAGGTTTCTCTACAAAAGGGAAATTGTTTACACTGGGGTCCTGATGAAGAAACACAGCAATGCTTGACCAGAGCTGAGTGATAGTTTCTTTAAGATGAAGAAGAGTGAATTCCTGAATTAGCCTGAGGAGAAGTTGATGCTACACCAGTTTATCTTGGAGAGTTGGGCATCTTCTAAAGCTGACCAGAGGTGGTTCAGGAAAAATCTGGCTAAGTAAATCATCACTTTCAATAATACCCCAGTTTTTCTTATAATTTTCTTGATTTGTTCAGCCTCTGTACTGTATGTTGTGACAAAAACTGTTTGTTTGTTTGGGTGTATTTCTTTGGAGTAGTGATGATCTGTCCACCAGCTCTGGTGTAAGGATAGTGTAAGGATAGTACTTTTATAACCACGTTCCCTAAATCGTAACATCATTTCTTGAGATTTTCTTTCAAAAACATCATCTTGGTCGCAAATTCTCCTAACTCTCTGGAACTGCTCTTTTAGCCAATTAGGATGGAAACTATTGACATGTAAAATGGTGTTCCTGTCAGTTGGTTTTCTACTGTATATACAGAGGTATGGAGAAATTCTTGATTGTCTTTAGAAATAGTCAGGTCAAGAAAATTAAGGCACTGTTTAACTATATTCCAAAGACAATTTAATGTTTGGGTTGACAATATTCAAAAAACTATGGAATTGTTTCAACTCTGTTTCTGATCCAGACCAGATCAAACAAATATCATCAATGTAAACTATGTACTTCAAAAAGACATTCTTTTCTTGCTTCAAGACAAAATCTTCTTCCCATTTATGTCAAAACAAGCCTACGTATGAAAGGCTACAACATGCCCCAGAGTACCTTTTATTTGTTTAAACAAGTAATTATAATAATTTACCTGGTGATTTTCATCTTTGGATTGTCAATAAATACTGTAAATATCCAGTAATTCAAAATTTATGATTCTGATTGAGGTTGGGACACTTCTCCTGAGAACCCTCTTCATTCACAGGGCTTCTTCCTTTCTAGGTTTATCTTCTCAACATTTTTTAGTAAGCTATTTACAAATTATTACTCAAAAAATCTCTGAAATATCTAAAAACAGTTTGGGATACCAGTTTGGGATTAATAAAGTACATCTATCTGTCTACAGTGGTGTGAAAAAGTGTTTGCCCCCTTCCGGATTTCTCATTTTATTGTATGTTTGTCTCACTTAAATGTTTCAGATCATCAGACAAATTTAAATGTTAGGCAAAGATAACACAAGTAAAGACAAAATGCAGTTTTTACATGAGGGTGTTTATTATTAATTGGGAAAAAATACAAACCTACATGGCCCTGTGTGGAAAAAGTGATTGCCTCCTAAACTTAATAACTGGTTGGGCCACCCTTAGCAGCAACAACTGCAATCAAGTGTTTGCAATAACTGGCAATGAGTATTTTACAGCGCTGTGGAGGAATTTTTGCCTACTCATCTTTCCAAAATTGTTGTAATTCAGCCACATTGGAGGGTTTTTAACCATGAACCACCTTTTTAAGGTCATGCCACAGCATCTCAATCGGATTCAAGTGAGTACTTTGCCTAGGCCACTCAAAAGTCTTCATTTTGTTTTTCTTAGGCCATTCAGAGGAGGGCTTGCTGGTGTGTTTTGGTTCATTGTCCTGCTGCAGAACCCAAGTGCACTTCAGCTTGAGGTCACGAACAGATGGCCGGACATTCTCCTTCAGGATTTTTTGGTAGACAGCAGAATTCATGGTTCCATTTACCACAACAAGTCTTCCAGGTCCTGAAGCAGCAAAACCGTCACCATATTTTAGTGTTGGTTTGAAGTTCCTTTTCTTAAATGCCGTGTTTGTCATAAATGCCCCTCAGAGCAGAGAGGAGAGACCCACATGCTTTACTACAGCTTGTGAGATTTATTGAAAATAACAAAACACATAGTCCAAAACAGTGCTCTAACACAAAATTCAAACAAGCAAGTAAACTTACAGGTTGAGCACACCAGAACAAAAGCTATGTTCTGGTGGAGACGAGGAAAGAGCAAAAACCCAGAAGCGCCACTGACAGCTGTCAATCCAGACGGAGAATACAACAGAATATAAATATAATGAGATGGCAAATAAAGACAAGTAACCCCAAAAATGCAAATAACAAAATTATAATGAAAGTAAACAGGAAAATAAATCATACTAAGAAACAAAAAAGAATATGTAACAATTCAACCAAGGATAAAATAACAGGAATTGCATCTCAAAACTACAACACTATATAAATATGAAAAAATGCAAAAAGACTGAGCCTGGTGGAATTCCCCCTGCTCAGATCATGACTGTTACTTTTACATTGGATGTAATGGGACACTCACCTTCCAAAAAGTTCAACTTTTGCCTCGTCAGTCTACAGAGTATTTTCACCAAAGTCTTGGGGATCATCAAGATGTTTCCTGACAAAACTGAGATGAGCCTTTATGTTCTTTCTTCTCAGCAGTCGTTTTTGTCTTGCAGGCCATTTTTGCCCAGTCTCTTTCTTATGGTGGAATCGTGAACATTGATCTTAACTGAGGCAAGTGAGACCTGCAGTTCTTTGGATGTTGCTGTGGGGTCTTTTGTGACCTCTTGGATGAGTCGTCACCGCACTCTTGGGGTAATTTTGGTTGGCCGGCCACTCCTGGGAAGGTTTACTACTGTTCCATATTTTTGCCATTTGTGGTTCATGGCTCTCAATGTGGTTTGCTGGAATCCCAAAGCTTTAGAAATGACCTTATAACCTTTTCCAGAGTGATAGATGTCAATTACTTTGTTTCTTATTTGTTCCTGAATTTCTTTGGATCACAGCATGATGTCTAGCTTTTGAGGATCTTTTGGTCTACTTGACTTTGTCAGGTAGGTCCTATTTAAGTGATTTCTTGATTGAGAACAGGTATGACAGTAATCAGGCCTGGGTGTGGCTAGAGAAACTGAAGTCAGCTTTCCAAAAATGTGATAAACCACAGTTAATTTATGTTTTAACAGGGGAGCAATCACTTTTTCACACAGGGCCATGTAGGTTCGGATTTTTTTTTTTAACCCTTAATAATAAAAAACCTTAATTTAAAAACTGCATTTTGTGTTTACTTGTGTTATCGTTGTCTAATATTTAAATTTGTTTGATGATCTGAAACATTTAAGTGTGACAAACATACAAAAATATGATAAATCAGGAACGGGGCAAACACTTTTTTCACACCACTGCATCTATCTATCTATCTATCTATCTATCTATCTATCTATCTATCTATCTATCTATCTATCTATCTATCTATCTATCTATCTATCTATCTATCTATCTAACACAAAGTCGACCAGATGTATGGACGCAGCAGCAAGAACAACAGAACAATAGACGCTCCTAGAAAACACGGACAAAACAAATTACAAAAACAGTAAAAAAAAAACCACTACAAAAATCTCACAAACAATACTCAGACTACTATTTACAATGTTAAACTATTACTTACATTATAAAAATTGCTTAAACACGCAAAAATACTCAAAAGCACACTTAATTCAGAACACATTCCATCTTATCGTTATGTCTCCATGTGTGGCTGAAACTGGATAATTCTGAGAATCCTCTTCATCCACGGGCCTTTCTCCTTTCTAGTTGATCTCAATATTTTTGCTAAGCTATTTACAAATTATTATTTAAAAAATCTCTGAAATAACTAAAAAAAAAACACAGAGTCAACTGGACTATAGACACACCAGCGAGAACAATAGAACACTAGACACTTGAAAACATGAAAAAAAACACCTTACAATAAATAACACTCCAAACCTCTCACAAAAAATACTAAAACTACTACTTACGTTGCTAAACTATTATTTACACTATAAACACTGCTAAAACACCACAAAAAGTTCAATTATGCCACACAGCACGTCCTTACTTGTGTTATCGTTGTCTAACATTTAAATTTGTTTGATGATCCAATGACACAACGCCCACCACCCCCCATTGCACCCACCTTATGATGGACCGCTCAGAGTGTTGGAAACAGAGGATAAGCATTTTTTTGCTAGACTTGGGGGGTAGGCAGGAAAAAATTGGCATAGACAGATTCAATCCCGCTTTCGTTGTGGCGGATGAGCAAGTGCTGTTGGCTAGGGCCCCTCGGCGTGGAAGACCCCCACGGAGAGCTCCCCAGGGAAACGATTCACCAGAGCAGCCACACGGACAGACCGAAGTGGTCCCCCCCCCCTCGTCACGGCCCACCCGCAGTCAGACACACTCCCAGCAGCCCCCCACCGGCACAGCAGCGCCACGGAGGCAGTAAACCCCAGTTACAGCAGATACGGGAGGAGACGGAAGCCCAAACGGCATGTGGACTGATGTTCTATTGTTCTATCTAAGATGCTGGGGGGGGGGGGAGTGTAGCACCTTGGGGGAGTCAGATTATTTAGCATCTCAGACAAGAGACAGTGGATAAGCATGGGAGAACAATGCTCAGGAGGTTCCTGGCGAGATAGCAGGAAGGAATCAAGGACGTAGGGGGTTGAATGCAGTGTAATGCAAATGTCATATTGTGTGTGGAGAAATGCCATGAAACTTGTGAGGAGTGATTTGGGTAAAAAGAGAGTGCCTGCTGAAATGTGTCATTCTGTTCTGTGCTTGAGCGATGTGAAGTGTGTAATAAACCGTCTGCCATGAGTCAGCCTCTTATTTCACACACTCCACACTGGTGGGCGTTGTGTCTGATGAACACGAACTCCGCGCCCGTTATATTTACTTATTTACTCGGCTTATATTTACTCGGCTCCAGTGTGGAGTGTGTGAAATAAGAGGCTGACTCATGGCAGATGGTTTATTACACACTTCACATCTCTCAAGCACAGAACAGACTGACTCATTTCAGCAGGCACTCTCTTTTTACCCAAAACTCTCCTCACAAGTTTCATGGCATTTCTCCACACACAATATGACATTTGCATTACACTGCATTCAACCCCCTACGTCCTTGATTCCTTCCTGCTATCTCGCCAGGAACCTCCTGAGCATTGTTCTCCCATGCCTATCCACTGTCTCTTGTCTGAGATGCTAAATAATCTGACTCCCCCAAGGTGCTACACTCCCCCCCCCCCAGCATCTTAGATAGAACAATAGAACATCAGTCCACATGCTGTTTGGGCTTCCGTCTCCTCCCGTATCTGCTGTAACTGGGGTTTACTGCCTCCGTGGCGCTGCTGTGCCGGTGGGGGGCTGCTGGGAGTGTGTCTGACTGTGGGTGGGCTGTGACGAGGGGGGGGGCACTTCGGTCTGTCCGTGTGGCTGCTCTGGTGAATCGTTTCCCTGGGGAGCTCTCCGTGGGGGTCTTCCACGCTGAGGGGCCCTAGCCAACAGCACTTGCTCGTCCGCCACAATGAAAGCGGGTTTGAGTCTGTCTATGCCAATTTTTTCCTGCCTACCCCCCAAGTCTAGCAAAAAATGCTTATCCCCTGTTTCCAACACTCTGAACGGTCCATCATAGGGTGGGCGCAATGGAAGGCGGTGGGCGTCATGTCTGATGAACACGAACTCTGCGCCCGTTATATTTACTTATTTTTGCAGGATGTTATTTGGGTTCTAAATATTTTATTGGGTTTTAGACCTTTGAGTTTTTAACCTCTTTGACTAGTTTTTAACTTTATAATATGACCCTTCTCTCTTACCTCTTGTTTTTCTCCCATCTCTTTGTCTTTTTATACCCTGATTTATGGAGGCTTGAGTATTTTTATCATGTTTATAGTCAGCTTCATGTGTGCCTGTGTTTGTGTCTATGTTGAATGTAATTTGTGGCTTGTAAATATGGATGTCAGACTGCAAAACAAATCTACCTACGGGTACAAATAAAGTAACCTGCACCTGAACCTGAACCTGAACCTGAACAGCGGCTCCAAGATGGTCCATTTACTTGGTATGCTAATCCCATTAGCTTCACCTTTGTCCTGACCAGTAAACTTCTGTCCCATGGCGCCGGCGACGACTTCATCTGCCACTACCGGATGGATCCAGTCCTTCCTCCTTCCATGCCTCTCCCTCTCCTGGGAGATGTTGGTGACCACCCAGGCTTTCCTGGGTGGTATACTACTGTGTTACTGTACCATTTATGTGGCATTATGGGGGCCCGTACTGTGGTATTCATCTCAGACTGGAAGGAAGGGAGAGGCAGTAAATTCCTCTGCTGGAAGAGCATGGGGATTAAGCGGCTGGGGGACAATAGGAATTGTGATGCAAGAATGAATTTTGATGCAAGACCTCAGGCAGCAGGGGGTGTGAGGTTGTAATATAAAGGAGATGCCCTGCAACATGAGGTCAATGTTTTTCTGATTCTGAGATATGTGAGAGAGTGAATAAAGTTTGTCTGCTTTGAATGCTTGGCCTGATTATTCCTCTCTCCACAACATAAACTTTTATTGATTTCTCTAAAATGTTAAAACTGATTTTTTTTTGTCATGTTTTCTCTGGGAGCAATAAATTTGTTTCTAAAATTAGCCAAAGTCGATAAAATCAAACTGCTACCGACAAACAGCAGAGACAAATGACAGCTGTCTTCAGAGATGCAGAGAGGAACACCCTCTTATGAGACTGATTGAAATGAATGTGATTAAGCCTGGCGTGACGCTAACAACAAAAAGAAGCAAAGTAAATAAAATCTGTTCTTCTGAAGGCACAATTTCAACTTCATCTCTGACCATTGACAGCTTCTTAGCGCATTTATCTTTGAGGCTTCAAAACAATGATCATGACTTTTTTCCTATCTCACTCCAACAAAGTAGAACTGACTTTCCTTGGGCCATCTAATCTGAATCTAGGGACTTTATCTTTCATCTTTTGGAAGATGTATCACTTAGATAAAGATGTTGTCACTTCTGTGCTAAATACTCTGAGAGAAAATGACTAATGGTATTACTATTTATACACTGCCAAACATGTTGCCGAAAAATTCCCCACGGGATGGTGTGCTGTGAGCCGCAGCTGATTCCTTGTCACTTTTCACGGCTGTTACCTCATGGTGATGCCACTGCCATCTACGGCATTCATTTCTTCAGGCATTACCACTTGTGAGGTGGACAGGTGGAGCAAAAGGATGTAAACAGAAGATGAAACAGTTTCTGTTAAAGCAACAGGAAATCAGAAGAGGAAAAAGCAGGAACTCAAAGGAAAAAAAAACTCCACTGTACATTCTGTTATCTCTTCACTGACAGAAACTGGTTGATGCTCAATGATTCACGGCTCACTGACTTCATCTTCACTTGACTGGTCTTGTCCGTGCAGACTAGGCCTTGATCCAGATGGATCCTTCCAGGTGGAAGTGTAGTGTTGCACCTGAATCAAGGGGCACTCCCCACACCTGACATTCCCCCCACCCAGAAAAGGCTGCTCACCAGGGTCACCCGGAACACTGGATCAATAATTAACACAAAACGCTGTTCCAACCCACCGTCTTTAAGATTCATGCATTGTGAGCAATCTGATTGGTTCCAGTGAGTCTGGAAAGATAAACTGATGGCAGAAAAGTAACTTCCTTTTAATGATAATTGGTATGCTTGGCTGTTAATTCACCAGCATGTCGGCCACAGACATGTCTCCAAGGCTCTCATTTAAGTTCGCCCTTTTTTTTTCCCGATGCCCTATATAATTTTAATATCACCCCAAAGTCCAATTATTACTTTTCTTTTTATATGACAGAATGATAGCAATGAAATGAGTGCAGTTATTCAGTAAAATGATTAAATTCCACTTTACAGTCTATAGAAAAGTATTGCCTTAGACTAATTTTCTGCAGGCTGCAACACAGACACCAAACACTACATCTGCCTTTGACCATATAATACAATTCATAAATTTAAGGAAAAAAATGCCCATTTATGATAAAAAAAAATCATTTTGCAAGAAAAACTGCCTATTCAGTCTAAAAAGTTACAAATTTACAAGCAAAATGAATAAATTTATATGAAAAAAAATTCTAATTTATGTAAACTACAAATTTACAGTAAAAAATTCCTATTAGATCACATATTTCCCCCTTCTTTTCAAAGGTGAATTTCATAGCCAGTGTGCAGCTGCATGGGATCTTTCTTTGTGCCCTCAAATGTGTAAACTTGAACCTGTTTATAAAACAGAGCAGCTTTCTTTCAGATGGGCAAGGTCATCACAGAATTATCTGCATTCTTTCTGTAACAGGCTTCTTTTGTGAGGCTGAAGCAATATAATCATGTCTGAACTTGGATGAGAGTGTTTTTACAGTGTTTAAATATGCCACAACTAGACACTTCAGCTAATTTTTTTTTCCTGTTAACATGCTTCTAACATGTTTTTTTGTGACTTGCAAGACATATCAAGAGCGAAATAAGTGAAATTTGTCATTTCTCTGTTTTTTTTTTGCATTAAAGTTTCAGTTAAGCCCCGCCTACTGAAAAAAGGCAAGTTTAGACAGAGCGTTTTGGGGTCATAACTATACAGGTCCTTAATGTTGATCCAGTCAGGACTCTCTGACCTAACTGAAGATCGTCTCCAGGTCCAGTTAGAACTTTTGGATAGTTGCTTGAAACTGACTCAAATTAAGATGGGTCTTATCATCAAATTGCTTTTAAGAACTGATGCAGTTTCAGTCATTATGCTGGGCCACCGTGCATACAGCTGGGCATGTCCTTCAACTGGTAAGTCTTTTTTTAATCACAGGATTCATTCTGTTTAACCCCTTGCACCAAACGCCAAAAAATAAAAAACGCCAAAAAATAATGTGCCCAAATTAAATCCAAAGCTGTTCTTCAAACCTTTGCAGCATCTTCATGGGGTTGGTCTCATTTAAAAGAAAACACTTTGAATTTTTTGGCAAAACAGTCATAATCTCTCTAAGTGCTCCGACCACTGAGTTACAGTCATCTAAACATACTGAACTTGAAGAAAATAAATTTGGCCTGGGTGTTTTTTTGGATACAAATGCTTGCAAATAACACACAGCTTCAGATCTGGGCTGGAAAATGCAACAGAAATGTAGAACCAAGTGTTATCCAGCTGAGGTCCAAATTTTGTAACAATACCACAAAAAATGAATATATTACACAGCTTTTTCCTCAGGTAGTTCCCAGGCATTTAAATTTGTTTCTAAGACTGGCTTCTATCATTTGCGTAATATTGCCAAGATTAGGAGCATCTTGTCTCAGAGTGATGCTGAGAAGCTGATCCACGCTTTTGTTAGCTCGAGATTAGATTATTGTAATTCTTTATTATCAGGCTGTCCTAAAACATCTTTAAAAAGTCTTCAGCTGATCCAAAATGCTGCAGCAAGAGTTTTAACAGGTACTAGAAAGAGAGATCATATCTCTCCGGTTCTGGCCTCCCTTCATTGGCTTCCCATAGAGTTTAGAATTAAGTTTAAAATCCTTCTTCTTACTTACAAAGCTCTAAACAATCAGGCTCCTTTTTATTTAAAAGATCTGATACTACCGTATCATCCTAACAGAGCACTACGCTCCCAAAATGCAGGATTACTTGTAATGCCTAGAATCTCCAAAAGTACAATGGGAGGCAGAGCCTTCAGTTATCAAGCTCCTCTCCTGTGGAATCAGCTGCCAATCTGGATTCGGGAGTCAGACTCGATCTCTGTTTTTAAGAATAGGGCTAAAACCTACCTTTTTGATATAGCCTACAATTAGGGAGGGATCATGTGTTTCTGAACCCTCCCTTAGTTATGCTGCTAATAGGTTTAGTCAGCCGGGGGACCTCCAGTAATGCACTGGGCCTCACTCCTTTCCTCACTCTCTATGAAATATTTTTTTTTTTGCTGGTCATTAACATTTGTTTGTTCTCTCCCATAGATTGAGTCCCCATCGTGCTGTTTGCTCTCTACATGTCTGTTCTTTTCTTCTTCTCTATCCCCTCACCCCCCAGCCAGTCGCAGCAGATGACTGCCCCTCCCTGAGCCAGGTTCTGCTGGAGGTTTCTTCCTGTTAAAAGGGAGTTTTTCCTCTCCACCGTCACCAAGTGCTTGCTCACAGGGGATCGCCTGATTGCTGGGGTCTTTCTGCAACTGTGGGGGTCCCCCCTACAGTTGATAGTGCTATGAGATGACTGTTGTTGTGAAATGGCGCTATATAAATAAAGTTGAATTGAATTGAATTGAATTGAAATGTGCCAAATTGTGCCAAATGGCACAGTTTGGAAAAACGTCTGTAACTTTTGAATGATTCAATATAGAAGCTTCATTTTGGGCTCTAATGAAAGGTGACACTCAGGGCTGTGTCTGTGTCTGTGTGTGTGTGGGGTGGGGTTGCCCCCCCCCCCCCTCGCTACAGAGGACAGACATCGGCCATCGCTACATGACGGATTAGCCTCATCTGGCGATGTGGCGACAGCGGCGCAGTCACCGCGGCTTCTCCCCCCACTCGCTGCAGAAGAATAGCGGGGGGGGGGGCGGCATTCACGGTCTGGACGCGGCGAACGACCCGTGTACCGCGGCACACGAACTTCAGACTTCGTGCGCCGCGCAATTGTAATTTACCGATCGGTCAAAAGTCATTTTTGATTACAATTTTCAGGGATAAAGAATAATTTAGCTTATAACACCTTACCTCTTCACAGCAGTGTCCTGGCGAACTTCTCTTCCTCATTGTCAGACGAACGCAACGCTGGTCCGCTCGTGGTTCTGGTCTCGCGACCCGATCAAAACATAATTCCATTATTGCGATTTTGTGCTTCCATGATTGCGGTTTTTGGTGAACGATTTTTCAAAACAAATAACAGTAGTAATTAAAAAAAGACTGGCGAACGCATGTGTGTCACTCAGCCTTCGTCGTCGGCCTCTGTCGGTCTATGACCATGGAAGTAAATCATAACGTCTACTCTGCTGGAACAAAAACAAAATAAGCACCGCCTGTGGCCGAACATGCCGATGCATGAATGGCAGTCGCTGTCACACAGGTTGCACTTATGGGTGGTCTCCGTGCTGCTGGGTCTGTGACGGTTCTTCCTGCAGGTCCTTTTTTTATCTGCTGCAGCAGTCTGTCTTCACCCAGCCTTAAAAAAAAAACAGCTCGCTAACTTCTCTGCTTCAATTGGCTCACTGCATTCACAGCCTTGGTAGGCGGGTCCTTCTTGCTAGGTTTTCAGCCATTGGTTCTTCAAGGTTTCAGAAACCCAATTCAAGAGTCTTATTAGTTGAATGAGAGGTCAATCAGATGAACTAATCTGTTTGCGGCTGTGTCTGCAGCTTTTATTTTCAGTGCGCGCTTGGACGCATCTCCATCATGCGTCCTAGAGCACACGAGGGTGCACGAGAGCGCCCTCGTGCGCTCTGGGACGCAGAGACTTGCCCGCCTGCGGTACAATGGAGTGCAAGAGGTTAATATACCACTAACTACTATTAGCCTTGTGGTATGTGGTTGGGATTATTCACAAAACATGGCATTTGAAGAAGGAAAAGTGAAAAAAATGACATAAAACTATAAGAAAATTAAAGTGTTGTTGTTTTTTTTTGTTGTTTTTGTTTTTTTTGTCAAACAAGGGGCATAAGCTACCATTTTAGAGAATGTAGGTTTATTTTTATAGGGGATTTATATCCACTGGAAGCACCGCTCATAGCCATGCCAAAGGTGGTAGCAGCATCATGCTGTGGGGATGTTTTTCAGCGGCAGGAACTGGGAGACTAGTCAGGATAGAGGAAAAGATGAATGCAGCAACGTACAGACACATCCTAAATGAAAACCTGCTCCAGAGCGTTCTTGACTTCAGACTGGGGCGACGGTTCATCTTTCAGCAGAACAACAACCTTAAGCACATAGCCAAGATATCAAAGGAATAGCTTCAGAACAACTCTGTGAATGTCCTTGAGTGGCCCAGCCAGAGCTCAGACTTGAATCCAATTAAACATCTCTGGAGAGATCTGAAAATGACTGTGCACCAACGCTTCCCATCCAACCTGATGGAGCTTGAGAGGTGCTGCAAAGAGAAATGGGTGAAACTGCCCAAAAATAGGTGTGCCAAGCTTGTGGCATCATACTCAAAAAGATTTGAGGCTGCAATTGCTGCCAAAGGTGCATCAACAAAGTAATGAGCAAAGGCTGTGAATACTTATGTACATGTGATTTCTTAGGGTTTTTTTATTTTTAATATATTTGCAAAAATCTAAAAAAATAAACCCTTTGTTCATTTTGTCATTATGGGGTATTGTGTGAAGAATTTTAAGGAAATAATGATTTTTTCCATTTTGGAATAAGGCTGTAACATTACAAAATGTGGAAAAAGTGAAGCATTGTGAATACTTTCCAGATGCACTATCTGAGCAGCCCCTGAACTAAATACCTTATGAGATACACCTGTTAATGGTTAGCTCCCATTTTTCCATCTGTTGCCTTTACTATACTGCTCAAAAAAAAAATTAAAGGAACACTTTTTAATCTGAGTAAGCTGGACTAGCCTGCCACAATTTCTTCATTTTAAGTTTTGGAGTGTTTTCATTTCCATCAAAAGACGTGGCATCTTTTCATTCTTAACACATTATCCAGTCCATATCAGTGTAGATATCCAGCTTATTTTTTCCCATTAAAATCTGATGTGTTTTCAAAGTGTTCCTTTATTTTTTTTTGAGCAATGTATATTTTGCTAGAATAAAATTTGAGGCCTTGGTAGTAGAGATGTGAATCTTCATTGGTCTCGTGAATCGATTTGATTAAGGCATTAACAATTCAAATGCAAGACGATTCACTATGCATTTCTATGTAATGCCTTTTTTAAGATTCCAGCATTTATTTTTGTAATTTATGAGTGGAAGAACACTGACAACTGGATGAGTGCACTGAACCTAGGCAGAGAAAGATCATGGCGGAGGCTTAAAGCTGAACTATCATGATGATCCCACGATGCTATTGGTGTGAGTGGTGCTTATATAACAGAGTGGGTAATTAGAGTCAGATGAGGTGATGTGAGCAGTCTGGGTCAATTAAGCTTCCAGAGTGGAGGTAAACAAAGAGATAGAATCATGGATCATGCATGCCCATCCAGGATCCATAACACATACCTTTGTTCACAGGGACATTCTCTCTAAATTTTATTCAAAACTTGATGGGAAGTTGATAATGTCTGGTTGGAAATTTAGCGTGCCACTCTTGTCAGGAATACTGGGATAATCTTCAATGCAGGAAACTTGAGCTTCAGCTTCTTTTCATGAATAAACCTGAGCTTCAGCTCAGTATTCTGCTTTATGGATGTAGATCTTGTTTTCTAGAAGTGGTAAAATAACCCCACAGCCTACCCAATCTCGTACAGAATCTTGACGAAGAATTCCTGTCTTGCATTCGCTCTCCTTATCATCTTTCTTCCATGGTGAAATGGCACAGAACTCCATAGGACACAATTTCTTATAAATCTTCTCTCTCTACTCTCTACTCTCCCACAGAGACGCCTTCAGTTTATCAGCCTATAACTTAACATGCATATTTGACAACACATAACTCTTCTTTTTCCAATCAAATTTTAACACTCATAAAACAAATGACAAAATATTTCAGATTACACTTCAGAAGCAATACCTTTTAAGCAAACACAACAAATTTAAAGAACAGTGTGTTTGTTTGTGTTTTGTCATATAACAGCAAAACTCTTGACACAGTAGTCTTCTCTGTGGCGATCCATGAGATCAATTTCTGCTGACATGCCCAGATTAATAATAATAATAATAATAATCCATCCATCTTCTACCGCTTTTCCGGAGGTTTGGATCGCAGAGGCAGCAGTTCAAGCAGAGAAGCCCTGATTTCCCTCTCCCCAGCCACCTGCTCCAGCTATTCAGAGAGGATTCCAAATAGTCTCTCCAGTGAGTCCTGGGTCTGCCCAGCATCTCCTCCCCGAGGGACGTGCCCGAAACACCTCAAGCGGGAGGCGTCCAGGAAGCATCCTGATCAGATGCCATACCACCTCAGTTCTCTCCTTTCAATGTGGAGGAGCAGTGGTTCTACTCTGAGCCTCTCCTGGATGACTGAGCTCCTCACCCTATCTCTGAGGGTGAGTCCAGCAATCCACTGAAGAAAGCTCATTTCAACTGTTTGTATCCGCAATCTGGTTCTTTCGGTCATTACCCAAAGCTCATGACCATAGGTGAGGGTAGGAATGTAGATTGACTGGTAAATCGACAGCTTTGTCTTAGAGCTTAGCTCCCTCTTCACCACAACAGATGGGTACAACATCCGCATCACTGTAGATGCTGCTCAGATCCATCTGTCAATCTCTCGCTCCATTCTCCCCTCACTCGTGAATAAGACCCCAAGATACTTAAACTCCTCCACTTGGGGCAGGAGTTTGTCCCCAACCCGGAGAGGACAATCCACCTTTTTCCGGCTGAGGACCATGGACTCGTACTTGGAGGTACTGATTCTCATCCCAGCCGCTTTACACTCAGGGGCAAACTGTCCCAGTAAGACCTGTAGGTCATTGCTGGATGAAGCCAGCAAGACAACATCATCTACAAACAACAGAGATGAGATCCTGTGGTCACCAAGCAGGACACCCTCCATTCCCTGGCTGCGGCCAGAAATCCTGTCCATAAAAATTATGAAGAGGATTGGTGACAAAGGGCAGCTTGGGTGGAATCCACCTCTCACTGGGAATGAGTCTGACCGAGTGTTGACAATATGAACCAAGCTCTCACAATGTTCGTTCAGAGACCGAATAGCTCGTAACAACAATCCCGATACCCCATACTCAAAAGCCCCCCCCCCCCCCAGACACACACAAAAAACCATGAGGGACATGGTCAAATGCCTTATCCAAGTCCACAAAACACATGTAAACTGGTTGGGCAAACTCCCACAAACCCTCAAGGATACTTGAGAGGGTAAAGAGCTTGTCCAATGTGCCAAGGTCAGGACAAAAACTACATTGCTCTTCTTGAATCTGAGGTTTGACCAACGGCTGGAGTCTCCTCTCCAATACCTTGGCATAGACCTTCCCAGGGAGGCTGAGGAGTGTCATCCCTCTAAAGTTGGAGCACACCCTCAGGTCCCCTTTTTTGAAGAGAGGAATCACCACCACAGTTTGCCATGCCAAAGCACTGCCCCCGACCTCCACGCAATGTCGCGGCGGTGTGTCAACCATGGCAGCCCTACAACATCCAGGGACTTTAGGTACTCAGGCCGAATCTCGTCCACCCCCGGGGCCCGACCACCAAAGAGACTTTTAACCACCTTGGCGACCTCAACCCCTGTGATAGGCAAGTCGTCCCCCTTGTCCACAAGCCCTGCTTCCTCTGTGGAAGGCGTGTCAATGGGATTGAGGAGATCCTCGACGTATTCCTTCCACCGCCCGACAATATCCCCAGTCAAAGTCATCAGTGGCCCATCTGCACCATACACAGTGTGGACAGGGAGCTGCTTCCCTGTCCTAAGCCGCCGGACAGTTTGCCAGAATCTCTTCGAGGCCGACTGAAAGTCTTGTTCCATGACCTCATCGAACTCCTACCATACCCGAGTTTTTGCTTCAGCAACCACCTGAGCTGCACTCCGCTTGGCCTGCCGGTACACCTCAGCTGCTTCGGGAGTCCCACAAGACAACAAAGCTTGATAGGACTCCTTCTTCAGCTTAATGGCCCCCCTCACCACTGGTGTCCATTTGGTTCGGGGGTTGCCACTATGAGATTACCCAACGACCTTGTGGCCACTGCTCTGGGCAGCCACTTCAACAATGGAGGTGGACAACATGGCCCATTCAGACACCATGTCTCCAGACTCCCTCGGAACGTGGTTGAAGTTCTTCAGGAGGTGGGAGTTGAAGACCTCCCGGACAGGGGCCTAAGCCAGATTTTTCCAGCACACTCTCACTATACATGTGGGTCTACCAGGTCTGAATGGCATCCTCTTCCGCCATCGGACCCAACTCACCACCAGGTGGTGATAGTTGACAGCTCTGCACCTCTCTTTACCCGAGTGTACAAGACATACTGTTGCAGGTCTCATGACACAATAACAAAATTGATCATCGACCTGCGACCTAGGGTGTCCTGGTGCCAGGTGTACATATGGACACCCTTACACTTGAACATGGTGTTTGTTATGGAAAAACTGTGGTCCATAAATAACTGAACACCACTCGGGTTCAGATCGGGTAGGCCGTTCCTCTCAATCACCCCCCTTCAGTTTTCACTGTCGTTGCCACGTGCACATTGAAGTTCCCTAGTAGGACAATGGAGTCACCAAGAGGAGCACTCTCCAGCACCCCAGTCAGAGACTCCAAAACGGGTGGGTACTCTGAACCATCATTTGATGCATAGGCACAAATGATGGTAAGGACCCATTTAAAAACCCAAAGGTGCAGGGAAACAACCCTTTCGTCCACCGGGGAAAGCTCCAATACAGAGGCAGCAAGTTTGGGAGATACAAGAATATATATATTTTGGGACCTTGGGGAAGTCAGGTTATTTAGCACCTCAGACAGAGACAGGGAATAAGCATGGGAGAACAATGCCCCGGAAGGACACAGGGGGTTGAATGCAGTGTAGTGTAAATATCATGCTGTGTGAGGTAAAGTGCCAGGAAACTTGTAAAATGTGACTTGGGATAGAGAGAGGAGAGCTTGCTGTAACCATTCAGTCCATTCTGTGCTTGTGAGATGTGAGTGTGTAATAAATCATCTGTCATGAATCTGCCTCTTCATTTACACGAGAGCTGAGAGGCTCCTGGCGCGGACCGAGTTAGGAGATGGGCCGGCCGTCGATCTGATGGAGAAGATGCTGGCGTTAATGGGCACGGACGACGGGCACTTTCTGTTTGCCCACCTTTTCCTCCGGAACCTTCCAACAGAGGCAAGAGCGGTTCTGGCCAATTCGTCGTTGCTGGCTGAGCGTGACTACCGTGGGCTAGCCCAGGAGGCAGACAGGATCATCCTAACCACCAGGGCGAACACAGTGAACGTGGCGGCGATGGAGCCCAGCGAGATGACCAGAGGAGGCGAGGAGCCACCGACGGTAACAGCAGCGGGGGCCAAGGAGCGCCAGAGAGACACGCTCTGTTTCTACCACCGCCGCTTTGGAGAGAACGCACACAGATGTGCGCCACCGTGCTGATTCAAGCGCTCGACATGACGAACGCTCGCTTGGGGAGGCGTTTCCTTGTGGACACCAGAGCCCAGAGGAGCATTATCCTGCCGACCTACGCTGACCGGCTGGCAGAACCTAGCGGCCCCGGGATGTTGGCAGCAAACGGCTCGGATATTAAGACCTTTGGTGAGAGGACACTGATCTTATCTCTACACGGCCGTACATACGAGTGGACTTTTGTCGTAGCAACACTGAATTACCATATCTTGGGGGCTGATTTTCTGTGTGCACATGGTTTACTGGTTGATGTTGCTAACAGGCGCCTGGTTAATGCACTGTCCTTTGACTCTCTCCCCTGTATAGCTCAAGTGACCCAGCCAACAGCACAAGCCAACGTCACAGCTCCAGGCAGTAAGTTCCACGCACTGCTCACTCAGTTCCCAGCACTCACGGTCCCGACGTTTTCGGCGGCCATCGCTAAACACGGGGTGGAGCACTTTATCACCACCACCGGGCCATCCTTTCTCGCAAGACCTCGGCGCTTGGACGCAGCTAAATTGGCCATAGCGTGCGAGGAGTTCGCCAACCTGGAAAGGTTAGGAATCATCAGACGTTCGAACAGCCCATGGGCATCCCCGCTACACATGGTCCCTAAGGACGAGGGATCATGGCGACTGTGCGGTGATTTCCGCAGGTTGAACAACGCCACAGCGCACGACCACTACCTGATTCCCCACATACAGGATTTTTCCGTTCACCTCGCCGGAGCACGCATTTTTTCCAAAATAGACCTGGTCCGCGGTTACCACCAAGTCCCAGTGCGCCCGGAGGATTGCACCCAAAACAGCGATAATAACTCTGTTCGGTTTATTCAAGTTCCTGCGCATGCCATTCGGTTTAAAAGGCGCAGCACAGATGTTCCAGCGCATAATGGATGCAGTGCTGCGTGATCTCCCATTCGTGTTCATCTACCTGGATGATATCCTGGTAGCCAGTACGTCCGAAGACGAACACGAAACCCACCTCAGGACGGTTTTCCGGAGGTTGGAGGAGCACGGGTTGATAATCAACCCAGCGAAATGCCAGTTTGGCGTGATGGAGATTGATTTTTTGGGGCACCGCCTCTCTCCGGAAGGAGCGATCCCGTTGCCCGACAAAGTGTGCACTGTGGCAGATTTTCCCCGGCCTCAGACGGTCAGGGCACTGCAGGGATTTTTGGGGATGGTGAACTTTTATAACCATTTCCTTCCCCGCGCGGCACGTCTCATGCAACCATTGTACGCCGCGCTCAAGAGACAGAAACCCGCGAATGAAGTCGAAAGGACCCCGGAGCGAGAGCGGGTGTTCTCGGAGGTTAAAGCAGCCCTGGCAAATGCCGCACTGCTGGCACATCCAGACCCGACAGCCCAGATTGCGCTCACCACTGACGCTTCAGACGTGGCCATAGGGGCTGTCGTGGAGCAGTGCGTCGCCGGGGCTTGGCAGCCGCTCGCCTTTTTCAGCAGAACTTTGCGCGACAGCAAACGTAAATACAGCGTGTTCGACAGAGAGTTGCTGGCTCTCCACCTGGCCATACACCACTTCCAGTTCTGGCTGGAAGGGCACAGCTTCACCACGTTCATAGACCACAAGCCACTAACGTTTGTGATGGCCAAGGTTTCAGAACCGTGGTCGGGCCGGCAGCAGGCCGTGATCTCAGAGTTTACTACCGATATTCAGCATGTGCCGGGTAAACTGAATGTGGTGGCAGACTGCCTCTCGTGCGCCGTGGTGGCCCCGGTCTACGTGGGGATAGATTACGCAGCCATGGCCGCGGAGCATATTAGCGATGCAGACGTGCGCGCGCTCCAGTCTGGACCAACAGGGTTAATGCTGGAGAGCAGGGTGCTGCAAGATGGCGCCCCCCCCCCCCCCGAATCTGCGATGTCTCCACGAGATGCCTGCATCCGGTGGTCCTGGTTGCGTGGCGCCGCCGCGTATTTGAGTTGGTTCACACTCTGGCGCACCCAGGAGTACGCGCATCAGTCAAAATGGTGGGAGAGAAGTTTGTGTGGCCGAGCCTACGCAAACAAGTAAAAGAGTGGGCTGCAGCCTGCGTGGCGTGCCAACGAGCCAAGGTACACAGGCACACGAAGGCTCCTTTGGAGCCGTTTCCGGTACTGGCTAAAAGGTTCAACCATGTGCACATGGACCTCGTGAGCCCCCTCCCACCATCACAGGGGTGCACGCACCTCCTGACAGTGGTGGACCGCACCACGCGCTGGCCAGAAACAGTCCTGCTGGCGGCAACCACGTCCGCGGACGTAGCACGCGCTTTTTTAACAGCATGGGTGGCGCGTTTTGGAGTCCCGTCGGACGTAACCCTCAATTTGTTTCCGAACTCTGGTCCGCGATGGCCCGCAGCTTGGGTGTTACAATTCATCGCACAACCGCGTACAACCCACAGGCCAAAGGGTTATGCAAGCGTTTTCATAGATCACTGACAGCAGCACTCAGGGCTTCACTGACGGATGCAAATTGGGTAGACAGGTTGCCGTGGGTCTTATTGGGGTTGCGCTCCGCGCCAAACAATGATTTGGAAGCTTCCCCAGCAGAGCTCATTTTTGAGCAGCCCCTACGGCTGCCCGGGGAATTTCTACCAGATAATCCGGTGCCGGGCAACTGCCCGTCTCAGCTTTTGCAGCATAGCACAAACACAGGCATGCTGCTGGGCCCTGCCCACCACAGTTTCCCGCGTGCCTTCATGCCTAAAACTTTGTAGAACGTTCAGTTCGTGTTCGTCAGACACGACGCCCACCGCCCCCCATTGCACCCACCCTATGATGGACCGTTCAGAGTGTTGGAAACAGGGGATAAGCATTTTGTGCTAGACTTTGGGGGGTAGACGGGAGAAAATTGGCATAGACAGACTCAAACCCGCCTTTGTAGTGGCAGATGAGCAAGTGCTGTTGGTTGGGGCCCCTCGGCGTGGAAGACCCCCACGGAGAATTCCCCAGGGAAACGATTCACCAGAGCAGCCACACGGGCAAAACAAAGTCCCCCCCCCCCACTCACCACGGCTCACCTGCAGTCAGACACGCTCTCAGAAGCCCCCCACCGGCACAGCAGCACCACGGAGGCGGTAAACCCCAGTTACAGCAGATATGGGAGGAGACTGAAGCCAAAAGCGAGTGTGGACTAATGTCTGTCTTAGATGCTGGGGGTGGGGTGGGGGGCAGTTTGGGACTTTGGGGAAGTCAGGTTATTTAGCACCTCAGACAGAGACAGGGAATAAGAATGGGAGAACAATGCCCAGGAAGGACAGAGGGGGTTGAATGCAGTGTAGTGTAAATATTATGCTGTGTGAGGTGAAGTGCCATGAAACTTGTGAAATGTGACTTGGGATATAGAGAGGAGAGCTTGCTGAAACCATTCAGTCCATTCTGTGCTTGTGAGATGTGAGTGTGTAATAAATCGTCTGTCATGAATCTGCCTCTTCATTTACACACTCCACACTATACACACACACACACACACACACACACACACACACACACACACACACACACACACACACACACACACATCTTCTACCACTTCTTTTCATGTTGCGGGGAAGCTGGGGCCTATCCCAGCATCTTTGGGCAAGAGGCAGGGTACACCCTGGACAGATCACCAGTCCATTGCAGGGCCAACACAGAGAGACAAACAACCATTCACTCTCACATTCATACCTAAGGGCAATATAGAATTCCCAGTTGATACCAAATAACCTAACCTGCATGTCTTTGGCCTGTGGGAGAAAACTGGAGAACCTGGAGAAAACCCAGACACGGGGATAACATGCAAACTCCACACAGAAGAGTCACCAATTGTCAGGGAGTGGGATCAAACCCATGATGGTCAGAGCTGGAATCAATCCCATGACCTTCATGACGTGCTGGCACAGTACTAACTACTGTTCCACCAAGCTGCCCAATAGACATACAGTATCTCACAAAAGTGAGTACATGCCTCGCATTTTTGTAAATATTTTATTATGTCTTTTCATGGGACAACACTGAAGATATGACACTTTGATATATTGTAAAGTAGTCAATGTACAGCTTGTATAGCAGTGTAAATTTGCTGTCCCATCAAAATAACTCAACACACAACCATTAATGTCTAAACAGCTGGCAACAAAAGTGAGTATGCCCCTAAGTGAAAATGTCCAAATTATGCCCAATTAGCCATTTTCCCTCCCCAGTGTCATGTGACTCTTAGTGTTACAAGGTCTCAGGTGTGAATGGGGAGTAGATGTGTTAAATTTTGTGTTATCACTCCATCTCCATAGCTAACGCCATAGCTAGTCGTAGCACCTAACACCGATACAAAGAAGCCACTCTGTCCCCGGTGATTGGGGCTCACCGGAGGAACTAACCGAGGCAACAGTTGGACGGGAGCCGGATCGGAGTTCAAGTACAGCGATGGTAGGAAATAGGGACCAGTGGAGGAGCAGCCGGGGCCCCAGCTGGATAAAAGCTGGAATTGGATTCCAGCTACAGCAGCGGGGCTCGGCGGAGGAACTACTGAGGAAGACGGCGGTAGGTGGCGGGGCTCAGCGGAGGGTCTACTGGGACCCCAGCTGGACAGTGCAGGATCGGAGCTCAACTACAGCGGCGGTGGGCGCCGGGACTCAGTGGAGGAGCTGCCGGTACCCTGGCTGGACAGGAGATCAATTGCAGCGGCGGTAAGCAGCGGGACTAGCAGCGGAGGGGGCTAGCTGAGGCCCAGCTGGATTCAAGGTCGGTTGGATCGGATACCGGCGACACCAGCAGAGATTGTTTTACTATCAACAGGTCAGTAAAAATGCCACCAAAGAAGGGGGAAATGGAAGAGATCAAAAAAATCTCTGAACTTCTTGTCAGATGAACTGACCAAAGTGGCTAGTCAACAGGTTAAACTATTAGGGGTAATGTAAGAAGTCCGAGAATTAAAATTAACAATTAAAGAAAAAGACAAAAAAATTGCAGACTTGGAGCGACGCGTTGAGGATCTTGAACAATGTTCTCATATGGATGATCTAATTATAAGTGGACTAGACATTAAATATCAATCATATGCTCATGCTACAGCAGGAATGAAAGGTGAAGAGGCTCCCCTGAGTGAATCAGTCTCCCTGGAAAACCAGGTGCTTCAGTTCCTTGAAAGTAGAAATATAAAGGCTGAAGCAAATGCAATTTCTGCCTGTCATGCTTTATCCAGAAAGAATGACATACTGAGGCAGGCCAGAAAGCAACGGGGAACAAAAGTTTACCTAAGTGAACATTTAACAAAGACTAATGCTGAAATAGCACGGCAAGCACGGATGCTGAAAAGACAAAATAAGATACAGGCAACATGGACAAGAAACTGCAGAGTTTGGATCAAACTAAATGGAACACCTGAGGAAGCGAAGACCATAATAATCAGAGATCTCACTGACTTAAATAAATATAGATGAACACTGATTAAGAAAATTAAGACTATGATAATCCATATACACACACACGGCAAGAATAGTTCTTTTGTGACATACCATGTCAATGTACTTAAAAAAAACAACAAAACTTATGACTGACTTGAGTAGACATCAATTATCCCCAGTTGGAGGAAATCATTTGACAGAAAGTGAGGAAATTCAAACTCTGAAAATATGCCATTATGCTGAACATAAACTACAAGAGATGGAGAATGATATTGATCCTGATAACCACTTTTTCAATAATATTCATAATCATTGTGAATATTACACTGAAAAGCAATTCAAAAGTCAAGTGCAACTAGATGGTAAACTTTCAATAATACACTTCAACTGTAGAAGTCTTAACAAAAACTTTCCACAGATTCAGGACTATTTAAAACAGCTAGACAGAAAATTTACAGCTATCGCAGTCTCTGAAACTTGGCTTAATGAAGAGCAGGCTCCCCTGTTGGCAATAGAGGGATATCAGATGTTTCATATTAACAGATGTCAAAAAAAGGTTGGTGTTGTTGCACTGTATATTGATGACCTGTATAGGTGTAAGCTTGTAAATGGAATGTCCTTTGCACTACCAGGGATTTTGGAATGTGTTACTGCTGAGATTGACCAAGATAAAACAAAAAATCTAATTATAAGTTGTATATATAGAATGCCGGGAACTTGCATTGAGACATTCACAGATAAGTTAGTCGAGCTGTACAATAATATTACTAGTAAGAAAATTGTTGTAATTTGTGGAGATTTCAATATTGATTTACTAAATCCATTTCAACAAAATGTAATTACAGAGTTTATGAATTCTATGTACAGTATGAGTCTATATCCCACAATAACACATCCCAGTAGAATCACAGTTCACACTGCTACACTTATTGAAAACCTGTTTGATAATATTATTGATAAGAAAATAGAAAGTGGATTATTGATAAATGATATAAGTTGTGGCGTAACCCCCACAACAGACTGGGACAGACACAGCGCTCGGCTAGAGCAAATAACAGAACAGTGAAATGTGTGTATTAATCTCTACAGGCAGCCCCGCTTCTTCTGGCTCACTACTGTGATGTTAATGTGCCATTCATGCATTGTGTTCATGCATCCTGTCCTTACTGTGATCTCGGGACTGATATCAATATGTAGATATGCCTTGTAACCTCTTTGTCCTGCAGCTGGAGCAGAGGCCAGCAATCTCCTTATTGTTATGTATGTCTCTCATATGCAAATGCCCATACCTACTGTTGTGAATGCTCTTTCATGTATTGTTGTAGCTGGGTATATAAGCTGACCGAAATTCATGTTCAGCCTCTCACGCTCCTTGACTGCTGCTGCTGACACACACATCTTGTGTCTCTTTGCTGGAGAGCCTGAGGACCCCGCTCCAGTCTGCTCACACTTAGGGCTGGAGCGGAGTTCCTATGATGGCGGTGTGATTTAATAAACCTGCTTAAAACCTCTCATCGCTGCCTTTATTTTATCATCCGCCATATTGGTGATCCCAAAGACACACACGCTTTGTGCGACGCAACCTTCTGGTCTGGACAGTTACGCTGGTGACCCTGAGAATGCACACGCTTTGTGCGATGCAACCTTCTGGTCTGGACAGCTACACTGGTGACCCGACGCTGAAAAAAACACGCTGCCGGCGAACGCAGCACCCGGCGGTGATGCTCCGACGACAAGCGAACGCAGCAGCTTCCTTCTGCTTCAGTGAACTCTCCGGACATCACCCACGACTGGGAAAGCCGCAGCAAACTTCATGGTGGGATCGGCATGCCTAGATCGGCACATCCACACTGGACCGGCCGCGCTCACAGCTCCTCCACACGAGAGCGCATGCACCTCGTCCCCTCTCCACGACGGCGACCTCCATGGCGGACGGAGAATGCAGCACATGGACCTGAACGCACCATGACCCATCTACTGCAACTACAACAGGGATGATTAAGCTCCCTGACCCTGGCTCTGCCTCTCCAGCTGGCCCACCCATGCACGGAGCCCCGGCACATGCACCGGGGAGTTACGAGGACGGCGCACTACGCACGGGACACATACGGCTCTACAGACCCCCATCCTCCTTCGCTGCTGCACACAGAGCCTTCAGGGCTGCTCCCACACCTGAAGCACGCACACAGCATGCACAAAGGATTTGCTAATGGTCTCAGCCATGGCACACAACGGGAATTCAGCGGTTTGCGGCTCCCGAGAGCTTTAAGGTTGTGCCCGCACCTAAAGTCAACACGCCAGTCCCTCTGCTCTTATTACAGCCGCCACGCAGCCTCGTCTTTTCTTCACGGCCGCTATTAATCCTTGCAGGACTTAATCGCGGGAGGAGCCAGTGACTAATTTTTCTTCTTGTGATCTCCGCACATTCAACGGGACAGCCCCTCGACATCGCGGAACAACAAGCAATTTTTGCGCGGCCCGGACGATTTCACCGTCCCCGGCTGGCACTTACCACCCCCCACCCCCCTCCACCTTCGCCTGCACAGAGCTTTCCCTGCTCACTGTCAAAGCTGAACTATCGAGGTCTCGACCCCCTGCTGAGCCCTCTGGGGGGGGGAGCGTGTGGCGTAACCCCCACAACAGACTGGGACAGACACAGCGCTCGGCTAGAGCAAATAACAGAACAGTGAAATGTGTGTTAATGTCTACAGGCAGCCCTGCTTCTTCTGGCTCACTACTGTGATGTTAATGTGCCATTCATGCATTGTGTTCATGCGTCCTGTCCTTACTGTGATCTAGGGACTGATATCAATATGTAGATGTGCCTTGTAACCTCTTTGTCCTGCAGCTGGAGCAGAGGCCAGCAATCTCCTTATTGTTATGTATGTCTCTCATATGCAAATGCCCATACCTACTGCTGTGAATGCTCTTTCATGTATTGTTGTAGCTGGGTATATAAGCTGACCGAAATTCATGTTCAGCCTCTCACGCTCCTTGACTGCTGCTGCTGACACACACATCTTGTGTCTCTTTACTGGAGAGCCTGAGGACCCCGCTCCAGTCTGCTCACACTTAGGGCTGGAGCGGAGTTCCTATGATGGTGGTGTGATTTAATAAACCTGCTTAAAACCTCTCATCGCTGCCTTTATTTTATCATCCGCCATATAAGTGACAATTTGCCAATCTTTGTTTGCACTTATCCATGGCCACACGGGGGCCAATACAGAAAAAAAAAATTAAATCATTCAGATACAAATCACAAAATGCAGTCAGTTCTTTTAAAGAAGACTTGCTGAAGCAAGACTGGACAAAAGTCTATGTATCAGATGTAAATGAAGCCTATGACACATTTATAAACATTGTAACCACTCTTTATGAAAAAAAATTTCCATTAGTAAAGAAAAAGCTTAAACATAAATTTGTCGATAAGCCATGGTTAACCAAAGGATTACAACAGGCGTGTAAAAAGAAAAATTCATTATATAAAGCTTTTCTAAAGAAAAGGACAAAAGAAGCAGAGCAGCGGTATAAAACATACAAAAACAAGTTAACATATATGAGATGTAGTAAAAGAGACTATTACAGTAAAGAACTGGAGAAAAACAGAGACAATATTAAAAATACATGGACAATACTTAACAATATTCTTGGAAATAAAAACAGAAATACAAGCTACCCAACCAATTTCTCAAAAAATAATAAAACGACTCAGAGTGTGAATGCAGTTTCACCTGCAGATGAATTTAATAACTTTTTTGTTAACATTGGTCCTAATTTGGTTTTAGAAATACCCATTACGGCACCTATGGGTGATACAATAAGCAAAAACACTGCTATAAAAGACTCCATTTTCATAAAGAACACAGACGAGAGAGAGGTCATTGAAATTGTTAAATCATTTAAAAGTAAAACATCTGCGGACTGTGATGTTATTGACATGCTCTTAGTCAAAACTATTACTGAATGCTTAGTGAAACCACTGACAAATATTTGTAACCTGTCTCTCCAAACAGGTATATTTCCCAATGCAATGAAAATAGCTAAAGTAATTCCGATATACAAGACGGGTGACAGAGGGGAACTTTCAAACTATAGACCAATTTCACTATTGCCGCAATTTTCCAAGATACTTGAAAAAATATTCTGTGAGAGAATTGACAACTTCATACTGAAGAATAATTTATTGTGTGAGCACCAATATGGGTTCAGACACAAGAGGACAACTGCATTTGCTCTAATGGAATTTATAGAAAAAATATCAACTGCCGTTTAAAATAAACAGTACTCAGTTGGAGTATTCCTGGATCTTAAAAAAGCATTTGATACAGTGGATCATAATTTATTATTAAAGAAACTACAAAATTGTGGTATTAGGGGGGTAGCACTGTCCTGGTTATGTAGTTACTTAAAGAATAGATATCAGTATGTACACTACTGTTCAAAAGTTTGGGGTCACTTAGAAATTTCCTTATTTTTGAAAGAAAAGCACTGTTTTTTTTCAATGAAGATAACTTTAAACTAATCAGAAATACACTCTAATATCTAATATACATTGCTAATGTGGTAAATGACTATTCTATCTGCAAATGTCTGGTTTTTGGTGCATTATCTACATAGGTGTATAGAGGCTCATTTCCAGCAACTATCACTCCAGTGTTCTAATGGTACAATGTGTTTGCTCATTGTGTCAGAAGGCTAATGGATGATTAGAAAACCTTTGTGCAATCATGTTAGCACAGCTGAAAACAGTTTAGCTGGTTAGAGAAGCTATAAAACTGACCTTCCTTTGAGCAGGTATAGTATCTGGAAAAAATTATTATTTCAAATACAAATCATTATTTCTAACCTTGTCAATGTCTTGATTATATTTTCTATTCATTTTACAACTCATGGTGGTAAATAAGCGTAACTTTTCATGGAAAACACAAAATAATTGTCTGGGTGACCCCAAACTTTTGAACGGTAGTGTATGTGTAGGTAACAAAAACTCACAGTTACTGAAGGTTACTTGTGGAGTCCCACAGGGTTCAGTTTTGGGGCCACTGTTATTCAATTTGTATATAAATGATATATGTAAAGTTTCAGAAAAAATGCATTTAATATTGTTTGCCGATGACACTAATCTATTATGCAGTGGAAGCAATTTGGAACAACTTTTGGATACACTCAGAAAGGAATTAGGAAACCTTAAACTCTAGTTTGATTCAAACAAATTAACGCTCAATTTAAGTAAGACAAAATTTATAGTTTTTAACAACCATCACAACAACTTAGTATCTAAACTCAGTGTAAATGGTGTAGAGATTGAAAGGGTATCCGAAACTAAATTTCTTGGTGTAATAATTGATAATAAACTTTGTTGGAAGTCACATATTAATTATATTAAAGGTAAAATATCTAAATCAATTGCAATACTACACAGAGTGAAATATTTGCTGAATCAACCCACACTATATACTTTGTATCATTCATTAATACTCCCATACATGACATATTGTACTGAAGTATGGGGAAATACATATAAAACAAACATATATCCAGTCATTATGCTTCAGAAGAGAGCTATTAGAATAATAAACAAAGCTGCTTACAGGGAACCAACAAACCCACTTTTTCTTCAATTAAGCTCTCAAGTTGAAAGATCTGGTTGACTTTAAAACTGCAGTAATAATGTTTAAAGTGAAGAATCTATCACTGCCCACAAATATCCAAAAGTTGTTCCAAATAAGAGAGAAACAATATCATTTCAGAGGAACATGTATATTTCAAAAACCTTCAGTGGGAACTACCACCAAGCAACACTGTGTTTCAGTGCAAGGAGTCAGATTATGGAGCGATTTTGGACCTGAATTAAAATCATGTACAACGCTTGGACAATTTAAACAAAAACTAAAGGAAGAAATACTCCAAACATATATACAGGATGACATGTAAAATCACATAGGGATTGTCATATCCAGTCTGTGCTGTGTTGTAGCTTAGTTTTTTTGTCACATTTTGTCTTGGCTTTGTTCCGAATTGTAATCGCTCTTGTTTTGTTTCTCTTTTGAATTCTTGGATGGAATATGGGTGGGCGATATAAGCTGCGGCTTCAGCCATCACCCATTTCGGATAACTTATGTTGAACTGTATAATCAGAGGAGTTACTGTTTAATTTGACCTTGTTGGATTTTTTTTTCTTTTTTCCCCTTTGTTATATTATTCTGTTTCTTTTTAATCTTTACTTTTAATCTATCCAAAATAAAGATTCATTCATTCATTCAATTCATTCAAAGAACTCTCTGAGGATCTGAAAAAACGAATTGTTGTTCTACATAAAGATGGCCTAGGCTATAAGAAGATTGCCAACACCCTGAAACTGAGTTGCAACATGGTGGCCAACACCATACAGTGGTTTAAAAGGACAGGTTCCACTCAGAACAGACCTCGCCATGGTCGACCAAAGAAGTTGAGTATATGTGCTCAGCGTCATAGCTAGCGGTTGCCTTTTGAAAATAGACATATGAGTGCTGCCAGCATTGCTGCAGAGGTTGAAGGGGTCGGGGGGTGGGTGGGGTGGGTCAGCCTGTCAGTGCTCAGAACATATGCCGCACACTGCATCAAATTGGTCTCCATGGCTGTCATCCCAGAAGGAAGCCCCTTTTTAAGATGATGCGCAAGAAAGCCCGCAAACAGTTTGCTGAAGACATGTCCTGTGGTCTGATGAGACCAACATAAACTTATTTGGTTCGCATGGTGTCAAGCATGTGTGGTGGCAACCAGGTGAGGAGTACAAAGACAAGTGTGTCCTATCTACAGTCAAGCATGGTACTGGGAGTGTCATGGTTTGGGGCTGCATGAATGCTACTGGCACTGGGGAGCTACAGTTCATTGAGGGAACCATGAATGCCACCATGTACTGTGACAAACTGAAGCAGCCCTTTGGAATCTGGGCCACAGGGCATTATTCCAACATGATAACGACCCCAAACACACCTCCAAGACGACCACTGCCTTGCTAAAGAAACTGAGGGTAAAGGTGATGGACTTGCCAAGCATGTCTCCAGACCTAAACTCTACTGAGCATCTGTGGAGCATCCTCAAACAGAAGGTGGAGGAGTGCAAGGTCTCTAACATCCACCAGCTCCCTGATGTCGTCATGGAGGAGTGGAAGAGGATTCCAGTGGCAAACTGTGAAGCTGTAGTGAACTCCATGCATGAGAGAGTTAAGGCAGTGCTGTAAAATAATGGTAGCAACACAAAATATTGACACTTTGGGCACAATTTGGACATTTTCACTTAGGGGTGTACTCACTTTTGTTGCAAGCAGTTTAGACATCAATGGCTATTTGTTGAGTTATTTTGAGGACACAGCAAATTTACACTGTTATACAAACTGTACACTGACTACTTTACATTTTATCAAAGTGTCTTAACTTCAGTGTTGTCCCATGAAAAGATGCAATAAAATATTTACAAAAATGTGAGGTGTGTACTCACTTTTGTGAGATACTGTATGTACACACACACACACACACACACAGAGTGGGGATATTAAGTACTGGACACATCAACATTTTTCTCATTAAACATATTTCTGATGGAGCCACTGACCTGAAATTTTTACCAGATATCAGTAGCAACCCAAGTAATCCATACACACAAATAAATCAAGGCAACTGTGTTCTCAAAACAATTTATATTTAATAAAGTGGAATGACACAGGGAATAAGTATTGAACATACTTTGTGAAATTCATTTAATATTTTGTAGAAACCCTTTGTTGGTAATAGCAGCTTCCAGAAGCATCCTTTATGGAGAATCTAGGTGTAGGCATTGCTCAAAAGTGATTTTTAGCCAATTCTTCCACACAAACTGTCTTTAAATCATCAAGGTTCCGTGGGTGACTTCCGTGAACTCTAATCTCTTCGTTCCATAGATTGTAAATTGGATTCAGGTCAGATGACTGACTGGGCCATTCTAGAAATTTTATTTTCCTTCTCTGGAGCCAGTTGAGAGTTTGCTTATGTAAGGGTTCTGTCTGCTCTGAGCACCTCTCCCTCTCTCCTTTATTGGCACTCCCATGCAGCCCTGATCACATCTGCTTCCAATTTGGGTTACCCTTTATAAGGGAGGTTCTCCCATAGCGCTTCCTTATCACGTACAGTAGACTTTCAGCCTGATCACACTCATGCCTGTTTTTTACACTTCAGCTTGCCTGCTGTGTTTTGACCTTCTGCTCCCTTGAGACCCTGCTGCCTGCCTAACGTTTGGACTTTGTTTGCCTTGCCTTTCTGCCATGCTCTGACCCTTGGTTTGGATTTAGATTTGGATTTGGATTGTGAATTGGATTTGGACTCCTGGGCCTGGATATTTGGATTGTGCACTACTCCCTCCTCTACTCCCCTCAGCCACGTAAGTCAATTTACCAACGTTGTATTCACTGTCCTGATTGCTTTGTCCCCTTCTCCCAGGCCTGGCCAGCCTACTGCCCTTTTTCCCACACGGTCCCTCTCCAGCTGCACCTGTGACGTCTCACCCCTACCAACCAGTCTCCCAGCTTGGAGGAATTCCCACACCATCTCTGCTGTTAAGCCTGTAAGCAAAAACCAATATTAACAGCCATTAACTATTATCAGCATACTAACCCCCTGTCTCTGCCTCTCCCCGCAGGGTTGGTAGATTCCCCGTTGCACTTCCTCACTATCATTAATTATTTGTCCATCCATCCATCCATCCATCTTCTACCACTTTTCCAGAGGTCCGGGTCGCGGAGGCAGCAGTTCAAGCACAGAAGCCCAGACTTCCCTCTCCCCAGCCACCTGCTCCAGCTCCTCAGAGAGGATACCAAGGCGTTCCCAGACCAGCTGGGAGACATAGTCTCTCAACCGAGTCCAGGGTCTGCCCCGGGGTCTCCTCCCAGTAGGACGTGCCTAAAACACCTCAAGTGGGAGGCGTCCAGGAGGCATCCTAATCAGATGCCCATACCACCTCAACTGACTCCTTTCAATGTGGAGGAGCAGCGGTTCCACTCTGAGCCTCTCCCGGATGACCGAGCTCCTCATCCTATCTCTGAGGGTGAGTCCAGCAATCCTACGGAGAAAGCTCATTTCAGCCACTTGTATCCGCAATCTTGTTCTTTCGGTCATTACTCAAAGCTCGTGACCATAGGTGAGAGTAGGAACGTAGATTGACTGGTAAATCGACAGCTTTGCCTTAGAACTAAGCTCCCTCTTCACCACAACAGACCGGTACAACGTCTGCATCACTGCAGATGCTGCTCCGATCCATCTGTCAATCTCTCGCTCCATTTTCCCCTCACTCATGAACAAGACCCCAAGATACTTAAACTCCTCCACTTGGGGCAGGAGCCTGTCCCCAACCTAGAGAGGACAATCCACCCTTTTCCGGCTGAGGACCATGGACTCGGACTTGGAGATGCTGATTCTCATCCCAGCCGCTTCACACTCAGCGGCAAACCATCCCAGCAAGAGCTGTAGGTCATTGCTGGATGAAGCCAACAGGACAACATCATCTGCAAACAACAGAGATGAGATCCTGTGGTCACCAAGCATGACACCCTCTGTTCCCTGGCTGCACCTAGAAATCCTGTCCATAAAAATTATGAACAGGATCGGTGACAAAGGGCAGCCCTGGCGGAGTCCAACTCTCACTGGGAATGACTCCGTCCAAGTGTTGGCAATACGAACCAAACTCTCACAACGGTCGTACAGAGACCGAATAGCTTGTAATAACAAGCCCGATACCCCATACTCCCGAAGCACCCCCCACAAAAAACCACGAGGGACGCGGTCAAATGCCTTCTCCAAGTCCATAAAACACATGTAAACTGGTTGGGCAAACTCCCACAAACCCTCGAGAATTCTCAAGAGGGTAAAGAGCTGGTCCGATGTGTCACGGCCAGGACAAAAACCACATTGCTCCTCCTGAATCCGAGGTTTGACTAACGGCCGGACTCTCCTCTCCAGTACCTTGGCATAGACCTTACCCAGGGAGGCTGAGGAGTGTGATCCCTCTAAAGTTGGAGCACACCCTCTGGTCCCCTTTTTTTGAAGAGAGGAACCACCACCACAGTTTGCCATGCCAAAGGCACTGCCCCCGATCTCCACGCAATGTTGCAGAGGCGTGTCAACCATGACAGCCCAACAACATCCAGGGCCTTGAGGTACTCAGGGCAAATCTCATCCACCCCCGGGTCCCGGCCACCAAGGAGATTTTTAACCACCTTGGCGACCTCAGCCCCTGTGATAGGTGAGTCATCCCCCTCGTCCCCAAACCCTGCTTCCTCTGTGGAAGGCGTATCAGTGGGATTGAGGAGATTCTCGAAGTATTCCTTCCACCGCCCGACGATATCCCCAGTCGAAGTCAACAGTGCCCCATCCGCACCACACACACTGTGGACAGCTATAATTATTTGTAATAAAGATTATTGTTCACAAACTATCTACATCCATGTTGCGTTTGTGTCTTTGCCTGGTGAAACCTGACTGTACACGACCAGCATTCAGACCCAGCGACAAGGATGGACACATTGTTAGACCATCTAAATGCACTCAAGCAGCAACAAGGACAAACTACTCACCAAAACCAGATCCTGCTTAATGAATTGACTAAGCAGATGAAGCGTATCGCCAAATTGGAGAAGATAGTGAAGCACCCCTCTCTCACCACTCCCGCTTCTTCGCCTTCTGCAGCGGCGCCTTCGACTGGCCGCCCGGGCCATCCTCAGCTGTTTTCTACACCATCCTGTTTCAGTGGTCAGTTTGGGGGGCTCGTGGGTTTCTGTTTCAGAGTCAACTGGTGTTTGATAGCGTTCCAAATGACTTTCCCACCGACCGTTGTAAGATCAGTTATCTTGCTGGCCTATTAGATGGGCACACCCTCTCCTGGGCACAAGCTATAATTTAGGGTCCTGAGTATCATTCCTACACTTATGAGCAGTTTACGAATGATTTTCTGTGGGTGTTTGACCACTCAGACTGAGAGGAAAGTGCTTTTGCGAGGCTCATGAGGTTCAGTCAAGGGGCTAGGACTGCATGGGAGCATGCTATTGAGTTCTGTGTGCTCGTGGCAGAATCGGGATGGGATAACATCGTTCTCTGCACAGTTTTCACCCATAATTTGAACACATTACGTGATGAGCTTGCCCAACTCCGAGATGAGCCCAGATCCCTAGATGAACTAATCTCCCTGGTAGTCAAATTTGACAACAGACTTTGCCAACGGTCTAGGGAGCACCAGTCAGTTCCCTGCTCAACTCCTCATGGTGTTCCTCCTCGGCTATCATTGCTTGCACTTTCTCCGTTTGCCTCCTACTCCAATGCGCCTGAGCCTATGGCGGTGGGCCAGTCGAAGCTTGCTCCCGCTGAGCGGCAGCAGCGCTATGAGACGGGGCTTTGTCTGTATTGTGGTGGCACCAGTCATGTTGTCGCCTTGTGCCCGGCGAAGCCAAAAGATTAAGTCCATCAGTCGCAGTTGGGGGACTGATAGGCACAAATTCCAAGCCCGCTGTCAACCATGTCACTCTGCCCATTCGGTTGTTGTTCGAGTCCTCCGAGTACATGGACTCCATCCTCATTGACTCTGGAGCCAAGCAAAACTTAATTTCTGAACATTTGGCAACCCAGTTTGAAATACTGTGCACCAGATTACCCCAGCCCATACAAATAATTACTCTCTCTGGTGAGCCCTTTTGCCAAGTCACTAAACAGACTGCCCCTCTTCCCCTGCTAGCATTGGGCAACCATCATGAACACATGGCCTTCTTGGTTATTCCAGCATCCACTTTCTCCGTTGTGCTTGGGTTCCCCTGGTTGAGACTCCAAAATCCAGTAATTGATTGGCAGAAAGGGGTGGCAGTTTCATGGAGCTCTTTCTATTTATCTGCTTGTCTCCACTCTGTCGCATGTTCCCCGTCTATCAAAATCCAGCCTCCCGTGCCAGAGATGCCTGACTTATCTTCAGTATCTTCTGAATATTTTGAGTTAGCCCCTGTCTTCAGTAAAGTGAAGTCCATGTCCCTGCTCCCTCATCGGCCATGTGATTGCGCCATCGAGCTTCAGCCAGGGTTGCTCTTTTGTAATAAAGATAATTGTTCACAAACTGTCTCCATCCGTGTTGCGTATGGGTGCTTGCCTGGTGAAACCTAACAACTTGGCTGTGTGTTTGGGATCACTGTCTTGCTGAAATGTCCACCCTCGTTTCATCATCAGCATGAATTTGCAGTGCCATTTCTCCTCTAGACATGCTGTGTGTTGTGGCATCAACAAAGTTCAATTTTGGTCTCATCTGACCAGACTATATTCTTGCAGTATTTCACTGGCTTGCCCAAATGTTGCGCAGCAAACTTTAAACAAGCTTCAACGTGCTTTTTCTACAGCAATGGAGTCTTGCGAGGAGAGCGGGCATAGAGCCCATGTCAGTTGAGTCCGTCACTTTTTGTTTTCTTTTAAACGCCTTTTCTGGAGCTCTCCATGAGTGGTCTTTGGCTCTTAGATAACTCTTCTGATAATTCTTTTGACTCCTCTGTCAGAAATCTTGTGAAGAGCTCCTGGTTGTGGCTGGTTTATGGTAAAATAATGTTCTTTCCCCTTCCGAATGATGGCTCCAACAGTGCTCACTGGAACAGTCAGCAGTTTAGAAATGTACATGTAACCAATGTCATCATTATGTTTTGAAACAATAAGGTTGCAAAGGACTAGAGAGAGCTCTTTGGTTCTACCCATCATGAGTTCTTTGTGGTGTGACAATCTGATATTCACAGACCTTTTTAAAGGCTATCAATCAGGACTTAACTAGCTGAAATTAATTTGCACTGATGAGGGATGGATAGGTTTCCTAAATTCTGATGGATTTCAGCTGGTTTCTTGGTTTTCTATGCCTTTTGGCATCTCTTTTTCTTCATGTGTTCAATACTTATTCCCTGTGTAATTCCACTTTATTATATATAACTTGTTTTGTAAACACAGTTGCTTTGATGTTTTTGTATGTATGGATTACTTGGGTTGTCACTTATATCTGGTGAAAATCTCAGGTCAAAGGCTCCATCAGAAATATGTTTAATGAGAAAAATGTTGACATGTTATATACTTATTTCCCCCATTTTATATACTGTATGGTATAATATAGCTGTCTGTTTCTGATGCACTGAATTTAAAATGCTCATGTCCGCTGATACTAAAAATTTTCAGTTCAGTAATGGCTAATAGCAACAGCAAAATATCTGATTCTGTACTGATTTTGGTTGATACTGCTTCAAATGGGTTGCTGCTTCCACCACAAGCGTTCTTTTTCTTTCTTTAACAGGTGAGGACATTGAGCAATGGGATAAAATTAAATCACCACTGCACCAATAATCTCAAATGTGATATTGCTTTCATACAAGACAAATTAGTTCTGTAACTCAACTGACACTTTACTGTTGGTAACAGAAAAATGAGCATAGTATAGAATAGCTTTAGTTTCATTTTACACACAAGTACAATAAAACCTGCTATTGTGGACCAATCATTTTTCTATACTAACTGTGCTAGGAAATCAATGAAGCCATGATTGATTTTACTATGCATCTATTCTGAGGGGGTATTCAGGATGATAAATCAAACCTCAATTTGTGCATCTTGTTGACAAGAGACATAATGTAGGCAACAAAGAGACTGGGGAGCGGTGTCTGTGTGAAGCTCTCTTCAGTTTAGCCAGCAGGACCAGCATCCCCACCTTTATTGATGTTTTCTCCACCTTTTGGTTTATAGTGACCCATAAAGAGGTTGATGCCCATCCTATTTAGAGTAGAATCTAATGGGGGAAATGGGTTATCCCTATATGCAGGGACAAGGACTTTGATGCACCCAGGTAAAGTTCTAACACAAAAAACAACAAAACATGGGTCATCCTGTAGCCTAGTGGTCGATGGTGCGGTGCATACCATAAGGAGCATACTGCTCACGCAGGCAGAGTGGGTTTGTGTAGGCAATCCCAGCCCGTGCAAGCTTTCTTGCATGTCTCTGTCCCCTGATCTCCACTCTTTCCTGTCTGTCTTCACTGTATTTAATAAATAAAGTTTAAAATGCCCCAAAATTATCTAAAAAAACAAACAAAAAAAAACCAACAACCAGACATTATAGTATATGAGGGAGCATTGAGTCATTGCACCTCTGTCCACATTATCTCTAGATAATATAATCATTATGTTGAATGCATTACATTGTGAGCTATGTACTGCAATTGATGACTATCAGAACACCTGTGAAGTGGAGGGAGACATTCAGAGTGGGGGAAATAATTATTTGATCCCCTGCTGAATTTGTAAGTTCACCCCCTTACAAAGAAATGAACAGTCTATAATTTTTATCGTAGGCTTATTTTAAGAGAGAGACAGATAGAAGATCAACAACAACAACAACAAAAAAAATCCAGGAAAAATATTAAATAAGGGTTATAAATTAATTTGCATTTGATTAAGGGAAATAAGTATTTGATCCCTGAACAAAACATGACTTAGTACTTGGTGGAGAAACCCTCGATGGCATCACAAAGGTCAGACCTTTCTTGTAGTTAGTCACCAGGTATGTACACATTTCTGGAGGGATTTTGGTCTACTCCTCTTTACAGATACTCTTCAAATCCTGAAGGTGTCCAGGCTGTTGCTTGGCAACTTGAAGTTTCAGCTCCTTCCACAGATTTTCTATGGAATTAAGGTCCAGACACTGGCTAGGCCACTTCAGGACCTTGATGTGGTTCTTCTTGAGCCACTTCTCTGTTGCCTTGACCGTTTGTTTTGGGTCATTGTCATACTGGAAAACCCATCCACGACCCATCATCAGTGTTCTGGCTGAAGCCAGGAGGTTCTCATCCAAGATTCTACGGTACACGGTTCATCGACCCCTCAATGTGATGAAGTCTTCCTGTACCTTTAGCAGAGAAACAGCCCCAAAGCAGAATGTTTCCACCTCCATGGTTGACAGTAGGGATGGTGTTCTTGGGGTCATATTCAGCATTTCTCTGGCTACAAACACGGTGAGTTGAATTAATTCCAAAGAGCTCAATTTTCATCTCATCTGACCACACCACATTCTCCCAAGCCTTCTCTGCACCATTCAGGTTTTCATTGACAAACTTCAGATGAGCCTGTACTCGTGCCTTCTTGAGCAGGGGGACCTTGTGAGCACTGCAGGCATTAGGCAAAGGTAGGTGACTGCCTTAGTCCCCGATCTGCTAAGGGCCCCGATCTACTAGGAACCCCATATATATTTTAAAATGTTTAGAATATTAACATGATGTCTGACAAAATAAAGAAACACCAGTATTTGCATAAACAGCAAATCAAATCATGAATGTAACGCCCCCTCCCTTCTCCCCAGACTGTTGGACTCTTCCATGTTGTCATTGAGACATGCACATGCACATATCCTTGGGTACATTGTAAATAAACCATACAGCGTATAGGCAAAATGAAACAAAGTTATCCGAGCGATGCAGAGAAATGGAGAAAAAGGGAAGAGCACAGAATTTTTTTTTTTTTTTTTTTTTTTTTTAATCAAAACAACCTTTTTCACTGGAAGGAGAATTACCCTCCCGAGGAACAGAGAGCAAGGCTGCTTGTGGGAGCACACGTGATGCTAATGACAAGCACCTGTTGTTAATAAGGAGGCAGCAGTGACGCCTGTTCCTGATAGTACAGATAAACAACAGCATTTTTTTAGCTATTTTTTTCTAATTGCAAGATTTGCCGAATCCAAGGCTCACAAGCTTATATTTAAATATGACCAACTGTGCTCCCCAGGCATGCACAACATATCTGCAGCCTCAGCAGAAGATGACATTACATGAAATTAAATATAGTTTGTTTTATTACAATCCCCATTAACACTTGTATAAAACATTGGCTATTCTTCATGTGGTCGAACATATACACTATATTCTCCCTTGCCTACATTGTACAAAAGAGAGAGCACAATAGATGCCTCTGCAAAATGGACCAATCAGCAGACCATAAACAGGACCCTGCTGGCAAATGTGGGTACAGTACGTCAGTCCCTCCAGGATTTCACGGGACTTTTTTATGATTGTTGCGTCCCAAAAAGCCTGAATTTGTGGGACCTTTTTTTTTAAAAAAAAAGTTCCAATAAAAGTTGTGATGTTTTGAGACTTTTTTTTTTTACACTAAAAGTTGTGGGAAGAATTACATATTTTAAAGCAGATGCTTTTTGTCATAGTTACTGCAATGATTTTCTATATAATACCACAAGAAAAGCACAGGATTGTCAAAAATTTCCTATTAAACAGTGATTTGTAAATAAAGCAGAAACTTCTGCTATACAGAAAAAACTCTGTTGTACAACAGCAAATACAGACTTTAACAAAATTAAGTGAGAATGAAGTAGCTACTCATAAATTTGTCATAAAAATGACCAACACTGTCGGCTACTCTTGTTGAGAACATTAATAAAAAGGACAAAAAATCCATTATAACAGCTAAATTGCATTGAATGCATGTTAAACAGTATGGATTTGGAAATTGTGGCAGCACCTTCATTTGAAAACTGCCTAACCACAGCAGTCCCCAACCACTCGGCACCGACCACAGAGAAAAAAACAAATAATTTATTCTGTTGCTCTGTATTGTCTATCGAAATCTGTTTTTCTGAAAAAAATACTGAATACTCTCTCTCTCTCTCTCTCTCTCTCTCTCTCTCTCTCTCTCTCTCTCTCTCCGTGCCTGACTCCTACCTGTCTGTTTATCTGCCATGCGTCTTGACACACACCTGTGTCATTAGGTACTCCTCTTTCCTTTACTGGGAGTTTTACCGGGAGTAGGGGCTCTCCTTGGGGGTTTGCCAGGGGCGCGCATTGGTCCATGTCCAGACCGGAGAGTCACAGTTTTAAAGCTCATTGACAAGATGTAGTAATGATTTTACCTCTAAAGATATATAAGATCCTACAACACTGGCTGTAGTGTTAGATTTGCTCGTTTGTTTGTGATTTTACAGCATCTCTCCTCATGCACTTCCGCAATGGGGTACTTTTCAAACAGGTGGACTTTTTTCAACACAAATCCAGCAGTTCGTTCACACGGTCAAGACAGAGATGTCCACCAGAGGGCTGGGGAAGATGGAGGATAGGACAGTGTGGGAAAACTCGCGGGTATTTTTTTAAAATCACACACTCTGCTTTTTGCTGATGTGTGATTAATACTGACTGTAAACACAGAAGTGAGCGTGGTGCAGCGATGCATTTGATTAGTTAGACTTAGTGTTTCAGTGCTACCCAGGGACAAACTTGATTGGCAAAATTGGTGGAAACTGACGAATATTGGACAAAATTGAAGGAAAGTTGTGGTGATTGGACAAAGTTGCAGGGTCATGCAAAAGATGTGGCAATGGCCTGATTTCGCATGAATTAGTGCAATATCACAAAATTCTGGAGGGGCTGATAAGTGTGAACAAACAACAGATCTTCCACGTGAATTGTTGGGGGGGGGTTTGGTTTTTTTGTATGACAAGAGTCTCCATTCAGTTTGTTAAATTTATGTTTTTCTACAGATGTAATTCCTGATGCTTGAATGATATCATCATTTGAAGACTTCTGAGGCCAATAAGTTTCAGGTAGGATTTCAATAAGGCCTGAAAAGAAAGTGTAGAACAAAGAAAAAGTAGGGGCCCATTTCTCTCTCTGCCTTGGGCCCCAAATGAACTAGTCTACCACTGTCTGCAGGATCGCAGCCCATTATGGTGAAATGTGTTACCAAGGGTTTTCTTGGTAATTGTGGTCCCAACTCCCTTGAGCTCATTAATATGCTCCTCCTGTGTAATTCTAGGCTGATCCCTCACCTTTTTCAGAATCATCCTTACCCCACGAGGTCAAATCTTGCATGGAGCTCCAGAGCGAGGGCGATTGACTGTTATCTTACTGTATATTTCTACCATTTTCAAATTATTGCACCAACAGTGGTCTCTTTCTCACCATGCTTCTTGCTGATGGTCTTCTAGCCCATTCCAGTCTTGTGCAGGTCTCCAATCTTGTCTCTGACGTCCGACGTCTTGCCCATGGTGGTGGAGAAGTTTGAATTGAAGAGACTGATTCTGTGACAGGAGTCTTTTCTACAAATAATGAGTTGAGATTGGGAGTACTTTTCTACAGGGATAGGACTAATTTATGTGCTTCATGGATACATAACCAGCCTGTGTGGGTCAGAATTATTGCTGGTTTGTCGGGGATTAAATACTTATTTCCCTCGATCATATGCAAATTAATTTATAACCCTTATTTGATGTTTTTTTTTTTCTGGATTTTTTATTTTGTTGATCTTCTGTCTGTCTCTGTTAAAATAAACCTATTATAAAAATTATGAAGTGTTCATTTCTTTTTAAGGGGGTAAACTTACAAATTCAGCAGGGGCTCAAATAATTTTTTTCCCCAATGTAAATGTCCCATTGTGGTTGTAGTGATTATAATTGTTGCAGAAATGTCTATTCAGTAAAATTGTTGATCAGTGGCACTTTAGATGTGAAAAAACAAAAAGCAAACAAAAAACAGGCAAACTACATCTAGTGCCACCAACCTAAAAGAATGGCACACCACTTTGCTGAGTCAGACATAGCAAATCTAAAAAGTACATTAATTAATTTAAATGGTTGGAACTGTAAAAGTATGGGATCAAGCTCAGAGAAAAAAGGAGAAATAAGCAGTCGGTAAAAAAAAAATAATGCAGAACTGTGCACATCACAGTCTCATAGTGGAGGGGATTAAGCTAGGTAATTACTGCAGCTGGCTAATTAACTGAACTATGAAATAGTGAAATACAGCTTTCCCGTTTTCTTAATTGCCTTCCAACAAACTGGTGTCAGTCTTGGTGTCATCTTTTATCAGAGGGCACTTGAAAACTGTTTACCATCTGAAGCACTGCTTTCCATTGTAATCCTTGGAGTGAGATAATAATTTTACAGAATATAGGATTAGAAGAGAAAAATATTACTTCTCTATTTGCCCTCACTGACTTCTGGTGTATTTTGAGCATTACTATGACCAGCAGAGCTCCTAATGGAGTGTGACGACCGGAAATTGTTGGATTTCACCTCCTCCAGTTCTACAATTGTCCAGCTCGTCTGGTTGCAGCTGTGACTGACAGTGGAGAGATCAGCCTCTGTTTTCCACGTCTACTCCTGCTGTGTTTACAGCTGTGATGATGGACATTAATAACCCATTATTACAGCCCTCCCCCACCTCATCCTCACACCCCATGACTCATCCTCTAAAAAAGAAAAAAAAAACCCTACCATTACTTCAGTTTGCTGTTCGCATGCCTCTTCCTCATGGTTTCCTCTGTGGTTTCGACCGTACTCCCTCACCTCCACACGGACTCCTTCAACTCTGCCTCGAACATGAATAAACAGCTGCATCCAGGTCTCTCTTAAGATTCCGAGTCCAGACTGCTGTTGATTTTCCAGAGAACTGGATCAAAAAAGGCCAAGGGCTGCTAGCAGGGAAGGGTCAACTTCAGTTTAAATGCTTTGCTGTGAAAACACCATGCATACAAACCATACCGCATCATAGTGGGTGCTCACAGAGTATCCATGAAGTGAAGGGATAGTGTGCCGTTGGTTTTGAGATTAAATCTTTCTTTTGTATGGAAAAAAAAAAAAACATCTTAAACTATGATGATTTTTCACACCACATCTGGAGGTGTTTCTGGAATTCAATGGTTTCTCCTCATAACTTAACATTTAATAATTATCTTATATCCATGTAATTTGACAGGCTAATATTAATGTTGGAATTGTTACCACTTCCACTTGTGGTAATTAAGCTTATAATCAGAGGCTTCAGTGACTGATTAAAACAGAAATGACAATGTGAAATAGAAAAAACAAAAATACTGGAAGAAAAGTTTAAAAATCATTTAATATGAATTGGATATTCCAGGGAAAAGTTGCAAATTTGCACAAAAGAGATACTGTTAAGGAGAAATGAGTTGTAATTTTATGTAAAAACAATGGAGGAATGTACAGTGATGTGAAAAAGTGTTTGCCCCTTCGTGATTTCTCATTTTTTTGTATGATTGTCACACTTAAATGTTTCAGATCATCAAACAAATTTAACTATTAGAGAAAGATACCACAAGTAAACACAGAATGCTGTTTTTAAATGAAAGTGTTTATTATTAAGGGGAAAAAAATCCAAACCTACATGGCCCTATGTGGAAAAAGTGATTGCCCCCTAAACCTAATAACTGGTTGGGCCACCCTTAGCAGCAACAACAGCAATCAAGCGTTTGTGATAACTGGCAATGAGTCTTTTACAGCACTGTGGAGGAATTTTGGTCCACTCATAATTGCTGAATTGTTGTAATTCAGCCACATATGAGAGTTTTCGAGCATGAACAACCTTTTTAAGGTCATGCCACAGCATCTCAATCAGATTCAGGTCAGGACGTTGACTAGTCAACTCCAAAGTCTTCATTTTGTTTTTCTTAAGTCATTCAGAGAAGGACTTGGTGTGTTTTGGATCATTGTCCTGCTGTAGAACCCAAGTGTGCTTCAGCTTGAGGCTATGAACAGACACTCAGGGAACACTCAGGAGGCAAAGGAGGAGACACGGAGAGAGCAGGTGAAAGGTGTGTAGCTGCAGCAGGTTGTGAGGACTCAGAGGACTGCACAGGTTGAGCCTCACTACCGGGAATCAGGCAAGATAATTCATGCGTCAAAGATGGAGAATGAAAAAAGACTTGCCTGTGTTCCCGGGGCATGATGTTTTCTGCTGCAGCTGGACCAAAGTCATCCCTCTCCGTGGCTACGGTGGTCATGGCCCCCTCAGAAGATCATGGAGGAGCCGCCCCTGAAGACACGGAGATGGGCAGAGCCAGGAAGGACTCGACCAGTCCTTTGGCAGCGGAAGGAATCGTCGAGGAGGAGGGAGAGACAGCAGTAGCGGAGGAGGAAGCTGACGGGACAGCCGGAGAGGAAAAACATCAAGAAACATCAAGGTCATGCCATAACATCAAGATTAGCCCCTAAACCTAATAACTGGTTAGGCCACCCTTAGCAGCATCAACTGCAATCAAGCATTTGTGATAATTGGCAGTGAGTCTTTTACAGCGCTGTGGAGGAATGAATTTTGGCCCGCTCATCTTTTCAGAATTGTGGTAATTCAGCCACATTGGAAGGTTTTCAAGCTTGAATTGCCTTTTTAAGGTCATGCCATAGTATCTTTAGATTTTTTTTTTTTAGATTTAGTATACTTTATTGATCCCCAGAGGGGAAATTGAGGGTCATCCACCACCTGGATGGATGAAGCAGCCACGTTACGGCGCTATCCCTTAACCATTCACACACACATTCACACCTAGGGCCACTTTAGAGTCTCCAATTAACCTAACCTGCATGTTTTTGGCATGTGGGAGGAAACCGGAGAAATCCCGGGGTAAACCCACGCATACACGGGGAGAACATGCAAACTCCACACAGATCACTGTTGGTCGGGGGCTGGGATCGAACCCACGATCCCCACGATCCCCCGGCCAAGGGTAAACTGTGCTGCCGCAGTGCTAACCACTGCGCCACCGTGCAGCCCTTAATCGGATTAAGGTCAGGACTTTGACTATGCCACTCCAAAGACTTCATTTTGTTTTTCTTAAGCCATTCATAGGTGGACTTGCCGGTGTGTTTTGGATCATTATCCTGCTACAGAACCCAAGCACATTTCAGCTTGAGGTCACAAACAGATGGCCAGACATTCTCCTTCAGGATTTTTTGGTAGACAGCAAAATTCATGGTTCCATTTACCACAGCAAGTCTCCCAGATCCTGAAGCTGTAATATTGATAGAATAGTCAGCTCAGGTGCAGGGAACCACACCAGAGAAAACTCACACAACACAGAAAAGCAGGGTTTAAACAATTTATTTATTTCAAAATATGGAGCACTCTTATGGAAAATGTCACTCGCCAGAGGAAGACTCAGCCTGTGAGGAGAGACGAGAGCTGATTAATAAGAGAAGGGAGGAAGGGAAGTGGAAAGACAAATCTGCCACTTACGTGAGTTGAACAGAGAGCCCGACAAAGAGACCCAGCAGAAATAGACAAACCAGCAGGATGAGGCTGACAGAGAGCAGGAGAGGGAAGGAGCTGGGTAGTGTCTTGCCGGGTGGAAACAGGTAGCTAAAGCAGGGTGAGGATGATGGAGCAGGTGAGCACACAACAATCCCCGAAGACACACCACACTGATGGCAGCAATTTGGGAAGAAGAAAAAGGAAAGGAATTGGACATTAATTCTCTGAAAACAATGCTAGTTTGCTTGCTTGTGTTTCATGCAGTATACTCAATGATCCAGCGGTGAAGCCGCCGTTTGATGGTCCTTTTATGCACTGGCGAGGAAGGAGCGGCAGGTGCGTCCAATCACGCAGGTGTGCTGATTGCGCGAGGAGTCGGGGAATCCTTGACAAGAAGGAGGGGGCGTACACTCACCTGAACATGAACAGTGACATGACAGTGCTCCACCCCCCCCCCCCGCCCAAGGGGTGCCTCCAGGAGGTCGATCGGGCTTCTCAGGATGGGCCTGGTGAAAGGCCTGGACCATCCCTTTGTTGTGGAAATAGGACTTGGAGATCCACGACCATTCTTCAGGGCCGTAGCCCTTCCAATGGAATAAATATTGGAGACCTCGGCCCCGGTGGCAAACGTCCAGAATTCTCTGGACCGTGTAGGTGGTCTGGCTGTCAAGGATCCGAGGAAGAGGAGGTGGCTTGGGGGGGGGGGCAGAGAGGACTGGCGGATAGGGGCTTGATCTTAGAGATGTGAAACATTGGGTGGATACGGAGAGTCCGTGAGAGCTGTAGGAAGACTGTGGCGTCGTTGATGATCTTGATGATGGGGAATGGACCCAAGAAGCAAGGTGATAGTTTCTTTAGAGTCTGTCTTCAAGGGTATCTGGTCCGCTGATAGCCAGACGTGCTGCCTGACCACATACTTGGGAGCAGGGGTCCACTTCCAGTCCACATACTGGCGTTTGCGCTCTGTAGAGCGGAGGGCAGCTTGGGTTGCTCTCCAGAGTTGGTGGAAACAGCGTGCGTGAGCCCCCACAGACAGCACAGTGATCTCCCTCTCCGCCATGGACAACGGGAGGGAGTGTATCCCACGGAGGCCTCAAAGGGTTTGAGACCTGTAGCAGCAGAAGCAGCCGAGTTATGGGCATATTCCACCCAGGTCAGATTGGTGCTCCAGGTTGAGGGATTACCGGCTTCTATCCATCTGAGGGCGGCCTCTAGGGACTGGTTGGCAAGCTCAGCTTGCTCATTGCTCTGTGAGGTGGTACCCTAAGGTGACGCTGACTGAAGTTCCCAATGATTGGCAGAAGGATTTCCAAACCTGTGATGTAAATTGAGGGCCCTTGTCAGACACAATGTTCAGGGGGATTCCGTGAAGGCAGATGATGTGTGGTGAGAATGTTAGCAGTTTCCGAAGTGGAGGGTAGTTGGGGGAGGTGAACTAAGTTAATCGCTTTGGAGAAATGGTTTACAATGGTGAGGATTACTGCATTGCCTTGTGAAGGGGGGAGTCCAGTTACAAAGTACAAGGCAATGTGGGACCAAGGTCAACTGGGGATGAGTAGTGGGTGAAGCAGACCAGCAGGTGGTGAGGAGTTGGATTTATTGTGAGCGCAGGTCTGGCATGCTTTCACATAGTCCAGGATGTCCCTCAGCAGAGTGGGCCACCAGAATACTCGTCGGACAAGGTCGATGGTCCTGGACACTCCAGGGTGATAGGCGAAGTGGCTGGAGTGGCCCCAATGGATGACATCAACGCAGAGGGCGGCTGGAACAAACAGGTGGTCTTTTGGTACCCCTGCCAGTTCGGGTTCCAGAGACTGGGCCTGTTGGACCCTCTGCTCAATTTCCCAGGTAAGGGCTCTGAGAACGCACAAAGGTGACAAAATTGACTGGGAGCTGGACGGGGGAGCTAGATGGTCTGAGCAGAATTGTCGGGAGAGAACGTCCGGTTTGATGTTACGCGAGCCAGGCCTGTATGTAATTGTGAAATTGAACCTAAGTAAAAATAAGGCCCAGCGGGCCTGCCTGGCGTTGAATCGGCGGGCCATTCAAAGGTACTCTAAATTTTTGTGGTCGGTCCACACGACTATGGGATGGACCGCTCCCTCCAACCAGTGCCTCCACTCCTCTAAAGCCAATGTAATTGTTGGAAGCTCTCGATCGCCTACGTCGAAATTCCTCTCAGCTGGGGTGAGCCTCTGAGAGAAATATGCATACGGGTGGAGCTTCTGGTCGAAGTTTGAGTGCTGCAAGAGAACAGCACCCACCCTTGAGTCAGAAGTGTCCACCTCCAGGGAGAACTGGAGCTGAGGATTGACCTGAGCAAAGATGGGCGTATTGGAGAACAGGCTTTTTAATTTGGAAAAAGCCTGTTCGGCTGCCTTGGACCAGAGGAATGGTACCTTAATGGAGGTCAGCTGTTTAAGAGGCTGTGCTACCCCACTGTAGTTCCTGATGAACCTGCAAAAAAAATTTGCAAACCCCAAGAAGCGCTGTAGCTCCTTGCGAGAGTGGGGTGTAGGCCAATCCAGCACAGCCTTCACCTTGGCTGGGTTGGCTCTCAGCTCCCCCTCCGCCACAATAAATCCCAGGAAGGAAGTGGAGCAGGTGGAAAACTCAAGCCTTTCGGCCTTCACAATAAGTTGGTTCTCCAGGAGCCATTGTAACACAGCCCTGATGTGGACCTTGTGTTCCTCTGGCAGGCGGGAAAAAAATCAGGATATCATCCAGATATGCAAAAACAAACCGGTTCACCATATCATTGAGGATGTCATTAATGAGGCGTTGGAAGACAGCAGGGGTTTTGGTGAGTCCAAAAGGCATGATGAGGTACTCAAACTGCCCCAAATGAGTTTTGAAAGTCATCTTCCATTCGTCCCCCTCCCGAATACAGACCAAGTGATACGCATTCCGTAAATCTAATTTTTTAAACACCCGCGCTCGCTGAAGGAGCTCGAACACAGAGTTTATTAGGGGCAGAGGATATTTGTCTTTGATGGTGATAGCATTTAGTTCCCGGTAATTGTGGAACTAAATGTCAGGTCAGGCATTGGCTTGCTTGCAACCGGATAACAATGAAAACCGGTACTACCTGTCTCATGGGTTGGGCCGTCAGCAACTCAACCGGCATCCCCGCCCTTCCAAGGGCGTGGAGGGTGAAACAGGGCATCCTGGCAGAATTAAAAAAAACATCTGCCACAGGTCTGTGGTGGACTATTCCCAGTTACACAGGGTGAGACTGGACATCCTGGCAGATAAGCACATCTGTCGCAAGGTCTGTGGTGGACTGATATGCACTACACAAAGAGCAGAGATAAACAAATCTATCATCTGGTCAGTCACTGCAACAGATACTGGAGTCAGTTTGTCTTGGCTTGTCCTTGCCACTGATAATACCTTTATCTGCCAAGATTGTGCTGCTAGTCCAGCAAAAGCTAGCAGTACTCAAATACTTTGCAAGCAGTTTCATGAAATGGTCAATCAGAAAGCAACTCATACCGGCTTGGACATCGCCCGGGCTTACAAGGTCCGTGCTGATCTGTTCACACTCCGACAGGCAGCGAAAAGTAAGCTAGGAGCAGGAAGACAAAAGAAGAGGAAAACAGCAACCTTGTGTGTAGCAGAATGGAATGTACGCACTCTGTTGGACAGAACAACATCACAGCGCCCAGAAAGAAAGACCACACTTGTGGCCCTGGAAATAAACAGGTACAATGTAGACATAGCTGCACTTAGTGAAACAAGATTGCCTGGATATGACAGCTTGGAAGACCATGGGTACATCTTTTGGAGTGGGAGATCAACTCAAGAAAGCAGAAGTGGGCTTTGCATTTAGAAAGGAGATAGTAGCAATGCTTGATGAGCAACCGGTGCCAATCAATGACAGGTTAATGACTATGAGACTCCTACTTCAACAGATGATGTATGCCACACTCATCAGTGTATATGCCCCAACAATGACCAACACAGAGGAGGTGAAGGAAGAGTTCTACAGTGATTTACGCGAGACTATCAGGCGTGTACCAAGTGATGACAGGCAGATACTCATTGGAGATTTTAATGCCAGAGTTGGTTCGGACACCGAGAAATGGAAAGGAGTGCTAGGCAGTCATGGAGTAGGCAAGTGCAATGCTAATGGAGAACTTCTACTTGTACTATGTTCAGAGTACAACCTTGTGATAACCAACACTCTATTTAAGCACAAGGACACACACAAGATGACATGGATGCACCCAAGATCCAAGCACTGGCACTTATTAGACTACATCATAGTCAGGCAGAGAGACATAAGGGATGTATTGGACACCAGAGCAATGAGAGGCCCGGACTGTGGTACTGATTATGTTATGCTGAGATCTCAATTAAGGATTTGGATACGAAAACAGCACTGCAGGACGGGTGCGAAGCCACCACGGAAGCTAAACACTAGTGCACTGAAAGGCCAAAAGAAGCAGGAAGAACTTATACAGGAAATGGATGAAAACTTGAAACACTGGGAGAGCAACAACTCAGAGAATAACATAGAAGAGAAATGGGCAACACTGAAGGATATGGTGTATCAGACTGTGAGTGATGTATTAGGCTACCCTGAGAGGAAACATCAAGATTGGTTTGATGAGCATGATGAACACCTGAAGAAACTACTAGAAGTGAGGAATACAGCCAGGCCGGAAAACCTACAGTGTAACACAAGGTCGAAGAAGAAGATATACTCAAAGGTTCAGAGTGAGCTACAGAAGTACACCAGAGAGATGAAGTCCAACTGGTGGGATGAAAAAGCGGAGAAACTTCAAACTGCAGCAGACAGGAAGGACATGAAAATATTCTTGACAGGTTTGAGAGAAATCTACGGCCCCAAACCAAGAGGATTGATCGAACTAAAGGCTATGGATGGTGAAACGGTTTTGCAGGAGAAAGACAAGATCCTGGACAGATTTGCAGACCACTTTGACCAACTACTAAACAACCCTGGAGATCTCACTGAAGAGGCTAAAGAAGCTCTAGTGCAGCGACCAGCTGTATCAAGTCTGGATGAACCACCAAATTTTGATGAACTAATGGCAGCTATCAGGACAACACAGGATGGTAAAGCTCCAGGAAGGGATGGAATTCCTGCAGAAGTGTGGAAATTTGGTGGTGTTCAGCTGACCAATTGCCTGCACAAGCTCATCCAAGAGATACGGGATGCCCAGAAAGTACCTCAAGCCTGGAAGGATGCAAGTATTGTGCCTTTGTTCAAGAAAGGTGACAGGAAGGATTGTGGAAATTACCGAGGTATATCACTGCTAACCACTGTTGGTAAGATTCTCTCAGGTGTATTACTTAACAGACTCAGTGAACACATCTCGCAGAATGTACTACTGGAAACCCAGTGCGGCTTTAGAAGTGGAAGAAGCACAATGGACTTGGTTTTCTGCTTGAAACAGGTTCAAGAAAAGTGTATTGAACAGAACATGCCACTTCATGTAGTCTTCATAGACTTCAGTAAAGCCTTCAATACTGTTTCGCGACAAGGACTTTGGCAGGTACTTAAGAAGTATGGTTGTACAGAGAAGTTTTTCAGCCTGATCGAGGCACTCCATACAGGTATGCAAGCAAACGTAGCAATGAGTGGTTCAGTATCTAAAGACTTTTCAGTAAGCACAGGGTGAAACAAGGGTGTGTGCTGGCACCTACACTCTTCTCACTATATCTGGCTGCCATGCTTGAGGTGGCCTTCAAAGACCCTTCAGAAGGAGTATACATTCAAACAAGGAAAGAAGCAAACTTGTTCAATGTGGCACAGTTTAAAGCCAAGAGTAAGACATTGATAAAGGTAGTAAGAGAAATGCTCTAGGACAGTGCTCTAGTTGCACACAGCATGGAAGATATGCAATCTTTAGTGGAGAAATTTGCAAGAGCAGCTAGCCAATTCAGCCTCCAAATCAACATCAAGAAGGCAAAGTGCCTTTATCAACCACCAAAGTTCCAATTATCAACATCACTACCAATTCAATTCAATTCAACTTTATTTATATAGCGCCATTTCACAACAACAGTCATCTCATAGCACTATCAACTGTAGGGAGGACCCCCACAGTTGCAGAAAGACCCCAGCAATCAGGCGATCCCCTGTGAGCAAGCACTTGGCGACGGTGGAGAGGAAAAACTCCCTTTTAACAGGAAGAAACCTCCAGCAGAACCAGGCTCAGGGAGAAGAAGACCAGAAGAGATCAGCATTGGTACAGAGTCACTAGTCAAGTTCAAGACTTTCAGGTACCTAAGGAGTACTTTTTCAGAGCATGCTAGGCTGGAGGATGAACTGTCTCTCAGAATGGGAAGAGTGAGCACTGTGTTTGGAAACTTGAGGGCGAGACTGTGGAACAATCGACATGTGTCTATCCGTGTGAAATGCAAAGTGTCCAGAGTGACAGTACTGGCTACTCTATTGTACGGTGCTGAAACTTGGACTGTCTACAGAGTGCAGGTGAAGAAACGCCACACGTATGTGATCAGACACCTTCGAGCCATAATGAACATCTCATGGAAAGACAAGATAACCAACATAGAAGTGTTGAAATGAGCTGGTCTACCATCAATGGAGAACATGCTAATACAGATGATAGATAGATAGATAGATAGATAGATAGATAGATAGATAGATAGATAGATAGATAGATAGATAGATAGATACTTTATTTATTTCGAACAAAAAAGTATAACAAAAACAAAACAAATGACAAAAGCAATAAAGTAACAGTATACAGTGTTCGAAAGGGAGAAGGAAGAAGTGAACACTTATTAATTCCATCTCCTCTTTTCCATAAATACACCCATGTGAATTATATACAAATTACCACCTTTAAGACCCCAAGTAAACAATTTACTGTGTTTTTTACATATCAACATTAACACCCATCCATCCTAACATAGATTGATGTCCATACATCAAAACTAGCCTCAAACAACACAGATATACACAGTGCTGTCCCACCCACCATTCCATAGTGTCCCATAGTGTCCCAGAGTGAGCATAGTGAATTGTACATATAAATACTACCCTTCTAACATATATCCTTTCAGCAAATAATGTTTATACCTCTTTTTGAATTGATTTCTGTTTGTACATAGTTTCAGTTCCGGCTCCAGACTGTTCCACAAATCCACCCCACAGACAGATATGCACATACTTTTCTTGGTTGTTCGTATCTTGGGTTTTGTAAAGTTTAAGTCTCCTCTCAAATTATGATCATTGTCTCTTTTTTTAAATATTTTTTGTATATTAGTTGGGAGTTGATTATTAATTGCCCTGTACATTACTTGTGCTGTCTTAAATTTAACTAAATCGATTAACTTTATGACATGTGACTTTAAAAACAACAAATTTGTATGGTCTCTATATCCTACATTATTTATTATCCTTATAGCGCTTTTTTGTAATGTGCATATTGACTGTAGGTTGGTCTTATAGGTGTTTCCCCAGACTTCTACACAGTAGTTAAGATAAGGTAAAAACAGTGAATTGTACAGTAAGACCAATGATTTATAGTCCAAGACATGTCTTGTCTTCCCCAGTATGCCTATACATTTTGCTAACTTAGCCCGGATGTGACTGATGTGAGGTTTCCAGCAGATTTTATTGTCTAGCGTCACCCCCAGAAACTCATTTTCCTGTACTGTTTCTATTCTCGTATCATCTATCGTTACCATTATTTCTTGATTTATTTTATAATTTCCAAACAACATAATCTTTGTTTTTTTAGATTTAGATATAATTTATTTTTGTTGAACCACTGCGTTAATTTTTTCATTTCAGTTGTGACCACCTCTAAAACCTGCTGCAAATTCTCACCAGTGCAAAGGATATTTGTGTCAACCGCAAACAAAATAAATTTCAGAATTTTTGATACTTGGCATATGTCATTTATATACAAAATAAAGAGTTTGGGTCCCAAAACTGTCCCTGGGGCACACCGCAAGTGATGTTCATGAAGGGTGATTTGTGCTCACCAATTTGTACAAATTGTTGTCTGTTACTTAAATAACTTTCCACCCAACTCATTCCTACCCCTCTTATCCCATACCTTTCCAGTTTCCTTAGTAGTATTCTGTGGTCAATGGTGTCAAAAGCTTTCTTTAAATCTATAAATACTCCTACAGCAACCTTTTCTTATCTATACAACTAGTAATTTCTTCTATAAGTTCGATCAGTGCCAAAGATGTAGATTTATCTGCTCTAAAACCATACTGGCTATCTGTAAGGAGGTTGTGTTTTTCAATGAAATCATCCAGTCAATTAGTGAGGATTTTTTCAAGTATTTTGGAGAATTGTGAGAGTAAAGAGACTGGCCTGTAATTTGTGAAGCAATGACTGTCTCCTGTTTTGTATAGAGGTATTACTTTTGCTATTTTCATTTTGTCTGGAAATTTACCAGTTTGAAATGACAGGTTACAGATGTGAATGAGTGGCTTAACAATTCCTTCAATTACTTTTTTCACTATTGTCATGTCAATTTCATTCCAGTCCGTTGATTTTTTGTTCTTAAATTTACTCACAGTCTCGATAATTTCCTTTTCAGTAACTGCACCCAAAAAGATTGTGTTTGGATTTCTATCTTCTATTTCATTTACAGAACCACTGTTGTTTGTTTCTGTTGTCACTATTGATTTTGCTAATTCAGGACCAACATTTACAAAAAAATTATTGAAACCACTGACCACATCCTCCATATTATTTATCAAATTGCCATTTTCAATAAAATATTCTGGATAATTAGCATTCTTAGGTTGATTTCTAATAATGCCATTGCGTACTTGCCATATTCCTCTTAAGTTATTTTTGTTATCCTCTAATATTCTGTTGTAATATTCTTTCTTACAGGTCCTCATTATATTAATAAGCTTATGTTTATGTCTTTTATATTTGATCTCAGCTTCCACCGTTCTGCATTTAATGAATTGTTTATATAATATATTCTTCTTTTTACATGCATTTATTAACCCCTTGGTGACCCAAGGATTTTTTTTTTTGTTGTTGTCTGTCACTGTATTGTTTTATAGGACAGTTTTTATTGTACAATGATTGAAATATTTGTAAAAATTTATCATATGCTTAATTTATATCATTTTCATCATAAACTATCTTCCAATCTTGTATTAATAATTCCTTTGTCAGTAAATACATTGATTCTTCGGTTCTTATTCTTTTACATTTAATATTTTTGGTATACTTTTTCTTCCTATAATCACATTGATAGACAACAAAAATCGGCAGGTGGTCACTGATATCATTCAATAAAAGCCCACTCCTGATATTATTTTCCATAATGTTTGTGAATATGTTATCTATTAGTGTGGCACTCTGTGACGTGATTCTGCTAGGTCCGGTAATTGTTGGATGTAAGCCCATACTGTACATTGTGTTGATAAATTCTTCTGTCAAACTATGTTGTTTTGAGTTCATCAGATCTATATTGAAATCCCCACAGATGAACATAACTTTATGAGTGAGTTTTGTATACATTTTTTCCATCCAGTCCTTAAATAAGTCAATGTTTGATCCAGGTGTTCTATATACACAGCTCACTACTACATTCTTCACATTGTCCAGACAGATTTCTATTGTAATACATTCAAATAAATCATCCACAGTTACGGACAGATTTTCAACAACCTTGTATTTCAAGCTCTTGTCAACATAAATTGCAACTCCTCCTCCTTTTTTCACTTTTCTATTTATATAATTTAATTCATAGCCATCCATGGTAAAATCCACTCCTTTCTCTTCACTGAGCCACGTCTCTGATATTGCCACAATATTGAATGGCTCTTTAAACTGATGTAAATAATCTTTAATGTAATTAAAGTTGGCATAGAGATTTCTGCTGTTCAAGTGGATCATAGAAATATTGAAATCAGATGTGACCATTGTGTTAAACTGTTCATCCGTGTAGTAACTACAGTTATTATTGATGGAGCAAAATAAATTATTATCAGGGTCTATGTCATATTCTACGTCCTGTGGGTTGTGATCTGTGTATTCAAAAACTTTCAGTTCCTGTTGTTCCTGTTTGAACCTGAGACGGCTCGGACATGTTGAGAGGATGGACCACTGGTGTCTCCCTCGGCAGTTACTCTACTCACTGTTATGCGAGGGCAAACGCAATCAGGGTAGACCAAGGCTCAGATTTAAAGACACTGTAAAAAGAAACTTGAAGAAGTTGGACATAGACAGGAGTTCCTGGCAGTGGAAGGCTAAGGACAGAGCTGTGTGGAGGAATCTGATCAGACCTAAATGAAACAGTCATTGTCGCCCTCAACAGACTGCTATGATGATGATGATGATGATGAATCGATACACGGGCGCAGGGATCCATCCTTCTTACCGACAAAAAAGAAACCTGCCCCAAGAGGAACCGAGGGAGGATGGATGAACCTGGTGTTAAGCGAGTCCTTAATACAGTATACCTTTCCATCGCCTCCCTCTCCGGACAAGATATACTATAGAACCGACCGGACGGCAGCCGCGCACCCGTGAGGAGGTCTATAGCACAATCGTATGAGCGGTGAGGTGGTAATGAGAGAGCTTTCGATTTGCTGAAGACCTCCCCAAGGTCATGATAGACCTCGGGTACAAGGGTGACGTCTGGCAGCTCCACCGGAGGGGAAGAGAAGGGTATGCACTTCCGCCCTCCCAAGAGAGTAGACGCTTTTTCTTTCTCTCCTGCTCTGACTTTTTTCCTCCCCTCCCAACTACTGGATCCCAGCTTGCTGTTGTCTGTCTGCGTCTAACTGCGACCGTCGAAAAGAAATTATGGAGTTAATAAGCTGGGCTTTGAACACAATTGACACTATTTTTTCAACAAGGAAAAGTGCTCCGGGGGAAGCTGTCTTCCCCGCAGGAACGGCTCCAGCGGGCTATTTACGTGACACAGGTAATTGGAGAATGCTGTGTCTCACTAATCTCTCTATCGAAGATATTGAAGATTTGTTTATCTTCGTAATAATGGTGATCGGGATCTTTCTGATTGGGACTGGAATTGTCCTGGTTTACTGCAAATTGCTGAAGATGGATTCAACCTATCAAAATGCTTGCCAGGCAAGGTGCATCTGTCAAATTGAAAAATTGGAGAAGACCCTGATAGCGACAAATGGAGAACTGTCTCGGAAGGTGGATTACATCATGGTCTCGCTTAGGTCTTTCCACGATGGATTTAAAGCCCCGCAATGAAGGATTAAGTACTGAATCTAAAGAAGAAATAAAAAGCCTTCTCTGTGATCAGTCCGATTTGGCTCAATTTCCCCATGAAAATTCCTCCTGGCTGTCTGCAGTCTGTGTTTTCAAAATCATCGAGCATAAGGCCTTGGACAGCCAGCTGGACTCTGCCAAGATAAGGACTCGGCGCCAGCCAGACAAAACATTTCCTGCCAAGAGTCCATGTTGTCTCTCTTATTATCATCAACACTGCTCAACACCGCACACACATTGATCCATGAACTGAATAAAGATACACACACTGCTCTCTTGTGTCTTGTTAACCCTGTGTAGCGAATGTGCATTGAGAGCTTTTTTTTCCCTTGAAATCTTAATATTGATTAATTATGTAACCAGTATTTTGAATCAATGATTTTTTTGCTCCTTCCTATTGTTCCTCGTATTATTCTTATTCTCATGCTTGTACTAACTATCCTGTTGGCAGGCGCGTCTCTGATGCTGCCGCGTCACTGGAAATGCAGGTTCATTTTCTGTGTCAAGTCAAATTCTCTCGTATGTTATCAGTGATCTGTTAATGTACTTGTCAATAAATCTTTTTCTGATTCTGATTCTGATTCTGATTCTATGGACAGCGAACACTCGGCCAAACTGAGACATGATGCCAAACAATGAGGACTCCAGTGTGGTGATCCTGAGTTCGGTTCCACACGGGCTCGGGTCTCCTGTTTATTTCCCTTTCTTTCATATGTATTTCTAATTACATTTTCATTATGTCTGTGCTTTTATTCTGACAGCGCTGTGACAGGACTTCCTACTGTCAAATCTGTTCATGACCTGTCACGGTTGTCTGCACTTTGTCATTACGTTTAATCCACACCTGTTTGTAGTTTGAGTTGTGTTCACTATTTAAGATCGCCAGCTAGACATAGTGGTGAATGCGATCTTGTCTGCCTTAGACTGGAGTTCCTACGTCCAGCTCCAGTCTCGTTTCAGAGTCAGGTTTCGCCCTCACTTCAATCATATGCAAGTGTGTATTTCCAGAGTCAGGTTTCGCCCTCACTGCACTCTTATGTAGGTGTTTGTGTTCTTTATTTGTGTCTCACATTTAGTGTATGTGTTTTGCCTCACATGGACCATTACTTTGTGTTTCTGTTTATAAACAAGCAAACTCACTGTCGGCATTTGGTGCCTCATTAATGCCCTGAAAAGGGCGTTTATGACATCCAGGAGGAAATTAATAACGGGGTTGTGCCTCCAGGGCCAAGGATAACCCAGAACCACCAGGGAGGATGAATTCGGGAGGATAAGGAATGATTGCTCCTCCCAGTGGTTCCCAGAAAGAAGGATGGGAATCGGCACCATGCATTCGGAAACTGAAGCCACATTTTTGCCAGATAAGGTGGTGACATTCAGTGGACTGGACAATTTGGTGGTGGGAATACCCATCTCCCACACGAGCAAGGAAGAGACAAAATTCTGCTCTGTCCCTGAATCAATCAAAGCCGTAACCCTCCTCTCAACCCCCCGACAATTGAATAAGGGTGGAAATAGAGAAATTACAGGGGGGATGAAGAAAAGTCCCGCCCCTCAGACCCCCCACGGCTACTGACGGGCCGCGTCTTTATTGTTTCAGGTGGCAGTCATCCAATTTATGCTCTAAAGAGCCACAGCAAAGATATGCACCAGCCCTCCTCCACCGCTGGTGCTCCACCAGAGTCAACTGAGCCTGGTTGAGCACCATCTGTTCAGAAGAAGGATAGGCCCCACCTGTGTCAGTAGCCTGGACAGGCACGTGCGCAAAGGGTGGGCTAGAGGAGGATTTGCGCTCCTTTGCGTGCTCAGGGTATCGGTTGTCCAAACCAACAGCCTAATCAATTAAACCGTCTATAGAGGAGGGAACAGCGTGAGCCGCCAGGTCATCACAGAGGATGGCGTTTAGACTCTGGAGGAGGCGCTGCGTAATGCAACATCGTTCCATCCCGAGTCCGGTGCAATGACCCGAAACTCCACTGTGAAATTGGCAGCAGACCAACTTCCCTGGTGGAGTGACAGAAGGCGGCTCATAATATTGCCCTCACTCTCTGTTTGGTCAAAAGTACAGGAAAACTCAGAAACTAAATGACCAAATACGTAGTTTGGACCCCCCGGGCTGTCAAGAAAAGACAAGGCCAAACTAAGGTCTCGGTCCCGCAGCAGGAGGGTCATGAAATGAATTTTGGAAATCTTGTCCAGGTATTCCCCGCCCACCTGGCCCAGGTAAAGCTGACCGTGACAAAAGAAGTCCTTGACTTTCCCCACCTCTCCTGTGTACGGGGCAGTTGAGGGAATGGAAGTTGTTCAGCGTACGGTTGAAAAAACAGGGGCAGCAGGTGGAGTGGGTGAACCCGAGCGAGACATATGGCCCAAATGCTCAGTGACCATGCTCAGCTGCTGCGTAATAGTCTGCAGCTGTTGTGTAAGCATGGCCACCTGCCTCTCTGTGGCGTCAAGGCGGTGGAGAGCAGAGTGTTCTGCTGGTGCAGCCCCCGCTGAGCTCACATTCTGGCTGGCTCGTTCTGTCATATTGATAGAATAGTCAGCTCACATGCAGGGAACCACACCAGAGAAAACTCACATGACACAGAGAAGCAGTGTTTAAACAATTTATTAATTTCAAAATATGGAGCACTGTTATGGAAAATGTCAGAGATGAGAGCTGATTAATAAGAGAAGTGAGGAAGGGAAGTGGAAAGAAACCTGCCACTTACGTGAGTTGAACAGAGAACCTGACAGAGAGACCCACCAGAAATAGACAAACCAGCGGGATGAGGCTGGCAGAGAGTAGGAGAGGGAAGGAACTGGCTGGTGTCTTACTGGGTGGAAATAGGTAGCTGAAGCGGGGTGAGGATGATGGAGCAGGTGAGTGCACAACAATCCCCAAAGACGCACCGCACTGATGGGAGTAACCTGGGAAGGAGAAAAAGGAGAGGAATTAGACATTAATCTTCTGAAAACAATGTTAGTTTGCTTGCTTGTGTTTCAGACAGTGCAGCGACGACTCATCCAAGAGGTCAGAAAAGACCCCACAACAACATCTAAAGAACTGAAGGCTTCATTTGCATCAGTTAAGGTCAGTGTTCATGACTCCGCCATAAGAAAGAGACTGGGCAAAAATGGCCTGTATGACAGAGTTCAAAGATGAAAACCACTGCTGAGCAAGAAGAACATAAAGGCTCATCTCAATTTTGCCAGAAAACATCTTGATAATCCCCAAGACTCACCAAAATTGGCTCATATAGACGAGGCCTCATGTAGGACTTAATTTTCTCTACCAGGCCATCTAGTGGACAAAACATATACAACATGCTGATTTTTTACAAGGGTATTATTGGTTTAATGTGTATTTTTTCATTTCAATAAATAAAAAGTCTTTTAAGAAATATAAATGATCATAAGGTTAAAAAAAATAATAAAACTGAGGTGACTACAGTGAATATGCCTGTGTTACTTGGTGTGCTTATACTACTTATCCATTTTTATTAAGAAATAATAAATTTTCAACTGTTTTATACTGTCCCAGTATATTCAATTCTAGCCTTATTCTCATGCAGGGCAGAATGGCATTAGTGCCTCAGCATAATGATGCGTAATAATGATCCAAGCTCTTTGAAACACAACAAAACACTTCACCTTCACCTGTCATTGCTGTATCATTTCTGTTGCATAATTTGATTATGGGGTGTATTATGTATTATGGGGTTGTATGGTGAATGTGGTTATGGGATGAATGATGACTAGAGTGAAGTTGTAATTTGTTCGGTATGGAAAAGGGGTGGGACTATATAAGCACTGGCTTCTTCCCACTCCTTTTGAACATTTTATTTATTTATTTATTTATTTATTTATTTTGTTTTTGATTTTTGTTTTAAATTCTTTTTTTTCTTTTTGTTTGAATGTTCAAATAAAATCAATCAATCAATCAATCACCTTGCAAAAAAAAAAAAAATGAAATTAAAAGAACACAGCTGGGATTTGAACCCAGGTCTCCCACTTACCAAACTGATGCATTGCCACTAAGCCGTCACCTTAGTTACAGTAAACAGCCATGATTTGTCAAAAATACATCAATGGGAGAAATGCATTCAAACTTCCCAAATGGGAGAAGCCCATGTTTTTGGTGCTGGCTCCATCTGAAAATTGGCTGTGACAAATCCCTTACACAGTCAAACATGACAAAACAAAACATGAGGGACAGGTATTTCCATCGGGTACCGCTGCTCATGTTTCATGTTGCGTGCAAAATCATGAAAGGCTTCCTTACCCAGTCACGTGGTCCAACATCAACACATACGTCCCGATGCACGCCTAGAAACACGCCTTGCCAAATGTTTGCTGGAAAAGCTCAGAGCACCCTCTGGAGCCTGGCTTCCCATCACTACTAATTCCTGTTTTATTCTCATCTCAGTATTCAGCCTCGCCTGACTATAGTAAGTTCCCTTTTGTGGTTTTCTTTGTTTGTATTTTTCTGTAAGTCGCCCTTTGTGGTCCTCGTTTGTCTTTTTGTAAGTCGCCCTTCATGGCAATTATTTGTATTCCTTATTATTACATGTGCAGACTCACAACAGGTGATTGATGCCTTATTTATGCCCTGAAAGGGCCATTTATGACAAGTGTAAACTTACAACTTTTTCTCAAAAATTTGGGACTTTTTTCTCAAATTTTCAATTTACTCATATTTTATCTTTTTTTTTGTTGTTAATTTCCATCATTTTCTAATTTTTTCCTCATAAATTTGTGACTTTTTGTTATGAATTTGCCAAATTTTTATTGTAAGTTTGTAACTCTTTTCAACAAAATTTACATTTTTTTCTTTTAAATTTGAAACTTTTTTCATGAATTTGTGGCTTTTTCCTCATATATTTGTTAATATTGTTTTGGTAAATTTGTCACTTTTTTAAATAATTTTTTTTTTTTTTTTCCTGATAAGTTTGACTTTTTTGTGATGATCTGGTGAGCGTGCTCACCCTCCCCTCCTGTTTCCCAGCTCTGGAGCTGATCATGATTACCTGCGTGATTGTGTGCAGTCTGTGAGTGCTTCTTCGCTGGACCGTTGGCTATTGCTGCCTAGATCTAGGTCAAGTGATTTAATGCCTTATTTAACCTGTGGTTAATCCCTTTCTTCTCTCATCCTCTGGTTGCTGTCATCGTAGTGGTGTGTGTCCGGGGCTGCGCACGCTCACCTGCCCTTCCACAATCCTGCCTGAAATTCGTCTCCTCCACCCGGTCAGTCCTCTGCCCTGCTCCTTCACATCGCTATTCCCGCACCTGTTAATCCTGCTGGTTTTACTCCTGCCAGCATCAACATTGTCACACGCTGGGTAATCACTGCTGGGTCCTCTGCCCATTACAGCTGTGTGCGACTTCCAGGTTGCATCACCTTGTGTTTACTTTAATAAACTACAGTAAACGTTCCCTGCTGAGTCTGTGTGCTTTACCTGGTGATTGTTGTCTTGCATTTGAGCCTTCGGCTAGCTAATTATGACATTTTTTTTTTTTTGCGTAATTTTGCTTATGGCAGCACTGTCACTGAAACCTGCTCAACCACATTATCTCATGTGGGGCCCAATTGGTTTTAAGGTGGGTCAGCATATTACCTGCTCATCTGTACCACAGGTAAAGTCCATGTGGGCAAATACAGATGGGGCCAACAATTTTAGTTCAATGAAATACATAAATTCACCCAATTTAATGAAGCTGCATGTTTTGTCGTGCATGTGAATTCACCCAGTTGTGTGTTTTGCACAGCTACATTGCTCATCAGCCTCCTGCCCAAATTTGAGCTGGTTTTAAGAGCTTCTTACTCTCTTTTCACAGTTGTCTAAATTAGTTGTTCAAACAAGTTTACATCTTTTTTTCCTTCCACCAGGTCATCACAGGCATACATCAGCATTTCTGGTTGATTCCTTCACCTTATTGCCCTCCTCTTCAACTGGCCTCAAGGGAAATCTCGAGCTGCACTGTATTAAGACCTCATGCTTCAGGAGCATAGTCTCATTCTTGCTGACTCATAAAAGTGACATAGGGACCGTGCTGACATCAGCTGAATATAATCTATTGGATAAGCCGTTTGTTGTTGGCTTCCACTGCAGCTTCATTTAGTTGTCCAAAGGGCGCTTCATTTATTTCAGTGTCCTGCTGGGAAAGAGGGCAGTACCTGAATACTCACAATGACTCTGGAAGCTGTTGGAGCCCAACCGACGGAAGAAGGAGAGGCATTTTTTTTCTCTGCCTCCTTCTTGTGCATTTGCCTTGACTCTGTTGCTAATGCATGAGGCTTTTCCTTGTTCTCTGTGCTGCAAATGGAGCTCTTAGCCACTGCTTTCAAAATGGATTAGGGATGTCTAGCTCTCTGTGCTTTAACTGCTAACATAGCTCAGCCATAAAATTACAGCATGTGACATATGGAATTTTAGCCCAATGATGTGTTCAGGCATATTACGTAGCCTGGGTTTAACAGCATTGCAGTTTTGTGCCTTGTTCTTGTTTCCTGATGAATCAAAAAGGAAAAAAGGAATGCAGTCTCTTGCCTCTTAAATTAGACCTTCCTGAGTGCTGGTTTCTCCTTGTGTTTTACACACGGATGGATGTGTTGCCATTGATAACACACACGCATTAACACATGCTTGAAAACATTCAACTGTTTTACAGCTTTTGATGTTATACAATTTGCAGCAAACATAAAACTTTAGACTTGAAATATGCAGTGTGTTTCCAAGTTTTTTCCACAATAAACTTATTCACTGGTGCACATTGTAGGACATTCTCTCTATCAGTCTCTCAGTGGGTTTTGACTCCTTTGCCATCTCTTTTCCCTGGGTAGCTCTGAGTCGTGAGCGATAACAGGTGGTCCCCCTGTCAGAAGGTGGATTGGCTCGTGATTCAAAGAGTTCTTGATTCTTCTGAACCCCCCACTGGAAAATACTCCCTGTTGTCCTCTGGCAAGTCTATGGGCATCATGGTTGATTTTCTCAATCTTATAGTCAAAAATGTACCTCAGCCCATCTTCAGTTTAAAGGGTCATGTTGGGAAAAAAGGTATTTTATGGGATTTAGCTTTATAAAATACAGACATTGGTAGCACATATATAAATTAGACACTAAATGCTCATTTAACAAAGAAATGTAGGCACTGTCTTTATTTAGTTGAGTTCTTAAACGAGCAGATGGCACTTCCTGGATTTTATGATGTCACAAATGAATTTGCTCCTTATTTATGATTGGACAATTTGAAACACTTTTACCCAATTAGATCAGGGACTTGATATTAATAAGAATGCTGAAAACTGTCTCAAACAGAGCTTTTCACACCGATTTTTTGATGAACTGTAAACCAACATAGAACTGTTTTTATACATCCATCTCTGAAGACTTGATGCCGGTCCGTCCAATCGTTTTTCCATACAAGTTTGTCCACCTAACTCTTCCTACAGTTTTGAAGCTAATACATTTGTACATGTATTGAAGATGTGCATATTTCTACGATTTTGAGTTTGGATTTTTTTTTTTTTTTTAAATTACAGGTTTTAGAACCTTGGTTTTTTTTTTTGTTGTTGTTTTTTTCCATAAAATTTCAATAGAGGGTACGTTGTTTGTCCAGCTTAACCCCCCTACAGTTTTCAAGCTGGGACACTTTCATTTCACGCAATGCTTGAACATATTTTGAACATATTGTAGAGCAGAGGTGTCCATTCATGTGCCATGGTGGGCCAAGACCCTCCGGGTTCTCTCTTCTACCCAGTCTCATCAGCAGATGTTTTCACTTACCACCAATCAATGGGAAGAAAATCAGTGAAATTCGCTGTTTAAGACACTGGTTGAAGATAAAGCCTGCAGGGTCTTTGCCCTCCATGGCACATGACGTGACACCCCTGTTGTAGATGATTGAATGATTTTCTGATATTTTCTAAAAATTTGTTCCACTTTGAACTGCTGATTGAATGCTTTGCTTAAAATCCTTGCAATTACATGGTTATTAGTTTTATTACAGATCTACAGTATATTGAATCATGAATTTGTAATTGATTTTTCATTTGAAGCTGTGCTATCTATACAGTATTGATAAGAACTATGGACAGGTGTATAATGTACCGTTTGTGGTGCTTTTATTGGTCTATATGAGTAAATATACTCTCTTTGCATCTCTTCAGCGCAGTCTCATAAAATGCTTATTACTTTCACATTTACCCACCCATAGAAAATCTCTAGAAAAGAAGGAAAAGCAGGTTGTTGTTTTTTTCTGTGTATATTACATGTTTTGCAAAGGTGAGTAAAGTGGATGCCCTGGCTGATAAAAGAAAAGTATTGCAAATAGCACCTTCAGAAAATCAGAGAAATGAGTCCAAGCATCAGTGAAATTACATTTTCAAGCAGGATTTTTTTTTTTTTTTTTTAAATCCAGCGCACACCAACTTTTACAAACATCTGCAAGCATTAGCTAGTGTTTGCTAGTGTTTGGCAATGTCTGCAGTTTATTTTCTATTAGCGGAATCAAACTTTTGCCAAATTAGGCTAGCATCCTTCCTTGCATTCTGATTCTGCTTTTTGACTGTCTTCTTTCTTGGCTATACACTTGGTCACTTTGGATCATTTGAATTTTGTTAATTATATGTAATTTCTCAGTTTGGGATCAATAAAGTACATCTATCTATCTATCTATCTATCTATCTATCTATCTATCTATCTATCTATCTATCTATCTATCTATCTATCTATCTATTCTTGCTTGGACTGAAGTTGAGACTGATGACACTTTTTTTTTTTTGAAAGAGACATTGAATGCCTATTTTCACCGAAGCAAGATAAAGTTTATACAAAATGATGCCTCAAGGAAATCTAACATGACACACGGTGTATTTTTTATAATTGCATTAAATGTCCTTTACTTTTTGACATCACATCAGCGCTTTTTGATCCCCACAATGGAAGCCGAACCAATAAATCCTGTAGGATTACGCAAGGAGCAGAAAATGAACACAATAAATTTAGCAACAAGAAGATTTTTTTTTTTCTTTTGGGCTGTCACATTTTGAGAGGTTTGTGTATATATACACTACCGTTCAAAAGTTTGGGGTCACTTAGAAATTTCCTTATTTTTGAAAGAAAAGCACTTTTTTTCAATGAAGATAACTTTAAACTAACCAGAAATACACTCTATACATTGCTAATGTGGTAAATGACTATTCTAGCTGCAAATGTCTGGTTTTTGGTGCAATATCTATATAGGTGTATAGAGGCCCATTTCCAGCAACTATCACTCCAGTGTTCTAATGGTACAATGTGTTTGCTCATTGCGTCAGAAGGGTAATGGATGATTAGAAAACCCTTGTGCAATCATATATCATATATATAATCATATATGATATATGTAATATATATATATATATATATATATATATATATATATATATATATATATATATATATATATATATACTCACCGGCCACTTTATTAGGTACACCTGTCCAACTGCTCGTTAACACTTAATTTCTAATCAGCCAATCACATGGCGGCAACTCAGTGCATTTAGGCATGTAGACATGGTCAAGACAATCTCCTGCAGTTCAAACCGAGCATCAGTATGGGGAAGAAAGGTGATTTGAGTGACTTTGAACGTGGCATGGTTGTTGGTGCCAGAAGGGCTGGTCTGAGTATTTCAGAAACTGCTGATCTACTGGGATTTTCACGCACAACCATCTCTAGGGTTTACAGAGAATGGTCCGAAAAAGAAAAAATATCCAGTGAGCGGCAGTTCTGTGGGCGGAAATGCCTTGTTGATGCCAGAGGTCAGAGGAGAATGGCCAGACTGGTTCGAGCTGATAGAAAGGCAACAGTGACTCAAATAACCACCCGTTACAACCAAGGTAGGCAGAAGAGCATCTCTGAATGCACAGTACGTCGAACTTTGAGGCAGATGGGCTACAGCAGCAGAAGACCACGCCGGGTGCCACTCCTTTCAGCTAAGAACAGGAAACTGAGGCTACAATTTGCACAAGCTCATCGAAATTGGACAATAGAAGATTGGAAAAACGTTGCCTGGTTGTCTGATGAGTCTCGATTTCTGCTGCGACATTCGGATGGTAGGGTCAGAATTTGGCGTCAACAACATGAAAGCATGGATCCATCCTGCCTTGTATCAATGGTTCAGGCTGGTGGTGGTGGTGTAATGGTGTGGGGAATATTTTCTTGGCACTCTTTGGGCCCCTTGGTACCAATTGAGCATCGTTGCAACGCTACAGCCTACCTGAGTATTGTTGCTGTCCATGTCCATCCCTTTATGACCACAATGTACCCAACTTCTGATGGCTACTTTCAGCAGGATAATGCGCCATGTCATAAAGCTGGAATCATCTCAGACTGGTTTCTTGAACATGACAATGAGTTCACTGTACTCAAATGGCCTCCACAGTCACCAGATCTCAATCCAATAGAGCATCTTTGGGATGTGGTGGAACGGGAGATTCGCATCATGGATGTGCAGCCGACAAATCTGCGCCAACTGTGTGATGCCATCATGTCAATATGGACCAAACTCTGTGAGGAATGCTTCCAGCACCTTGTTGAATCTATGCCACGAAGAATTGAGGCAGTTCTGAAGGCAA